>CM053626.1:141524896-141542860 GCA_028646595.1 Phalanger gymnotis | reverse complement strand
GTGTGGGTGTAGATTAATGACTTAAGAGGGGCCAACTCGGGAACCAATGGTGTCTGGTCTCTGGTCGTTGAGGTGGGGCTTGAGAAGGCCAGAGGCTTGGCTGCGAGGAGAGGTGAGAAACTACAGCTGAAAAAAGGTGAAGCAGAGTGGATCCATGTGTGGACCCAGGAGTTCGAGCAAGGACTTGAGGTCAGTGAATATGATTTATGCCATCATGCTTTTCTGTGGCCTACTGGCTACTCTTGTGAGGCAGGCTTATTGGGCCTGGAGGCTTGTGATCACAATATTGGAATGGGGAGGTTGGTTCCCTAATTTGTCGCTGTGGGCCCTGAATAAATTTTTTGATGCCTTCTGCTTAGAGAATTCTATATACCTTGCGATTTCGAACCATTCAGATATATATGTGTGTGTGTATATATATATATATATATATATGTATATATGTGATCCTTTTTGAGATCATAAATTCGGCCTTCCTACTACAGTGACTGAACATGTAATAACCTGTATCGAATTCCTTACTATCCCAGAGAGGCTCAGAGAGATGAGGGAAGGAGGGAGAAAATTTAGAACTCACAGTTTTTCAATAATGAATGTTAAAAAATTGTGTTTACATATGACTGGAAAAATTAGAATAAAAAATTGTCGGGCATAATAACAGATAGTTGCCCCCCAAAATAGAAAAACAATCATTGAAGCTTGACTTTTAAAAATCACAAGGAAAATGAAATAAAAACTAATTTTGGGAACATGAAGAATAATTCCAATTGCTCCTCAGAAATATAAAGAAAAGAAACCAAAATTAAAATGATTTCGAAATAAATTATTTCCTCATCTTCACAGACTAGGCAAGTAACTCAAATAATTTATCACCCTAGTTCTATTTTCTTCATACTAGCATTAAGACAATGCTTTCAATAACAGTTACTGCGATTTATACAGTCAATATGAACTCCTACTAAAAATTCAAAGTCTACTAAAGCATGGGAATGGTAATGATTAAGTAAATCTAAAAATGATAATACAGTAACTGTCACTCATACCATGTAGTATTGTAATAAAATTCATACTTCCATCTTAAATTTCATCACAAATTCAAATTTCATCTTCATAACAATCCTGAAGGGCAGGTGCTATTATCCAAATTGTTCAGATGAAGGAACTGAGGCTGAGACGTTAACTGACATGTCCAGCGTCAAACAGCTAATAAAATGAGACAGAATTTAAACTTTACCTTCCTACCTCTAAACTCACAATGCTCCATTTACTACAACATGTAGCTTTGCAAAGACATACCAATGGAAAGACTTGCTATTCTGACTCATCAAAAAAGCCATATATATGATTTATGTATGGTTCAGTCTATAAAGAGCTCTTACATTGTTAGCTACTCTACAAACTTCTTTAGAAGCTCTTCACTAGTTATCTGTAAACATCTATTTTGCTAACTTCAGCCTCTATGATTTAGTTCATTTAATACATTTCTATTCCCTTTTCTTCTCTGGTTCCCTTAGTATTATTTCATTTCATCAAATGAATTTTGGCATTTGAAGTTTTACCATTGGGGCTATTATTGGGCTACTTTTCAGCTGACCGAATTTGAAAACCCTGCTTTCAGGTCAACACCACCAAAAGCCTACCCTCATGCTTACTTTCTCTATTCTGTATAACAGGCTGGAATAGCAAAAAACAGAACACAGAGAGAAAGTGAGTCCATACTTAAGACTCACGAGTCAAAAGGATGCTTGGAGATCATCTTAAAGTAAAGGAGAAAGACTCTTATTTAGTTTCAGAGGACTTGGGTTGAAATCCTGGCTGTGCCTCTTAGTACTTTTGTTATTCTGCCCAAAACACTTCACCTGTGTAGGCCTCATTTTCATCATCTGTTAAGTGATTCATTAAGCTTTTATAGCAAAACCCAAGACAATATTCTATCATGAAACAGAAAGCAAAAAGAAATTAGCCACTCTTGATACATTAGTTAAGCAATGTAATGCCACTTTGGTGTAAAAAATTCTAAAACATAACAGAACCTTGAAGGCCTTACATCACAGATTTTGTACTTGTTATTGTATTTTACACCACTTTTATTTTCACATATATCCCTCTCCCAATGGCCTCACAATTAAATGCATCCTTATAATAAAAAAAGTTTAAAAAAATCAGTTCGGAAAAACTAAATAATGATAGAACTACATTTCTGGCTCTTTTCCAGAGTCAAGCTTCAAATTTTCCTTATTTTCATTTACATTGTTACCTTTTTATGTATTACATTTCTGGTTCAGTTCATTTCAATTTACTTCAATTCAATTCGATTTTCTAAATTCTTCATATTAATTCTTCCTTATGGTATAATAGTATTCCATTACATTTTCATATGATAATGTCCTTTATTTGATTATTTTGCTATTATAAAAAGCGTTTATTTGAATGGCTAACGGTATACATGGAACATCTGCTGGCTATCTTTGACAACCAAGGCACATATGCCTAGCAGGAGGACATGTGGATTAAAGTAGGTGTACAAATAGTCATTGCCACAATTCCAAACTACTTTTCCCCAATGGTTGGATCAACTGACAGATCCAGCAACTTAGTGTATCTCACTCCCCAGACGTTTCAACACTAGACCCATATTTTGTCCTCTTTGCCAATTTCCTATGTCTGAAGTAAAACTTCAGTTACTTTTCTTTACCATTTCAGTGATATGTACTTTCGATAGCTATGGGTTTTTTCAGTTCTTTTAATAATACTTATTTGTTCATATCCCTGCATCACATCCACTTGGGGAATGTTTCTTATATAGATTCTTATAAGAAATTTCATATTAAATTATCAAAATGTAGATTCTTTTCTTTCTGATCCTAGTGTGATTGATTTTTAATTTCTTCAGGAATTTCATGCTACTGGGAAAAACCGGAGCATTTTCTCCTTTCTCTTAACCAATTTATTCTGTATTTTCCTTCTTTCTATGAATAATTGTTTACATGTCATCTCCCTCATTATGCTATGACTGACTGTCATAGGAGCAGGGACTATTTTTGCCTTTCTTTACATTACCAGTGTTAACCTAGTGCAGATCACATCAGGCATGCCAGAAGCCAGATTATAGTTTTTACATTTTTTAAATATTCTCATCTCAGGTCAACATTATAAAATGGGCACAGTAATAGATTTGCCCAAAGGGATAAATAGTGGTTTGGTGACTCAGGGATTAAATTTGCCTTGGTGATGATTTTGTAAAATTAATTTCAGTAATCATAAATGTAAATTCCTACATCTGCTTTAAAAAAAAACAAAACTGGTTATGTTTAAGCTCATTTGAAGGACTGTCACAAGAAGTAAAAAACTAAATGCTTTCCCTGCCAATTTGGCTGCAGAGGGCAAACCAAAAAAAAGAAAGAAAAGGAAAAAAGATGCAAAGTGCAGTCAGTGTCAAGAAAAACTTCCTCATAATGAGAATTATCCCACAATGAAATGAAGTGCGTAGACCATACGAGTTCATCAAGAAGAGAACAGATGACCACTTATTGGATATATTATCAGTAGGGATTTCTTCTGCCTTTGCATAAGAATATAATTTCTCAAATACTATGATTCTAAGATGGAAACTTATTTTTATCTTTGTAATCTTGTTCTCTTCTATGTAAAGTGCCTGAAAAATGTTCTGGGCATCTAGGCAGGGCAGTAAATGAAACGCTGGGAATGATATCAGAAATACTCATTTGGATCCAGTTTCCTCATCTGTTAAATAAGCTGGGGAAGGAAATGGCAAACTATTCCACTATCCTTGCCAAGAAAATACCCCAAAATGGGGTCACGAAAGATTTAGACAAATGGAATAAGTGAAGGACATCAATAACAAAAAGTTTGTTAAACTGAATTCCTTATCTGTAAAACTGACAAGTTGGAATTCCCAGTTCTGCCATTTTTATTACTTGTGTGATCTGGCACAAATCACTGATCCTCTCTAAGAAGGATAGAGGCTTTGTTCTCTAAAATACTTACTAAATGTCAATCTATATTGTAAAACCCTATTACTTCCAGATAATCAAAACACTACTCAAACACTGAATTGTATTATTTAATTGCTACAGATTCTATGGCAAATACATAGGAAAAAGTGAGGTGCAAATTATATGTTATGTTGTATAAATATTACTTTACCTTTAGTTTCTGGCAATATTGTACCAAGTTTTCACACACTTTACTTCCCCAGAGGTTTCCATGCTGTTCATTAAACACAATCACTTCTTATCTTGCAGTCCAGGTAACAGTTTTTACATTCACCCATAATCACAAAGTAATGTTTCTCCTATTTATTACTATATCAATGGAAGGCAACAATAAAACTTATCTAGCCCAGGAAGATGGAAGTCTTACTTATAGCAGCCTCACCTGCAACCATTCTCCTTATACTCTTTACTTGAGTCACAATATCATTAGTATTATAGACATCATTAGTATTATAGACATTAGTAATTATAGATTAGTATTATAAAACACAAGTCAGCTCTAAGAAACATTAACAATGCACATCAACTGAGAATTCCTTTTATGCAGCATGACAGTCAAAGTGCAGAAAGAAAAATACTATTTTCACCTTTTTTCTCTAATATTTTACCCTTTTCTTCTAATTCTTTTGTCACAACATGACTAATATGGAAATGTTTAATATGATTATACATGTGTAGGCTATATCAGATTACTGTTTTGGGGAAGGGAGAGAGAAAAAAATTGAAAGGCAAAAATCTTATAAAAACCAATGTGCAAAATTATCTTTATGTGTATCAGAAAAATAAAATACTATTAAGTGAGAAAAATGAATTATATCATGGAACAATTTCATGATGAAAAGGTTGAACTGAATTTTGGGGCTCAGAAAAAACCCCCAGCAACTGGGTGTGAAATTAAGGCAGTGGGGATGATTATACAATGAAATATGCTATTCCAACAAGAAATTCCTATCTGCTCATCAAAAGCCAAAAATCCCCAATTGCCTTTTTTAAAATGGCATTTGAAAAATTTAATGGAATAAAATAAATACATAACCAAAAATGCAAACAATAAATTAGTTCTTGAGGAGCAGCTATCATCTCATATTTCTTTATGTAACAACAGAATATGACATGTGCTTATTAGTTCCATGCACCCATTAGTTATTCAAGAAAAATTTACTGAATGAGGAAAGAGAAACATATTTACCAAAGTCAATAAGGTGATTCTAAAGGCAAACTATAGACCTGCATGGTAAAAGGAGGATACATAAAATACAACAGTTCAAATTTGCTTTATTTAAAGACCTTTACAGAAGCAGAAATATTATCAATTGCAGAAATACACAAAGAAAATGAAAAAAATTGCTTATTAGTATTGAACATACTGCTTCAATGTATATATGTCTATTATACTTCTGTGTCATAACAATTTAATTTACATGGAGACTTTAGGGAAAAAAACATCAAAGTAAAGGGTCCAAGAAATAATAAAATACAGGAATGCAAAGAAAAAGCATCTAGTAAATGAGTCAGTATTTTGAAAGGAGCCAAACTCTCTACTGTACATTGACAGCTGAATCACTTTTTAAAACTTTCTAAGTAACAAAGCCAACATGCTAGAAGTGTATATTTACTGAGATAATTCCTATTCTTAGAACTATTCTTGTTTCTCAGGAATATACTAACAGTATTTCATGTAAAATATGTTTAGATTGGCTCCTATTCCCTGCTTTTAATTCTTCATTTTGAAAGCTCTAAGCTACTTTTTTCAAACTCAAATATGGATGAGGGTCACTAAATTGTACATAAGGATCTCTACAGCTGTATATTAAGAAAACTACTTAATAACTCTACTGACGTTTATATACTTTCATGTCATTAAATATTTCCCAATTACATTTTGACGTAGTTCTGCATGAATGTGGGAGTGATTTAGGCCACCTGTTTGACACCTATCATTTTTATTTGCTTACACCAGAAAATACCAGATGAATATAGGATAATCACTTAAAATTCTTATTTCCAAAAATTGGGAAATCATATTTACAATGCATTGTAGACCACATTCTGGATTTTTTTTTAAAAAGTCAGTTTTCCTGTTTTCTATTCATACCAGTTTCGCGGTGATTCTTAATCAAAACACATGAAACTGAACATCTTTTCCCAAAAAAATTATGTGTATATTACTACTGACAGAAACTGAAGTTTCCCACAACTAGCTTTTGAAAGTATAGCGATATTTTCCCATGTGTCACTATACAACAAGGATGCAAGCAGGGAGGCAGACCAAAAAAAATTTAAGAATGTTTCCTGCCCTCCAGTAACTTACATTCTGATGTGGGTACAGGCAGTAAATGCAAGATAATGACGGAAATTAACAACTATGAGCTAAGGAAATCACGAAAGTTTTCCCATTGATCTGGAATTCTTAATCTTACAAGTTCGCTATGGATAGATTGGAGCAGGATAAAGAATATATATCTTTTTGTCATTCAAACTGCTTTTCTTCACCTTACTATGTGTGTTATTATTTTGAGAAAGATTTCATAGAATTCATCAGATTACCATGGGGGTCCATGACACAAAAAACTTAAAATAACCCTGGCCAAGCAGAGCAACAGCAAAACTTACCAGGATCCAAAATCTAATCCTGAAAGAAGTCTTAAAGATCATCACCAATAACTTTATATTATGGATGAGGAAACTTAAGCCAAGGGTCCCACAGATATTTAAAAACTCTTTCATTTTCTCCAAGTCTGATATTTTCAGCTTTCTTCATCCAAACAAGTAGCAAAAAAATGGTGTCTACCAAAACTAACAATCTCTTATTATGTCTACCACTAAGTTATTTGAATGCAATCTGAACAATTCCTAAGATTAGTACTCTTTGCTCATTGTTACCAACAAAACAGAACTAGAAAACATAATATGACTAACAATTTCAAATAAATCAGAAATATGGTTTATGACTATCAAATATTAAATTCAAGATAGATACAAATATAATAATTTTATTAATTAAAAGACAATGGAAAACCGTTCCCCATACAAAATAAGTGCTAGAAATTATAGGATCACGGACCTAGAGAATCAAAAAGACCTATGACCTATCATATTTCAATGATTTCAGTTCACAAATGAACAACTAGGCCAATCCAAATTGTCTGACTTTCCCAAGGTAAAATAGGTAGATGGGGTGTGAACGTAAGTCTTCCATTTTTTCTCCCAGAACTAGGGAAGGTGAAACATTCCATAAATTGGTAAGCACTTTAAAAAGATTTGATCCTAAGACAACCTTGTTATTTAAATACGATTAATATCATCCCTATTTTAGTGGATGAAACTAAGGTAAAGACAAGTACCCACTTCTAAAAATCTATTAAGTGTCTGAGGTCGCATCTCAATTTACATCTCTCTGACTCCAGATGTAGTGGTCTATCCACTGAACTATCTAGCTACCATGAGAACAAGACATATTCTTCAGGATTCAGACTTTGTATATCATACAAGTGCTAAATGGTGGTTTCAATTGCATATATTCTACAGGAAAATGTAGTACACAACAACAGAGATTAGATAAAGATACAGTGGAAATAATACTAAGTTTGTGTTTCCCCAAATGTATGATCAAGTTTCAAAATTCTTTGGACTATTTTTCCTCATCTGCAAAAATGAGAAACAGCAAGGCATAGCGATTAAGAAACTGGAATTGGAGGGGTCAGGAACACTGGTTTCAGATCGCACATCAGATACTTAGTGGCTTTGTAAGGCCAGATAAATCATTTAACCTCTTCTCAGCCCTACCCAATTATTTTTAAAATGAGGGGCTGAGGCAGATATGTGCTGAGGTCTCTCTCCAGTGAATGGACTAGTAGCTTTACAACCTTCCCAACTTTAAACGACAATGCCCTTTAATTGAAGAGACCAAGATAAACTATAATAATCAGCTAAGGTTTCATGGAGTGTTAGCAGGACCTTGTAGAATGGGGCAGGAGAGAAAAGAGAAAGGGGATGAGATAAAATATGTTGTTATAAGAAGCAGTAAAGATAATCTCACTAGAAAATATATACCCTTTTGAGTCCTTGTCTTGTCTGCTATCATCTGTTCTCATGTTCCCAACTCTGTCTACATGTGCCCGATTCTTCTCAATTCTTAAACCATCCTTGACCATCCATGACCCAGTCATCCACTCAATTAATCATCCTAATTTTCTTTTACTTGTCAGGGGCAAAATCCTAGAAAAAAATCATGTATGTTTATTGCCTTCATTTCCTTTCTCCCTCTCAGTTAACTAATTGCAATCCGACTTCCTTCGATTGGCTTATCATTCCAAATTGCAATTTCTTATATCAAATAGACTTTTCTAAGTTCACATACTACTTCTTTTTTATTTTTGTGGCTTCTGATACCATAAACTATCTAATCTCTTCCTGGACACTAATTCTTATTTATATTCTCTTTTCTCTATTCTTGACTCCAATGATATTTCTCTTTCTTTAGTAACCTATTTCACTGATAACTTCTCAGTCTCCTTTTCTGTATGTTATTTATGTTCCGCACACTATACATGTGTGGCCCATAAGGCTCCATCCAGAAATTCCTCTCTAGTTGAACCCTCAGTTCAATTCACCATCAATCAAATGCCTATTTACCAG
Organism: Phalanger gymnotis; assembly: GCA_028646595.1. Classification (NCBI taxonomy): domain Eukaryota; kingdom Metazoa; phylum Chordata; class Mammalia; order Diprotodontia; family Phalangeridae; genus Phalanger; species Phalanger gymnotis. Next base: position 141,534,206 of record CM053626.1, on the reverse strand, counting down.
GCACAATACTGAGCCTAGGAAACAGACTAAAATAATGAGCTTGCCAAGAATAATTAATACAAAGAGTAAAATCAGAATAAAAACTAAATACTTAAAAAAGAAAGACATTAACTTTTGGGGAGAAATCACAAAAGCCTTCTAGAACAAGATTAAAAGATAATAAGGAAATATTTACCAAAATACAAATAAAATTTTAACATATAAATTTTTTAATGTGGTTTTCTAAGTCCATGTGTCCCACAGGAATCCTTCCAGAGAGTTTATTGATGACCCGCTTTTTGAGTTTGACACTACTCTAGAGCACAGAAGATAGCACTAGAGAGCCGAGGGACTTGGGCATTCTAAGAAGGAGAGTCAAGACTCTAAATATGTTATTCCCAATGCCCCAAATGCTTTGTTTCTTAAGATTTAAGAATGAATATCAAGTATGGGAAACAGGCTAGTTTGGCTAGAGTGTAGCATACATAAAAAGTGAATATGATACATTGAAAAATGATTTAAATGCCAAATAAAACAGCAAATATTTTTATTCTAGAAATAACACAGCCATGGAGCAGGGGGCGTAACACAGTAATACCATCAGCTCCAATGGGTTTAATTATCATCTTCATATAAGGATGTCAATCTATATGTTCAGTCCTAATCCCACATAATGCCACAAATAATAGAATGCTTAACTTGGACGAGGTACAGTTTGAAATCTTTCCTCTGACCTAGATTTTGTGACAAAATGCAAAAATCTCTCAATGTCACTTTCCACATCAGTAATAAGCCACAAATTATTTAAAAGGCCTTAAATACATAAAATGTATTATAAAGCACTATATAAATATCAATTGTTATTTCTCCTTAAGAACAATCTTAACCTCAGAACTATTATACATCTCTACGGCAATTTATACGGCTTCTCATAATCAATATATCCAAGGTAGAATTCATTTTCTTTCCGTATAAAACCAGTCACAAAATTTCCCTCCATGTATTGAAACCACCACATTTTCAGTCACTGAAGTATATAAACTCAGAGTTGATGAACCTTTCTTTTCTCCTAGTATTCAATGAGCTGCCAACCTCTATCCATTCTACCACTTGCTTCCTTGCATGCCCACCTTTCCCAATGTCAAGACCCACAAAAGGCCTTGTACATATTTCTGCAGTATCCTCCCATTGGTGTCCCTAATCCCAGTTTCTCCACTCTCAAATGTATATCCTACAAAACAGAATAATTTACATTCTAAAACCACAAATCACAAATTTAGAACAAAAAAAGACCTCAAAAGTCCAACACCCTATTCTGCAGATGAGACAACTGTTGGTTTAATTGCCTTGCGCAAGAAAATACAGGTGGTAAAAAGCCAAGTAGTGATTTGAAGCTTCTGCCTTCAAATTTAAATCTACTATACTTTCCCTATTACCTAAATATCTGACAATGTCACTACTTAATTGGAAACCTTTAAAAGATTCTTTTTATGGTATCTATGATAAGAGACAAATTCCACAGTCCTGCACTTACTGGGAGGTACCTTGTCGGAGATAGTAACATTTTTCATATCTATTTCATGTTACTGCCCTGTTCACTTTACATTCCAGCCAAAGTGCTTAATCATGTCTTATGTGACACCTTATCAAAAGTTTTTAAATTTCCAAGTGAATTATAATTAGCAGGTCCTACTCCCACTGTTTTATTAGGTCTTATCCCTTTTCTGCTGCAGGTTTTGGCAAACAGCTCTTTGTCCAAACTAGTCCCACACTCTGAGCAAGGGTAATCATTCTTTCTCTTATTCAAGTGTAAATCTGTTCAAGGCTTTCCTTTCCTTTTCTCAGTGAGCTCTAATCAAATACATAAAGGTAACATGTGGAAATCAAAGAAAACAAGGCCAGGGCCAAAGAGGAACAGGGTCCACATGCAAACTTTGTCTCACAGCATCAGCAATGGCCCTGGCATTCTCTTCCAAAGGATTCCCAACCATAAAAAACCAAAGTATTTCTTTAAACACAAAGTATTTTAACAAGGTTGATTGCAGAATACTATACAAGAATCTTATACAAGCACTACTGCCTATTATGAGCACCATAGGTAAACTTATTATATTATTCAGACTTGGTTCTCTACACCAAACTCACAGTTTTAATCAAAATGGGAGAAGAAAGTGGCAGGAAGGTAAATACGTCTATTAGGTCTGAGATGTAAAGAATTCTAGAGCCTTAAAAGTCCCAGGAGTTTAAGGTCACAGGAGAATATGGCTTGGAAAAAGATTCACATCATCCCATTACAGTCTATGAAAAATAAGGGCATCAAGTCAAAGAATCTAAGATGAAGTAAAATCTATCTCATTTATGTCTTTACTTGAAAGGGCCTGTCAATTCTTCAGTCAAATCAGGATGTCTCTTACACTTCTAATCCTATTCCATTCAAACCAACAAAGAACCTGGGAGAGTTCCATCTCAAACTCAACTGTGAGGAGCCTACTCCCAAGGAGTTTATTCAAATGTCGCCTAACTCAGTGATATTTTTAGTACTATGCTTTTGATACTAACCCCACAAAGAATCCCGAAGTCATGAAAGGCTAGTGAAGAACGTACATATGGAGAAAATGCCCCAAGTACTGCTACCCTCACACTTTTATTATATTTTATATATTGTTATATATTATTATTATTATATAATATATTACATATATTGTATGATATATGTAATATATTATATATATTATATATGATATACATAATATATGATAATATTATAAAATAAAATATCATATAATAATATAATACATAATAATATAATAATATATAATATCTATTACCTATATAATAGATATTATATATTTTTATATATTTTATTTATTATTTATTTATTTATTATAATATCTATTACCTATATAATAGATATTATATATATTTTATATATTTTTCTCATTCTGATTTTGAGGATTACCCAATTTGTTAAACTTTCGTACTAGTCACCTATATTTAATGAAGATTCGCATTCTATTAAATTAAGATCGTTTCCATGAAACAAAATGCAAATGTTGAATGTGTGGCTAAGAATAAGTGCACACAGGTGTTTTCCAACATCACAAAAACAAGGAACAGAAACAGAAATGATTGGCCAGTAAACTGTTCATTGCTAAAGCAAAAAAGAAACCAAAAATATAGAAAATTGTGGATCTTCATGCTGACATAGAATGAGCATACCCTAAGTAATGCTGCACAAAAAAGTTTTACTAAAACATCTATAATCCATTACAACCAAAACCACAGTAATTCTGAAGGGAGATGTCTGACCCATTTCTCTTCTCCAGTACTTTTCTAATGCCTGTTTTGCTTGATGAATTTTAAAGGAAGGATATTAGGTGGAAAATCTCTGCAGATTCAGGATGTCATGAAATTAATTTCACAACACAAAGGGAAAAGGTAGCATAGTATATCAGTTAAGAAGCCATCCTTGTTAACCACGGATATGGGTAGGAAGCCTCTCATATCCTAACAATGGATAAGCGAACCTTTGGTAGTGCCCCTGGTAACATTTTAAGTTGCAGAGCAAGCTCTCAAGTAGAGGAAGTTCCTCAATAGAATCTTCCTACCCTAATGAAATAATACATTTCAATAATTTTTTTAAAAATCTGAAACAACCTGATCGAATAAGATACTCCATTTCTCAGCTCTTGGTATTTTCTGACTGTCTCATATTGTTGGAATACTCTTCCCTCTTCTGCTCCAAATACTGACTTCGGTGTCTTCCTTTAAGACACAACTAAAACCCCACCTTTTAAAAGAGGACTTCCCTAAACATTCTTAATTCCAGTGATTTTCCTTTTTTTATTACTCCCAATTTATCCTGTAAATACTCACCTTTGTATATAATTCTAATGAGTGTCTTTTACCTTTTTGTCTGCCTAGTGCTTAGCATACAGTAGTCATAAATTTTTTGTAATAAATTTTTACTCATTGAATGAAGTGAAATCCACATTACAATACTCACTATGCCATTGTACTTAATAATATGAGATTTTCATGACTACTTAATAATAATAGGTTGAGAAAAATTTTATAAGTGTTATTTATTGAAGTATGTCTATATTCTATTACAACTATTTACATGCTTGCTTCTGAGATATCTACATATTGGATGGTAACAAGTTTGAGGACCAGGGCAAAAACTGTTATTTAATATATGCTTTCTAAAGACCTAATACAAAACACACTGGTCCTTTAATCTAATTTCTTTAAAGTCATCATATTTTTGCTATCTTCATATTCCTGTAGTAGGGACCCTAGAAAATAGAGGTGGAATTTATAGTCTATTACCATGCTATTAGGCATTCAATTTAAAAAACCCATTCTATTCTTTAATACCTCCATTGATGAAGCTGTGAGCTTCTTAGCTATCTTAACTAGTTGCAATTAGGGGAAAATTTTATAAAAATTACTGCAAATTATCCTGGAGCCATTGGTAGTAAATGATAAGATACCGTATCAACTCTATTTAAAAACAAAAACAAAGACAGAGGAAGCTAAAAGTGATTTGCCCAAGGGCAGCCACCAAAGTGGTGGTAAAACCATAATTAAAACTCAGGCCAGTGTTTTGCTCTTAACAATCACATTCCTCAGTTTATGTTTTTCTTTATTCCCCTCCCTTGTATCCTATCTTTTTTACCTTACTCCTACCCACCCCCCTTAAAACATACCCTTCCTTTTCTTTCCCCTGTCAATTGTCACAATAACTGCACTATTCTGAAGACTGACATATATAAAACCTATATAAAATATATTCGTATTTATAGATGTAAATTATTTCCCTTATTGTTTCAGGTTTTTTCCCCTTGTTTACCTTTTTATGTCTCCTTTAGATTGTATATGTGAAGATTAAATGCTCCACTGAGCTCTGGACTTTTCATGAAGAAGTTTGGGAATTCCCTTATTTCATTGAGTGTCCATCTCCTTACCTGGAAAATTATGCTCAGTTTTGCTGGGTAGTTGATCCTTGGTTGTTGTCCAAGCTCCTTTGTCTTTTAGAATTTCATATTCCAATTTCTCCTGTCATTTAATGTAGAAGCTGAAAGATCTTGCCTTATCCTGACTGTAGCTCTTTGGACTTCTTACAGCCTGGAAAAAACTACATGATGTAATGAAGAGTGAGCAGAGCAGAACCAGGAGAACATTAAACACAACCACATATACATTGATTCTGTGATGACTGAACTTGATGGGACCTGGATCGTCTCATCAATACAAGGTTCAAAGATGACTCCAAAGGAGTCTTGATGGAGAGAGCTATCTATGTCCAGAAAAAGGACTATGGAGTCTGAATGAAGATTGAGGCAAACTATTTGCTCTCCTTTTTTTTTTTTCTGTTTTGCTTCTCTTTCATGATTCATTCCATTGGTCATATTTCTTCTTTGCAACTTGACTATTGTGTGAATAAGTTTAAAGTGAAGGTTTACGTAGAAGATATATCAGATTCCATGCTTTCTTGGGGTGGAGGTGAAAATCTGGAACTCAAAATCACGCAAACTATAAATTAAAAACTCTTAATTTATAAAAATATCTAGGCTGGATGGTTTTATAGAATCAGCTCCCATGATTCAAAAAAATTTTAAAAGACCCCAAAATTCAGGAAAGTTACCAGGGAGATGAAGTGAAAGAATCTACCACAAGATAAATCCTCAGAAAAATGTAAGTGACAACCTCAATGGCCTATTATTCAGAACAATCCTCCTCATCCAGTCATCCTCTGTTTGCTTCCAGGGATAATACTCAAGATGCTGTATTTTAGGACACAGTGCTTTTCCTGTTCATCCCTTTACATTTTTCCCAAGGAGATGCAGCTACTTTCAATTCTCCACAATTATTACAATCTGACTCTGAGAACTCCTGAGGTGACATTTGCAGTGAATGCTGCAGTAGAATTATGGAGGAAACCCAATACCAGATGTATTATTAGAAGGCTGTCAATCTAACTAGCCACAAGGTAAAAGGGAAATGAAATGGATTCAGGGTATTGTGCAGCCTGTGAGAAAAGGAATCCTAAAGAATACCAAAAAAGGCAATGATGATGAAAACTTACTTAAATAACCTGAGAAGATGCAACCAGTTAAGAGAGAAAAATCAAGTGGCAGGGCTTCTGAAAAACTTTCCTCTCAGAAGGATGGTACAAGATCTTCCCTAGGAGGCTTACAGAGTGACTAAAATAATGTAGTTCCAAAGAGAACAGTAGAAGCTCAGAAGAGTGGGACAGTTAAAAGTCTCATAAAAAGTCACTTACAAGTTTCTTTGTAGCAATATCCTCAACTGGTGACCTTCCTCTTTTATGGGTGAAAAACCTGTCGTACAAACCTTGGAGTCTGACAAAAAAGAAGAGCATCAAGGCCTAAAAGGGAGTCATAGCATCCTTGTGATTTTTGATACAAGACTGGTGACAAACAAATTTGGAATAATGCAAATATAGAAAAATCAACCAAAAAGTGAAGAGGATAAACACAATAGAAAAAATGCAGAAAATTAAAAACAGCAAGACTAAAAGTACATCAATAACGTCACTAAAACACTACAGCTAACAAAATAAGACAAAATGACAAGCTAGGGATTATAGGTTTTAAAAAAGAAAATGACAAACTTCAAAAACCCATAATGAAATTAACCCAGAAATGTTTCCGTATGTATTTTTAAATGCATAAATTTTAGAAATATTGATTATACAAATAATGCAATAAGAACAAATTCAAAAGAACAATCCAGGAAAAGACACAAATTGAGGATACATTTCAAAATATCATAGAAAAACAAATTTGATTGTCAAGAACAAAATTTCTATATTCCTTAAAGAAAGATCTGCAAATGGGACAAACACTAAATGCCATTTTTATTATATGTCAGTAATCATTTTCACAATGGTGTGCTGAAGCAGGGATGGGAAAGAACTATAACGTAAAGATGAATGTTATTCATAACTATTTTTAAGTAAAGAAGAAATGTCTATGTATAAAGTAGTATACTTTGCATTTATTATCATTGAATAATCTTTCTCTTCTCATTGTTTGAACTCTTCTCTATCATTGTTCTATTCTATCCTATTCCTTTTCATCCTGGAGGATCATTTCTGCCTAGGAATAACCATTTTGGTGGCAACATATTCTGACTGTATGGCTATTTTAAGAACCTCAATTGAAGGCCAGCTATGTCTTCATTTCTCACCAGTCAACACTCTAGCATTTATCATACCCTTTTGTGTCCCTATTTATGCATTTGAACATTCCCTAGCCCCAGCTTGTTTGTACTATGTTATCTAATTTAGAAGGTAAGCTCGTTGAGGGCAGAGGATGTCTTATTAAATTATTTTTCTTTTATTTTGTTTGTTTCCTTTTACACCATGCCTAATGTGGAAAAGTTTTGAATGACTTTATATGTATAAGAGGTACTGTATTTTTTTGCACTCTCAATGGATAGAGTGGGAGAGTTGCGGAGAACATACCACTCGAGTTTTTTAAAATGAACTTTTTAAAAATTTAGGGCAATTGGGAAATATATTATTTCTCAAGTTTGTAAAAGTTATGGTCTAAAGCTATTAAACAAACCTACAAAAATGGGGGAACTAAAAGATACATTTGAAATTTCTGTTCCTTTTCCTCTTTACATCAATGGTAAGCAATCTGTATCAGTCCAAAGAATCTTGAGAAATTATGAGTATCATGACTGATTATTATATACAACTCCCTAACCTGAATGACATACCATTTTTTTTTGCCTTTACTTCATTCTTAGTGTTCCTTTTCCTACAACTCTCATAATTATGGCTTTGTCTTCCTAATGGACCTCAAGAGCACTGCTTAACTATTAAGTTTTATTCACATAGGGAACATATTAGATTGACATCTTCGGTCATTTCTATTCCACTTTTCCAATGAAAACCCTCCATCTAGTGGTTACTATTCTCCCTGCAGATTCATCTTCTAGGACAAAATTGATGATAAAAGATTAATTTCTCAAAGGTAGAAGAAGGACTAATTTAAGCATTCATCCACTAATCATTATCTTTCCTACCTACATCAAATATATTGAATACTTGTCCTTTCCTGTCCATGGATGAGCAGAAGTTAGCAGAGGAAATTTTTTAGTTTGACACTGACACTTTATTTCATTACACTGGAACATAAGTCACACAAATCCTAAGTACTCAATTCTAGTAAAATCAATAAAGACATAGCAAAGCTGTAGTTCCACCTAGAATCACTGTCTTGCATGTGCTTAGTAATAACAATAAAAATTAGGAGTTACATAGCATTTTAAATTTTTTTAGGTTTATTTAATTTATTTAGTTTTCAGCATTGATTTTCACAAGACTTTGAATTACAAATTTTCTCCCCATTTCTACCCTCTCCCTACTCCAACATGGTGTATATTCTGGTTGCCCTGTTTCCCAGTCAGCTCTCCGTTCTGTCACCCCACTCCCCTCCCATCCCCTTCTCCAAGTCTTTCTTGCAGGGCAAGATAAATTTCTATGCCCCATTGCTTGTGTATCTAATTTTCTAGTTGCATGCAAAAACTTTTTTTTGTTTTTGAACATCTGTTTTTAAACTTTGAGTTCCAAATTCTCTCCCCTCTTCCCTTCCCACCCACCCTCCCCTAAGAAGGCAAGCAATTCAACATAGGCCACATGCGTATCATTATGTAAAACCCTTCTACAATACTCATGTCATGAAAGACTAACTACATTTTGCTCCTTCCTAGCCTAGCCCCCTTTATTGAATTTTCTCCCTTGACCCTGTCCCTTTTCGAAAGTGTTTGTTTTTATTACTTCCCCCCCCATCTGCCCTCCCTTCTATTGTCCTCCCCTTTTTATCTTCTTCCTCCTTCTTTCCAGTGGGGTAAGATACCCAATTGAGTGTATATGGTATTCCTTCCTCAGGTCAAATCCGATGAGAGCAACATTCACTCATTCCCCCTCTCCTGCCTTCTCTTCTCTTCCTACAGAACTGCTTTTTCTTGACACTTTTCTGCAAGATAATTTACCCCATTCTATCTCTCCCTTTCTCCCTCTCTCAATATGTTCCTCTCCTCTCATCCCTTAATTTGATTTTATTTCTTTTAGATATCATCCCTTCATCTTCAACTCACCCTGTGCCTTCTCTCTCTTTCTATACATATATATATATATGTATATATATATATACACACACACACACACACATATATGTATGTATATATATGAATATATATATATGCATATTCCCTTCAGCTACGCTAATACTGAGGTCTCATGAATCATACACATCATCTTTCCATGTAGGAATGTAACCAAACGGTTCAA
>CM053626.1:141513388-141524396 GCA_028646595.1 Phalanger gymnotis | reverse complement strand
TCAAGTCCTATTTCTTACACACAAACCAGCTCTGTGACTTAGCAAATCACCTAACCCTCTCACTTCTCCAAGCAACTCTTATGAGTAGAAATTGCAACTTGCATTAGTATAAAGTTTCCTCATCTGGGAATTCCCTATACAGAATGCAATCACAAGACCAGAAAATGGTATAGAATAAAAACAAATGCGGAAAATCTTGTATTACATAGATTATTTCAGTTCATTATAGAGAGTGAAAGGCAAATAAATACAAATTTTTGGAATGACAACAATGGGAAACTTTTAAATGCAATAAATTTTGATTCCTTTATTACCAGAAACACAGATAAAGATTTCAGTTATGTTTTATCTAAAATATGCACAATACATGTCTTACTCTCCACTAGTTTTTTTTTAATCTAATTACCTATTTGAATTCAAGGGAACTTTAATGCATATATTTCTCAAGGGGTCCCTTAAATTCAAGAACTTCTGTAAGAGTCAAAGCAGTGCATGCTACTTTTTGAAAAGACAATAACTTTGTATGAGACTTAGAGCTCTTTTAAAAAACTATCAGAAAGCCTAGTTCACTTGATTGAATAAACCAATGCATGACGAAACAAAAACATTAAAAGCTGCCAAAAGCTTAATTAGGTCTTGGGGCGCCAGCAAATTACTTAAGCTGTTCCTCAGGTAAAAATGAAAGCAATGTGATTTAAACAGAGAAGATTGAAGCTTAAAACAAGCAAAAAAAATCACGATAGCCACAGATAACCTTATACAGAGGAAAAAAATATTAACTAATTCAAACTAATTCAAAAAATATTAACTAATGACCAAAAAGCACCTTTTGAGTATCATTCAATAGGTAGATTTTGTCTTCAACTGAAAACTTTGACCACTCTTAAATATATATCACATTTCAGAGTATTCATTTGAGTTTAATTAAACAAAAGTTGTCCAAAACCAGCGTTTTCTAATATGCTTTTCTTTACTAAAAACTTAAAAAGTGGTGCAACATTACAGTAAGCACATAAAATTCAAAAGAACAAGTGGTAGTAAAATCTCTAAGAAGAAAATAAAACATTCTGTAAAATAGTATTTACATTAAGCATGTCCACTAAAGGTCTTAAATAGACAAAAAAAGATCTGTAAGAATAACTATCATACATACGTGCAGCTAGGTGGAATTGTGGATAGAACACTGGCCATAGACTCAGACTTAAAGTTAAATTCATTCTTAGATATTGTGTGACCCAGGTCAAATCACTTAACACTGTTCACCTGAGTGCCTCAACTGTACAATGAGCTGGAGGAGGAAATGGGAAAATACGCCAATTATTTTTCTTTGCCAAGAAACCCCTAGGGAGTCTGACTCAACAGAAACAACCTAAGAAGCTGTGTGACTTCATACAAATCACTTAAACTCATATTCTTCAGTTTCCTTAACTGTATTTAAAATGGAGATTTTCCTAGCACCTACATCCCAGGAATGTTGTAATGATCAAATGTGATAATATTCATAAAATGCCTATATACTTTGCTTACAAAAAGGAAAAACAGATATAAACATCCAAAGGAAAAATCTGTTACTAATAAACATAAAAATATATTCCAATTTCTTAATAATTAAAATAAAAAGTATGCTAAAACCCACACAAAAAAACAAAAGAAACTTAAAAAAAATTCAGTTTGGGGAAGTTGTAGGCAAATAGCCACTGTACATTTTTGGTGGACTGGAGAACAATTTGCTGTAAGAGGCATTTTTGGAAATACAATGATAATGCTGTGGAATAAACTCACTGGCTACCACCCCTTAAGAAAGATAACAATCATCTCTCAATTGAGCAATTCCAGAGCCAAGACTTTATCTTTAAAAGTTAACATAAAAATAATTTTTTTGTATTGAGTTGTTTTAAATAAAAACTGAAAACTATCCCGCAATGAGGGAATAAATTTATAAACTACAGTATAAAAGAATGAAGATGCCTAGAGCTGTCAATACATTGGAAATGGGCCTTCCTGGTATAGATAATCCTTCCAGAAGGAAATATCAAAGTAGTGCAGTATCTTTTGCCAAGAATATCCAAAATTTCACTTGACTGAAGAGTTGGAGACCAAAGTGAAAAAACACACAAAATCTCACTGATGTTAATTGCTTCTTTGATACTGGGAACCATATAAATGATAGTACTAGAAAACTTTCAAAACCCTGAAAGAGAGCATTAAGTCTGTTGCTATATGAGGCCCAAAGTGAATGGGAGGTGGTTGAGTGAGCCAAATGTAATTTCTTTGCCTCTTCTAAATTTCTAGGCATATCTAAAGTTATTTTTCATCCTATATTGTTTTTAGTTAACATGGCTACATTGGTAGATATTTTCAGGCAGTTTCGACACCCTGTCCTTCTCTCTTTAAAGCATTCTGTTACATTTGCAAGATTTAAGAGGGAAAAAAAATCTCACCAGAACTTGTTTAGATAGCTTTCCTTTCCTGTCAGAAGCCATATTTAAATATTTCCATATTTAAAGACATGGTCCAGAAATCCAAATTGCAATCTTAGGCACCAACTTCATAATCACAAATTGTTTACTTCCTAAGACAGCTTGACATTTAATTTCATTGGGGGAAAGTATGAGAAATAAAAGTTAAAACTAAAAAACTCATGGGATGATATTCTCCAATAAAAAATACCATACAGTCTGTCTGTGTAGTCTACTAGTATATTGATATAAAATCCAGTAAATATAGCTTATAAATGTCTTTGTGCAGATAGTGTCATATGATTGTGCCTCCCCTGAAGAAAGATCTATATACTAAAATTAAAACATATAATAAATATGATAAAGTAGTAATAATTTACATCAAATAGCATTGATCATAAATTTTATGTTTCCCTGATATATTATTTAATTCATAAAATTCAAATTCCATACAACTTTTCAGCAATACCAAGGGATGGAACACATATACATATACCTCATGAAGATTAAATCTATTTTACCTATCAGCATTCTATACTTTTACAACAGGTAAGAGGTTTTAAAACAGGTAAGTAAAAAATACCATCATTGACCTTATACAGTTTACATCCTAAGACTAAACAATAAGCATTTACTAAGTCCAACAATGTACTACTTACTGTGGAGAGCAGTGGGAAGATGAGCAAAAGACAGTTCCTGACCTCAAGGATTTCACGGTATGAGGCACAACTAGGTGGCCTAGTGAATAAAGCACCAGCATAAGCATCAGCAGGCCCTCAGTTCAAATCTGGCCTCAGACTTCTGCTAGGTGTGTGACCTTTGGCCAGAAAAAAAGCATCTAAAGGAGGAGATAACATGCAAACAACCATATATCTATATAGGACAAATAGTAAGTAATCCAGAGGGAAAGAAGTAGAGGGACTAAGGGAGGATTCCCTCATGAGAGTAGACAGGTGGCACAGTGGAGAGCAGGGTATGGAGACAGGAAAACATGAATTTTCAAATCTGTCCACAGATAGCTCAGGGAAATGAGGTAAGTTTCTTAACCCTGTTTACCTCAGTTTACTCATCTGTTAAATGACTGAGAAGGAAATGGCAAAATCATTCCAGTATCTCTGCCACGAAAACACTAAATGGGGTCACAAAAACAACAACAAAGAAAGGCTCCCTGTATAAGGCAGACTTATAGTTGGGGCACTGAAGTTAAGAGGTGGAAATGAGAAGAGAGAATATTATGGGCAAGGCCCATGAAAATGTCCAAAGTAAAGATATAAAGTTGTTTCAACAATCTGGCTAGCAGCTGCTGTGGAGGGTATAAAACCAATAACAATCAGCTCACAGAACGCTGCAAGCCCAGGTTCTTTTGATCTACTTTACTAAGGAAAGCAACGTTAAGGGGTTAACAATCTCAATTTAGTGGAGCATACAAATATCATTCACTTAGTTCAGGGGAAAAAGCCAGCACCCTGAACTTCAGAGCAAATACAGATTACAAATATCAACAGACAAATCACAATTCATATTTACCAAGAAAACCATCAACATCTGAGTTCAGCTGGAAGGCCCTTACAGCAGGCTGCCCAGAGTCATGGGCCTCCAGGGCTGAAAGCCTTAAGCAAATAGTTATTCTTCCTTTTCACACAGTTTCAGACCTCATCTGAGAAACCAGAACTTAGGCTCCTATGATTGGCTCTGGTGTTAGCACCTCCCTTCGATGGCCCCACCTAAGTTACCAATTCACACCCACATAGGCTTAGCACCTAATAGGGGTTTGAGTCTGGGGCTTAGCACATAGTAAGACTCAATCAAAGACAATTTGTCATTTTAAAACAGTAAAGTCCCAACTTAATTGATATTGCAGAAGTGTCCTAGAAGAAGAGCAAGGAGAATGTCCATAGACGGGTGTAAGTCATAGGAAAACTAAATAGACACATAAGATGTTTGTTAAATACCAAACTGTTAGAATGATAAAGTTTACATATGACATGATTTTTCTTTTTCAGCAAAAACTACAAACTAATTCTCAGTTGCAGTTGATGCTTCCACTTCTTTAAAACCAGAAAGTATTAAATATAAATACTTTTTCATTTCTTTTTCCTCAACACCTTCAATTGTTTTATGAGCTTGAGTATTTCAGAAGGAACAGCTATGCAATAATGCATATTCTTGAAAAACACACAATCAACTTAAAAGATGGCAATGAAACATTAACTGTTTATAATTACATATTGGCAAAATATGTTTTAGGGTTTAAAAATAGAGATTTGAAACTAATAGCAAACTGTGCCTTCCAAAAATATGTTCTAACAGTCATATCCAGAAGCTTTTTAAATCAACTCCCTTTCTCACACACTGTGCAACTGCAACTGCATTTTCCCCTTCTATTAGGAAAATTTTACATAATACAGTAGAGAAGGTAGAAGAAAGAAATTGCTTCAGATACTGGATCACTACTGAAATGCCAACAACTGCATCTCATTCAATATGTCATCTCAAACAGTAAAAATTTTGAACTTGATTTCCCAAACACAATGGTTTTGTGCTGTAGTAGCAATCAGATTTGAAGATCTTCCATACCTATTAATAGACCATGTCTATCACAGGAAGCTTAAGTTACATGTAGTGGGAGGAGATTTTGGACAAGAAAAGAAAGTTATGTCACTGAACTCCTTAGAGAGAAAGATGTTATGGCTGCCAATGGCACCCCTTGTAACTTTTAGAACTGAAAAAGAAACTTAGCTGTACTGTGAGTTTGTAAATCAACAAGTTCTTTGCTGTTATGATAGAGTGGGCTGGGTGGCTGTGCGGAGCTGATCATTTGGTTACTGGATGTAGTTTTCTGATGTCTGAGTAAGTATTATACTTCCTTTAACTTCCTTATGGAGAATCTCTCATACCTTGAGTACAAACTGGTGAAAGTATCTTCCATGAAATTTAGTAACATAGTACGTCATAAACTCTCACTCAGAACTAAAAAATGATGACTTTGTACCTTCACAGAATTTTTCTCTCAGGGACACCCAAAGGGTAACATAAAAACTTTATCTTTTAAATTTAAATATTTTAAATCTATTTCTGTCTTGAGAAGGAGGGAGGGAATGGAAGGAGAAAAATTTGGAACACATAATCTAATAAAAGTGTGATGTCCTAGTTTTCATCTTCAGTTCAAGGCCAAAACCATTCTGAAAATTTATATTTTCGATGGTGTGATTCAGTCATCTTTTGGCTCAGAATTATCTTGGATATCTAACACTTAGTCTGTTGCATGACTTTTTCCCTTTTTTCCATTTTTTGTCTTTCTCCAGCAATTAGCACAATGCCTGCATATAACAGATGTTTAACAAATCTTTACTGATTGAGCATTTTTAATTTTACTTTGTTAATATACCAATAACTCATTAAGCAAGATATATAAGCATACAACTCTCATTAGCAATTTGATAAACCAAAATCATACTTTTTCATTTATAAAACTGTTACTTTCTAGAAAATTTTTTTTTCTCCCAACCATACCCAAAGGTACCATTGAACAGGATGGTCCAAAATGTCATGCATAAACCCCAAATTCTAAAATTCTTTTCTATAATAAGCAAATTATCAAAATATGAATATAGGGATAGGTAAGGTTTGTAAACAGACCTTTTGAGTTTCTACTCAATATAAATCATTATGAAAATCCAAGGAAGGGTGAGTGGAGCCAAGATAGTGGGTAGAAAGCAGGGACTTGTGGGAGCTCCCCCCCAGGACCCTCCAAATGTCTCTGAACAAATTCTAGAGCTGCAGAACCCACAAAATAGCAGAGGGAAGCAGGCCTCTCACCCACGAAAGCCTGGATGGCAGAAAGAAAGGGTCTATCACACAGAGCTGGGAGCCAAGCAGCAGAGTCCAGCTTGGGCTGCTCCAGAACCAAACAGGGCCAGGCAGAACAGGCCACAGTGCCCTGAGTCACTGAACTGTGGCAGTTACCAGACTTCTCAAACCACAAAAGCCAAAGACTGAGGAGGTGAGTGGGTAGAACTTCTACAACAGAGTGAAAGGACAGGACAGTTGGCCCCAGGCCCAGGGGCCCAGAAGTGGTGCAGCTCTGGGGCTGCTTCGGGTCAGAGGCCCACCAGGTGGGAGGAATTAATCAGCAGATCACAGAGGCAGTGCAGAGTCTGCTTGGATCTGAGTCGCTGTCCAGATTGGTGGTTCTTGGGAGAGGAGGAGCACTGGCGTGGCAGAGCTTGCTGTGTAGAAGTAGCTCTGCAAACAGCAGCACAAGGCCTGTAAAGCTTGGGACAAAGCACTTTCTACAAGCAGTCATACCCTGACAAATGCTCAAAGGTCAATTACTTAGCCGGGAACATGACCAGGCAGCGAAAAAGGACTCAAGATTCTAGAATCTTTTTTTGATGACAAAGAAGATCAAAACATACAGCCAGAAGAAGTCTGGCTAAGGGAGAAAAACAATGCTAGAGACAAATGAAGGAATATATAGAACTAAATCTCACAACTTTAAATGCAACTAGATTAAATAATTCAACAATTAACTTGGATTGAATAATAAAATCAAAATCTCACCAGCTGTTCCTTATAAGAAATGCACCTAAAAAGACATATTTGCAGACTAAAACTGAAAAGCTAAAGAAAAATATGTACTCTGCATGAGGTGAATATAACAATCAGTACGTGCAATCATGCTATCAGACAATGCAAAAACATTCACAAAATATAAAGAGATAAACAGAGAAACTACATTATGATGAAAAGAGCCACAGATAACAAACCAATAACATTAAATTTATATGCTCCAAATGACTTAGCATCTAAGTTCATAAAAGGAAAATTAACAAAGCTACAAAAAATGCAGAAATATAATAGCAAATTTCAATGTTATTCTGAGTTTTGGATGAGTCAAATAGAAAATTACACCAAAGAAGTGATGCTGAAGAAACTATACCTAAAAAGACTCATGGAGTCTTCTAAATTGGACTGCAAAAAAAAAAATTAGCACCATATAGCACATTTATAAAAACCAATCAAGTATTAGGCCACAGGGATATTGCAAACAAATGTAAAAAGGCACAAATAGTTAAAGACATTCTTTACACACCATGACAGAGAAGAAAATATATTGCAGGAAGCAAAAACAAAAGACAGACTCAAATGGAGAAGTAATGAAATCCTAACTACTGAGTTAGTCAAAGAACACATAATACAAAAATAAAGAATTTTACAACACAAAATGATGATGATAAAAATCAACATGCTTAGATTTCTGGAATAAAGATACAATAGTTCTTAAGGGAATAATCATATTCCTACAAAAATACATCCACAAAATAGCAAAAAAGATGAATAAACTGAGTGTGTCTTTAGAAACTAAAAAGCCAACAATTAAGTAAACTGAAATTAAGCACAAAGACATGGAAAAATTAAAATAGCTTAATTGTAAATTTTTTTTTAAATCACAGAAATGACAAAACTGACAAGTTTGAGTAGACAGAGAAACCAATAGGTAAAACTGAGGGTGAAAATTATGTGAAGCACAAGTGAAAGCCCAACACAAGAGTCTGGATCAGTGTCACTATACTGGAGAGGTAAGATGTAAGAATCATTGGAAGATAGGAAAAGGCTGCACTTTGAAGGTCTTCAAAAAACAAAGGCTTTTTATACTTCGTCCTAGAAGAGACAGAAAGTCACTGGACTTAAGGGAGTGGGTGGGAGGTAAGGGTTTGACATGATCATACCTGTACCTTAGGAAGAAAAAGGAGGCAGCTGAGTGAATGACTAAATGAAGTAGAGATATACTTCAGATAGCAAAAGCCATCAGAGAAGATTATTCCAATTCTGCAAGCATGTGAGATGAGAACCAATACCAGGATGTCGACTCCATTAGTAGAAAGTAGATATATTTGAGAGATTTGGAAAAGCAACAAAAAGACTTAATATAACACTGAATAAGTGGATTGAGTAAGTGAGGAAAAGAAGATGACATTGAGGTTGAAAGAATACAATAAGAGTGTGGAGGTACATTTAACAGTAATAGTGAAGTTTGTAAGGAGGGTTGGGGAGAAAAGACAGTGAGCTGATTTGGACTTGTTGAGTTTGAAATGCTTGTGGCACATCTTTTTGGAAATGTCCAATTTCATGGTATTAGAGTGTAAATCAGTAAAGAAGCTAGGGATGGATAAACAGATCTGAGGATGGGGAGTAGGGGAAACACTTCTTTGAAGGGAAGCACTATAGTTATTAAGGAAGCAAAGTGCCAGGAGGGCTGCTAGATAATAGTTGCTATGATATTGGTGATAAATTTGGATTGAGCATAATGATCCTAGAAAGTACAGTTACTGAGTGTTAGCAGTACGGAGAGTATCTGAAAGGGTCAAAGATGTATAAGTATTCTATCTATCTGACCTCTGTAAGTGGAGGTTTTGATGATGATTGACAGGTTACTCAAAGGTAGAAAAGCAGGTGGCAAGGAAGTGGAAAAAAAACCCAAATGATCTGGAAGTGCACACAAGAAGGGCTCCTCCTTAAATGTTAGTCCAGTAGAAGAGAGCCATAGATACCTGTATCTTCATTAATTCTATGCTATAGGTAAGTAAACCTCATTTTGCTAACTGCTAAAAGAAGCCACTAAGGTCTTGTTTCATCTTTGGTCAGACCCAAACTAGCACGGGACAACACTAACGGGAGTACCCAGGGCAAGATTCAAGAGAAGTGCTTAGGAGAGGAAAAGAAAATGAAATTTAAAATAGAAATGGAGTAAATGGATGAGAGAAAAGGGTACTATTGAAAAAAAAACTTGTGGAAAATTCTGAAATATATGGAGAAGCATATAAATGCGATTAAAGCAAGCAGACTAATAAAGTTAAGAAGAGCTTTGGTGATAGATCAATTACTGTGGTATTTTAAATCAAATGATTTGGAAGGAGTTGGTGTGGGGAACAGATAGGGCAAAAGACTGCAATAAACATGTCTTTGTAGAGTGAATGGTAGGCTGATAGTAACAGAAATAAACTTCAGCTATTTTGCAGCGGGTATAGACTAACAGATGGGAAATAACTCTCAGCCCTAGCCTGAATTTTACCCAACAGTCTGAATAGTGAAAAAATTTTATACATGATTTTGGTTTTTCTTTTCCAATTAGGTCCTTGTGGAAGTTATGGTGGTTAATATAAGGGCATCACCTGTCTGTTCACAGCTACCAAAAGCTAAATTACTCCATCCAATCAGTTACTCGGCCATATATATGCACCCAAAATTTTCCATTTATCTCAATGGTTTTTTCTTTCCTTTTAAGAGTGAAAAAAGGCTGCCCCCCAAAAAACCCTTTACAAACAAATATAAATCCAAAGTTCCATAGGCCTTATATTGATCACAATTGTTATGATAATGTTTAATCACAGAGCTCTTTTTTGGTTAAGACAAGTAATCAAAATGCAAACCTGTAGAAGCAGATATAACATGTGAAGACACTGACATCTACTGGACAACATTTTTTAAAGTTACTTCAGCAGACTAATTTTAATTAACAATTTCCTTTTCTTTTTTTAATTGCATGACATCATTGGTATAGAGAATTCCCAGAGAAGAAACCTGTACTCATCCTCTATCATCCATATTTTCCTCGATACAAATGGACAAGTGTTCTGCAATTTCCTATCTTAAAGAAATTTTCCCGTAGTACTATGGAGCAAAGTAACTTGCCAGGTTACACAACTAATATGTATCATAGACAGGATTTATATCCAGTATTTCCTGCTTCTGAGGGTGATAGTCTAGCTAGGTTTGTTTGTTTTTTTCTTAATCACCCCATTCCAAATGTTTTTTAAAAAGGCTATCTAATCCAGTGTTTTCCTTTTCTGTTTAAAGATTTCTACTCAAAAAAAAAAAAATCATTTTTACTCATTGGCTCGCTGGATATCCCAATAAAGAACATTAGACAAAAAGGAAAAAAAAAAGGACCACAATAGATCCCATCCCCATTTTAAAGGAGCCAACTCTGGGCATTTGCCCTTTCCTCTCCCAGCCTATTTATGTTGAACCATGACTATTACCTATTTCTGACAAAAAGAAAAAGCAGCACAAATGCATTATCGTAGAAGTGAGTTGTTCTTTGCTGACTAACAGAGTTATGGATGTTTCTTTTCTAATATATCAAAAGATTAAAATTATGAAGTACTTCAGTATGACATAAAAGAACAAAAAAAAAATAATACCTTTAAGTGTCAATGGATCAAAACAAAATAAGAGTAATGGATTGGCCATAATCTCTAGCTCATAAGAAAGTGTGTTGTTAAGAAAAAATTATCTCCTTAGTATAGCTTTTGTTTCTTTTGAGTGGAAGTACTTTCAGCCGTTAAGTGCTAAGCCCCAGGCCCAAAGCCCTATCAGGTGTGAAACCTGTGTGGGTGTAGATTAATGACTTAAGAGGGGCCAACTCAGGAATCAATGGTCTCTGATCCTTGAGGCAGGGCTTGAGAACACCAGAGGCTCGGCTGCTAGGAAAGGCGAGCCAAGGGACAACTACGGTGGAAGCAGAAGCTGCTGCTGCTGTGGAG
>CM053626.1:141503225-141513288 GCA_028646595.1 Phalanger gymnotis | reverse complement strand
TTGAGGCAGGGCTTGAGAACACCAGAGGCTCGGCTGCTAGGAAAGGCGAGCCAAGGGACAACTATGGCGGAAGCAGAAGCTGCTGCTGCTGTGGAGGCAGGAAGCTGCAGAGGCAGGAAGCTGCAGAAGCAGAGCTGACCGGTGTGTAGACCCAGGAGTGCGAGCAGGACCTTGAGGCCAGTAAAAATGATTTGGCTAAATACTATCTTGTTTTTCTGTGGCCTCCTGGTTACTCTTGTGAGGCGGGCTTTCTGGGCCTGGAGTCTTTTTGTCAAGATGTGGGAATGGAGAGGCTGGTTCACAGATCTGCCAGGGTGGGGCCTAAATAAATTTTTTGTTGTTTTCTACTTAGAGAATCTCTCATACCTTGCGATTTTGAACCATTCAAACATATACATGATTATATTTGAGATTATAAATTTGGTCTTCCTACTACAGAAACAAACCTAAAAAATAAAGACATACATGCATATATACACATATATGCATTTATACATAAAAATAATAAAAATGGGGATGCGAAATAAACTGACTATGCATGCATCAGGTGAATTCAAAAAAGGAATTGCACTGTTGCAAATCAGAAACAAAAATTCACAATGTAGAGATTAAACAAGAAAATTACATTAGGTTGAAAGGAAACAGAAAAAATGTTAATATTACACTCTTGACAAATGCCAATGCAAGTTAATAAGGGAATAACTGAATTATAAGACATAAATAAGAACACAATCATAGGAGACTTTAGTGTCTCTCTCATATTAAACAAAAAGAAAAGAGAAGCCAAAAGTAAATACACAACTAATTGAAATCTTGAAACTCTTTAAGGAACATTTGCATTGTTCCATACTACAGGGCACTTTTTACAAAAACTATTAAGGTATAGTGACATTGCAAAAAACTAAAAAGGCAAATAGATTTAAATAGGATGTTATTTATAGACTTAACACAAAAATAGGAATCAATTCAGAGAATAGAAAGGACACAGACACAAATGGATTGAATAATTAAATACTAAATCTTTACTCAAAATACAAATAGAATTTATAATTATGTGAGAGAAAACTATAATGATAAACATTATAGTAAGATTTCAGGGATGCAGCTAAAGCTTTCCTACTGGGAAATATTATATTGCCAAAAAACATACATTAACAAACTAGGAAAAAGAAAGGATTAATGTCCTGAGTATCCATTTTTAAATCTTAGAAACACAATAAGTAAACAAACACAAAATATGCTAAAGTACTTCCAAAGAAACTAAAAAAAATGATAAACCTTCCACAAATGTGATTAAAAAAGCAAAAACACAAATGAAAATAAATTGCAAGCAAAGAAAGTTAAATCTGAACAAATCCAAGAAATTATAAAATTATGCGAACCTGTTGCACAATGTTTTGCTGTTTAGTTTACCCATTTAGTGTTTACTCTGTTACCCATTTAGTGTTTTCTCAGTAAAGATACTGAAAAGGGATTTGGCAGTTACTTCAGGAGCTCATTTTACAGATAGGGAAACTGAGGAAAATGGAATTAAGTGATCTGTCCAGAGTCAGAGCACACAAATTTCCGGGGCCATATTTGAACTCAGGGAGCCTCACTGCACAATTATGTGATAACAAAGTTGAGAAGAAATAGAGGAATACATGCAAAAATATAAAATACATAAACTAAAAGACCAAATAGACATCCTAAATTACATAATGTACAACAAGAATACACAGCTACCTATAAAGGAATTTGTTACCAATAGGGACCAAAAAACTAATTGCCTCAATGGAGTTACAGAAGAACTGACGAAGCTTTTAAAACAATTAGTAGAAACACTAAGCAAACAAATTATTCTCAAAATTGAGCAATGAAAGTACTCTACCAAATGCTTTTCTAAAAAAGAATGTACTCCTAACAACAAGAATAAAGTAAAGAACTAATGACTGTTGTCATTAATGAGTATTGATTTAAAAAGTTTTAAATACCATGCTGTAAAAGTATAGAAATCTGTCCACGAAGTCAATCAGCGTGACCAAGTTTGATTTTTATCAGGGATGGCTGGACCATGTACTGTATCACAAGAAAAATAAAAATATATGAAACCACATAACTATATGAACAGAAAGACCTTTGACGAAGTACAATACTCAATTATGCTAAAAACACTGCAAAGTATAAACATAAAGTGATCTTTTAATATCATAAAAATTATCTAAAACCAACAGCAAGTATCATACAGAATAATAGTTTCCCAGTAAATACTACGCTAAAACAAGGATGCTTATTTTCTCCAATTATTTGATATAATTCTGGAAATGCTAGTAATAGCAAGAAAAAGGAAAAAAATACAAGTGTAAAGACAGTAAAGAAAAAATAAATAAAACTATCCCTATTTGTTGATGATATAGGTTTACTCTAAAAATTTTAAAAATTAAAAGATACTAATTGAGAGTGTAGCTTCTGTAAAGTTGCAAGCTGTACAAAATAAACCCACAAAACTGATACCCTCATTCAAAACAACTACAAATTATCTGGGATGGGAAAGTATCCATTTATCAAAAAGTACTCTTTGAAGAAATGAATAACTGAAACATGAATAGAGGTTAATCAGTGTTCATGGCGGAGCCACACCAACACCAAAGTGATTAAATTATCAAAGTTAATAAAATTAACTACAAACATTTATCTGAAGGATCAAAAACTCTAGAATATCAAGGGAAACAGTGGAAAAGGTTGTAATGAAGGGAGAATAACACTTTCAGACCCTCACAATAGTAAAGAAGATTTATAAAAAACATCTTGGACTGCCTAAAAAGAGTAGATGAGTGAAATTGCCTAGACAAAAGAGATTAAGAAATAAACCTGGTATTCAATCTAAGGGATACATCTCTGGGAGTGGAAAAAAAGGGACAAAGAGATTTAATAAAAGTAAGAGCTGCTGAGAAAACAAAAGTAGTCTGACAGAAATTAGTCTTAGAAAACATCTTAAATACTATTCAGCAAATTTAAATGGATATATGGCCTTAATAAAATTCATACTATTAAAAATAAGACAATTGAAGTGGATCATATACTTTTAATAGAGATATCACTTTTCATTGGAGAGTTATTCTTAGCAAAACAAGGAACAAAGGCAACAACAAAAGACAAGTCAGATAATTTTGATTGCATGAAATTGAAATGCATCCACACAAACAAAATACATATAGGATGAGAGTAATGGCTAAACAAATTATATATGTGAAAATTATTAATGTGCTATAAAGAAACAATGAATGTGTTAAAGAGAAACATGGGAGGACTTACAGGAATTAGTGCAAAGTGAAGTAGGCAGAGTCAAGAAAAAAAATAACACAAATTAAAATCAAAATTAAATGTTGGAAAATTGCCAAGAACCAAGAAAAGATGAGTTCACTCCTCACTTGTCTGAAGGGGTAGGAGGTTCATAGACACTGAAAACTATATATTTTACAATTTTTCAGTGTATTCATTGGCTTTGTTAATTGTTTTCCCATCTTTTTAAAAAAAATTTATAAAGGATGCCTTGAAGAATAGAAAAGGAAAAGGATACAGAACAAATTTAAAAACAAAAATTATTTAAAAATTGAAGTATTTAAAACCTTTAAGAATGGATTAAAATTGACTCTAGAACAGAAGAGATCTCAGTACTCTTTGAGGGAAAACTGATTAGACCTTTTACTATAGTGAGATCAAGGACTTAAGACCAAAAAACTGTTTAAATATTATTTTGTCATTGTGTACCTTAAAGAGAGAAAAGGGATTAAAAGGGTATCTAAGTTGGTTTCCAAAATAGTAAGCCTGGGATAGAAGGATTGGACCCAGTTCTAAATGGCTTGAAATGCCTCACAAATGATCTTCTATTTGATTCTAGAGGTATTGGGTGCCACTACAGTTTTTTGAGCAGCCTAGGTACATTGAGGGAGAAATGAACCCAGGGATGTAGAAATCCCAAGCCAAGGCTGCCTGGAATGAACTCTCGGGCCCAAGCATTCTTTAAGTCAAGGAGGCAAATATTTATTACACTTTATATAAATAAAGTGGACAAGAGTTCTAAGGGAACCTGCAACCATGCAGGGCTACAGAGAAAGCTTAAGTACAAGATTTAGGGATGAAACCTGTCAATTAGGTGTGTTGGGGTAGGATTAGGGAGTGGTTTAGGAGTGGTCAGTTCTTAAAGGAACATGCACTTTTTGAATCTACTGTGCATGTATCTTATCCAGAGTTCACTGGGAAATAGCCCACAGGGGGGCTACCCAGGGTTGTGGTTTTGCCTGTGAAATATCACTAAGTCACCAAAATTTCCCAGCTGACTGGGAATATCCAGGTGGATTATATCACATGTCTTGTTAGATAAGATTAATTGTAAGGGGGTATACATTTGACTATGTCTAGGATATATGTTAGACTGAGTGTATGGTCAGTTATCAGTATCCTGAATCAATCTATAATTGGACATAGCTGCTTATTGAGGAACAAGCAGAGATAATTTTGGGGCACACAGCCCTTTAACTAGAGAGAGGCTGCCCGGGAAAGAATACGTTTTGGGAATTAAATGCGTTCTGGAATTGGAATTCTGCCACAGGCACAGGCACCCAAGCAGAGGCTGTTAGAATTAGGGTCCAAGCACGAGTACTCCATCGGGTACATGGTGAGAGCCCCATCCTTTGATACCTGTGTCAAGTATGGATTAGAATGTAAGGAGATCAGAAGCAGGAGAATTTATTAATGTTCTATTGCAATAACTACAGGTAAAAATGATCCTAGTCTTAATTAAGGGGACTATTCAATAATGTAGAGAGGAGGGGATGGATGAGAAGTAGAGTTAGCAAGATGTGGCAACTGCATATGTGAGGTGAAGATAAGGAAGGAATTGACTATGACATAAGGTTCTAAATATGATTTAAGGTTCTAATGCCAGTTAATTGCTGTTACCATTCTTAGAAACAGAAAAATTCAGTAGAAAAGTAAGTTTTAGTAGAAAATAA
Organism: Phalanger gymnotis; assembly: GCA_028646595.1. Classification (NCBI taxonomy): domain Eukaryota; kingdom Metazoa; phylum Chordata; class Mammalia; order Diprotodontia; family Phalangeridae; genus Phalanger; species Phalanger gymnotis. Next base: position 141,508,294 of record CM053626.1, on the reverse strand, counting down.
TAAATTCTATTTTGAAAACACTGAACATAGAGAAACAAGATCCACTGGGGTACATCTGAAATACAGAACTATTAGAGAGTAAATAAAACTTCACAAAGGAGGGTGCAATGACAAGTGAAGAAAATACCGGTTTCCTTTCAAGGTATGAACTCACTTCCTGAGATCATTTCTTGCATGGCTCCAGCCAAAGGAAAATCAGAGTAAGTTTATTTTTATGACCTAGCTTATTCTCATTGTAATCAAGATTCTTTTGCTGGTTCAAATTTGATAAAACACTTATTTTGAAAATCAATATTTACAGCATAACACATCTACTAAGTACAAAAGCACAATACTTTATTTGCCACCTAATAACATTTGGCTATGATCCAGAAACTAACTCTGTAGCACTGTAATGAAAACAATAATAGCTTCCTTTTGGTCCTTCTCACTCCTTTTCTTTTTCAATTTCCCTTTTCACTGTGCTGTCATGTCCTCTCAGTTTCCCCAATTCTAGTTGCCTTTTTGCAAGCCCAGCTTAGTGGGCAATAGAGTAATCGGAAATAGGGTAGTAGTGGAGAAATTCTCACACCAGAGTAGAGACAGGGTGATTCTGCTATTTTAAGACTGAAAGCTAAGAGAATTAGTATCTATGTTCAGTTTGCTATTTTATTGGTGAATATGAACTGTGACATATGCCTAATATAAAAAAATGGAACATGTAACAATGAAAATATAGTGGATTAAGATGAAAACTCTGCATTAAATGCTGACTGTGTCGATACATATAACAGCCCCTTCTAATCCTCCCATCCAGTGGGCAATGAGGCCAAAAACACTTGTTTTCATAAAAAATGGGTTTTGCCACAACCTGAAGGACCTGTGACCTGAAGGAAATTTTATTTGTATAAATAAAAATGGAAGGAAAACCAACTTTAAAATGCTCTTCTAATTAAATTATCCTATTAAATTATCCTATGGGATATTAAGTTACAAGTTCCAAAGAAAAGATTTTTCATAGGTATTGTGATAAAAATTCCTAAAGAGTTTAAAGGTATGCACAACCAGAAAAGCATAAATTTATTCAACTCTAGTCTTTTGAATAGGAATACTTGAAAGTCTTCTATTCCATTGAGGTTCCATTGTTTAGCCTATCAATTATATTCAGTGTGACAAGATAAACTATCCTTGTGTGTAAAGCTTTAAGCATTGGAAAAAATATTGTGAAATTTCTCTCTCCTTTGTAGTATAGTATTAGCTCCCTTATTCTAGCTGTTATTCCTTGCTATTTTTCTTTCTAAGTGCCTCTATTTTTTCCCCTTGGGCCTAGAAACACTGGATTTGAGCTATGACATTGCAGAGGATTTTCATTTTGGAGCTTCTTTCACAACATGATCACTGGATTATTTCTATTTTCATTTTGCCCTCGGGGACTAATGAATCTTTTTGTGTTTGTGTGTCTTTTCGAGTCCAGTAATTCCTAAAAGTTTATCTCTCCTTGACTCATATTCCAGGTCAACTGTATTTAATATGTTTTTTTTTTCAATCTTCTGATTTTGTACTGATATTTCTTACAATCATATAAAACTGTCAGAATTTTGTTTGGCCATTCTAGTTTTCAGGGAATCCATTAGTTGGGTAATGGGTAGAATGTGCTCTAAAGTATTAATTTTCCTTCTAATTCTTTCTTCCCTAGTTCTCATTCTATTTAGAATTACATTTTCTCTTCTTGCCTCAAATTTTTTCAGGTATTTGTTCCTAGGGGTAAAGCCATTGTTTCCTCAGATTTTACTTGGACTTCTAATTAAACTGTTTTAACCTTTGGGGTTTTTCCTCAATTCATAGTGTTTCTTCATAATCAGTGTTTTCTTATTCTTATTCATCTCAATTTTAGACTGGAACTTCAAAATCTTGAACGGGTACACAGGTTCTGCTTCATCTTCCTCATTGTGTTTGGAATTAAGACTGTCTTCTCCAAGCATCTTTACTTTTTGGCTCAGTTTCCTGGTGACTTTTAGCCTCAGCCCTGACCTTATCTCCTTTTTTTATACAGTCACAAACATGGAGTTGGCTCCCCATCTCCTGCTGTGATCCTAAATAAACATAGCTAGATATTACTCACAGCACTGGTAGCATGCTTCCTATAAGATAGCAAGGATTTTGCTTTCAAAGCACACCCTCAGTTATTTGGACACTGGTCTGGCCTTGCCTCCAACTGATCTACCTTTTGTCTGCTCAGAGTCACCACAGGTCTTTATTATTCTTCATGCAAAATCCTAGATTCAGATGGTGCTTAGAGTCATTTCTCATTACTTTTCTTTATCATTGTTCCTTCTAGTGAACGGAGAGCTTTATTAGAGTAAGGAAATATGGACTTGTTCATGTCTTTTCCTTCATGCCAGAAATCATTACAAACATTTACTTAGTTCTCCCCTAATTAATCCATTAACAAGCATTAAGTTCCTACTATGTGCCAGACATTGAGAATACAAAGAAAAAAAACCTTATCAACAGAGGTAACATGTATATGCATATGTAATTAGTAGAGAAGAAATACTACAGGGTACTTTCAGGAGGGAAGGACTAGGGGGTGGAGGAATGAGGAAAGGCCTCATGTAGGGAGGGTAACCTCACCTGTACTTTGAAGAAACTAATGATTCCATGAGTTGTGGGGTGAGGAGGGGCCACCCCATGCAAAGGAAAGGAAGGAAAAAGAGAAGCAAACACACCAGTAAATGTAAATGGTAAGTGGAGCAGGCATGAGGAATGGTCCATGCAGAAAGAAGATGATGGGAGATAAGAGATACATGAGAGGAACACCAGGAAAGTCAATTTCTCTGGACTAGTACATGAAGAGAAGTAATAATAAGCCTGGAAAAGTGGGTGGTAATGGCTTTAAATGCCAAACAGAGGAGATATTTCACCATAGTCGTAACAATGAAATCACTGGAATTTATCCAAAGGGGAGAGATATGGTTTTGTTCTTTAGGAATGTCACATTGGCAGCTTTGTGGAGGATGTACAGCAGAAGGGAGATTTGCTGTAAGGGGATCAAAAGTTTTACATTCCAAGTGAAAGGAGATGAGAACCTGAATATAATATGTAAAAGATATTGTGGAGATCTGTTTGAACTAAAAGAATGTTGCTATGGTCAACAGAAATAATACACTTACTAATAGGCCAGGAGGTAGTGGGGGCAGTAAACAATGATTTCTGTTTTAGGCATATTGCATTGAAGATGCCTACATAATATACTAGTTTGAAATTCCAGAGCTCATTTGTGAGATCAGAGCAAGAATCATAGGCTGTAGAATCATCTGCATAGAAATGAGCAATGAACCTTAAGAGCTGATTAAATCACCAAAAGGAAGCATGAAGTGAATGATGAGAGCCAATGATCCCTGGCACACTAAGGTATACCCACTTTGTGTGCTCAATACAGAGGGTGATCCAAAGGAAACCAAGGAGGCAGAGTAAGGCAGGAGAAAATACAGGAGAGCAATATCATAAAAAATGGAAATTAAGTATTCAGGAGAGGATAGATAGCCAAGTCAAGTGCTGCAGATGTCAAGAAACTTAAGAATTAAGAGGAGCCATAAGAATTAAGAAAAGGTCATCAAATTTAACAAATAAGATAATTAATATGTTTGGAAAGAATAATATATACAAACCCCTACCTATGTTCAGAAATGAGGCACTAGATGAGTAACACCTTTATTGACTTTGAGAAGTTTATAGTGAAGTTTAATAAGAGGTTCACAGATGATTCCCATAAGCAATTTAAGAATGCAATCAAAACTTAAAAATTAACAAAATCATTACAAAGCCCTCAGAATTGCATGTTCAAAAAGGTTTTTTAAATAGAGAAAGTAAAAATTAAACATAACATCCCCTTTATAAAAATGACTCAGTTGTAGGAACAAAAGGAGGTACACTGTATCAGAGCACCCCTGATCCAGTGATTTCTTCCCAAGCCAAGTGATAAAACTACAGAAAGGGCAAACAACAGAAACAGCAAGGCACTAAAAGTCTTCAAAGTACAAATGTTGTTCCCACACTGTTCATTTCTTTATAAGGTATTTAGAAATCTTGTCATCAAAACTGATATAATTACAAGGCAACTAGGTTCTGCTACATTCATCACTGAGGAGTATGTTGTCTGTAAATAAGGAAGGATGTCAGCTCCAGCCATTAGAGTAGAGCTACAAAGAAGAAACCACTAAAAACTGAAAGATCAGTCAATCCTGAGAAAAAGACAAGTGCCATTTGGAAAGGTGCAAGTGATGTCTACCTTTCTCTTCAACACATTGAAATGGAGTTGAGTTCAGATCCCAAATAAAGTGTAGCAGAGTGAGGTATCACTAGGGGTCTAGGTTTGCTAATATAACCAGTACTAGAAAAGATGGCAGGAGACAAAAAATAATGTTTTTCTTTGTGGAAGGAAGGGCAGGGACTGCTAGGTGGGACAGTGAGTAGAGCACCAGCCCTGGAGTCAGGAGTCAGAGTTCAAACAGGCCTCAGACACTTACTAGCTGTGTGACCTTGCTGAAGTCACTTAAATGCCAATTGCACCGCCTTCACCATCAAAAAAAAGTCAGTACTGGTAAGGGTTTAATCTGAGAAAAGGGGATATGTTTTGTTTTAGTTCCAGCAGAGTCCTGAATTTCTCCTAATGAATCATAATCTGGAGAAGATTGTGAAGCAGGTCTCCAAGGTGAATTCTGTGCATGTTATATCAATAACTAAGGAAAGTTGGCAAGACTTAGGTCATTACTTATGAAACCACCATCTTTTAATTACAAGAAATTCACCGTGTGTCCCATGGACCTTCTGAGAATTGTTGAGTTAATATTTGTAAAAATTGCTTTAAAATTCTTAGGGGAAAAGATCACTGTACCACGATTTCACTTAAAGAAATTAAAATTAGTGAAATATCTCATTGGAAAAACCACTGATCTGGAAAATAGATCCAGGAGAGATAATATAAAAATTATTGGACTACCTGAAAACCATGATCAAAAAAAGAGCCTTCACAGATTTCACATAAACTTTCATTTTTTAATAGGAAAAGGATCTTGAGTAAAAAAAAA
>CM053626.1:141491249-141502725 GCA_028646595.1 Phalanger gymnotis | reverse complement strand
CCACTGCTTTCCTGCCATCTGTTCTGCTCTATAAGTAATGTAAGACCTGCTTGAGCTCTTCATCATTTGAAGAAAGCCAAAAGTCTTTACTGCCCAATCAGAGGATGATTTGAGCCTTTCTGGACTAACATGCCAACAACCCTCTACGATGCTCTCTGAGTGAACCCATATTCCTCCTGCTGTGTCAGCAATCACAAGACCAGATTAAACTTTTACAAACATTCTGAGTCATAGGCACTTCTCTGCTTACTGTAAACTGTGATCTTGGCTAACAAAAGGGCAGACCACCTGAGTCAAGGGAACTTCCTTGCTTCATGGCTTTATAATCTGTGCAGCCTAACCCCAAAAGGAGCTCTATGACTGCAGCTCTGTTTGTCTTTCTTAGACTGAACCCTGGAGGTTGACAATAACCACAAGCAATGTTTTCTGCCCTGGAACTGTGACCAACATCCTACTTCTCTGTGGCTGTGACATCTAGTGTGCTCTTCCTCACTCTGGGATAGAGACCTAGATCTGGGATCCAGATCCCCATGGGTTTTGCAATGAAGTCCTGCATTCAGTGCCCGCAATATGTCCCTAGTACTCTCCCTCTGACCAGTTGTCTGTCCTCTTTTCCATCAGTGGACTTAGAGCACCAGAAGTACCTGTTATGAATTCAGGCACCCCCCCCCTCCAAGGACTGTTCTTGCTTGCTGGGGTGCCACTTGCACTAGAGTGTGTTCCACTCTCATTCCAGTGAGAAAGACCTTTCCTGTCAACCTTTTACATTTTCTTGAGCTGGAAAATAGTTTCACATTGTCCTTTTGTTGATTCCACCTCTCCCAAATTCATTCGTCAAATATGACGAATGTATTATAGTAGAAATGTCTTTTTCCCTAAATACAATGGTTCTAGTTATAATTATTAAATTTCCTAACCAAATCACTCCACTATTTTAAATTGGTGGTGTAAAAGAGTTAGACCTGCCACATTCCAAGTATGACAAGAATCAGGTGAAAATGTAATTTGGAAATATTTAACAAAATAAGTAAAAATACAATGAAACATAGATAACATTACATTGTAAAACTAAGCCAGTATGTGTCCATTGTGATTGGTGGTCCTTGTTTCTATTTGATTTTGACACTCCTGTTCTAAACTTTATTTTTTCTCTATACTGAATCTCATCCTATAAGTTAGCTCTCTCAGATTAGTCAGTGAGTTTGCAAGATTTAAGTACTTACTAAATTCCAAACCCTATTTTAAATACTGCTCATAATCAGATGTGAATAGAAAGAAGGAATCAGATGCCAGAGATGTTATATGGAAGGAATCAAAACTGCATGAAAATTTATCAGTAAGCAAAGAGAGGAAAAAGTTAAAGATAACCCTACATTTGTAACTATAGGATATGGGAAGAATAGTGGTGATAAAAACAGAAATGGCAATGTTAAAAGAAGAATTTAAAGTCAAAGATTATAATTTTAGTATATAAAATGTTAGTTTTTGAGTACAGTAGGATCATCTAGGTGGAGATATGCTTTTTGATTGAACTCAGAAAAAAGGTCAAGATTGTAGAGGCAGATTTAGTAGTCATCCACGTGGAAGTGATAATAAAAGTTTTATATGTGTTACTTGATATTTATACCAACTTCACAAGGCAAGTGATATTATTATCCCCATTCTTATGGAGGAAACTGAAAGAGAAGAGAGTGTCTAGTGAGGAAGCAGAGACACTGAACATAAATAAACACCAGTGTTTACCCCAATGGCATATTGATAGACTATTTTAAAATGTCACCCAGCCAATCTCATACTTTGGGCAATATAGGTTTTTCACTTTTAGAAACAAAGTTTGGATTCTTGGGAAAAAAAAACTGGCAGGAATCCAATCTTGCCTAAGAAGATAGCTATGAAATGTGGATGAAAGATAGATTAGGTGCACAATACATGGTAGTAAATGACCCTAGTAATCTAGTGTTTGATAATCCCAAACATCCAGGCTCTTGAGAAAAGAACTCTCTGACAAAAATTGCTGGGAAAACTGGAAAGCAGTTTGGCAGAAACTAGGTATAAACCAATGTCTCACATAGTAAACCAAGATAAACTAAAAATGGGTACATGATTTAGACATAATTGGTAATCTCATAAGCGAGTTAGTGGAGCATGGAAAAATTTACCTGTCAGATAAATTGATAGGGGAAGAATTTAAGACCAGGCAAGAGAAAAAGTATTACAAGATATAAAATAGATAATTTTGATTACATTAAATTAAAATCTTTTTGTACAAACAAAAATGATGCAGTAAAAATTAAAAGGAAGTCAGTCACCTGAGAAAATTTACAGCAAATTTCTCAAAGGCTTCATTTATCAAATATATAGAGGACTGAGTCAAATTTATAAGAATATAAGTCATTTTACAATAGATAAATTAAAAAAGGATATGAACTTTTCAGAAGAAGAAATTAGTTATGTCTAGTTACAGGAAGAAATATCTGTCACTATTTATTACAGCATTTAATGCAAATTAAAACAACTCTGAGGTACTGCAGCCCACCTATGGGATGGGCTAATATAACAGAAAAAGAAAATGACAAATGTGGAAGCCTTGTGGAAAAATCAGGATACTAATCCATTGTTAGTGGAGTTGTGAACTGGTCCAACCATTCTGGAAAGCATTTTGGGACTATGTCCAAAGAGCTATAAAATTCTGCATGCCCTTTGACCCAGCAATACCACTCCTAGGTCTGTATCCCATAGAGATCAAAGCAAAAGAAAAGAACCTATATGTACAAAAATATTTGTAGCAATTCTTTTTGTGGTGGCAAATAATTGGAAATCGAAGGTATGTCCATCATATAGGGAATGGCTGAACAAGTTGTGGTATATGATCATGATGGAATAATGTATAGGAGGGCTTCAGAAAAAAAAAACCTGGGAAGACTTATTTGAACTGATACAAAGTGAAGTGAGGAGAACTAAAATAACATTGTACACAACAACAGCAATATTGCACAGTGATCCACTGTAAATGATTTAACTATTCTGACCAATACAATGATGCAAGATAACTCTGAAACTTAAGACAAAAAATGCTTTCCCTCTCCAGAGCAAGAAATGATGGAGTCTGAATGTAGAATGAAGCATAATTTTTTCACTTTATTTTTCTTGTTCTTTTTTGCAACATGGCTAATATGGATATGTTTTGAGTGATTCACAATTATGATTGGTATCACATTTCTTGCTTTCTCAATGGGTGAGAGAGGTGTTGTTGGGAGGGAGGGAGTTTGCGATATACAATAAAAAAATTTTTAAAAGAATTACAAATATTAGGAGGTAAGCTCATTCCTTGAAAGATCACTGAATATATTTTTGAGACAGCCCAGGGACCAACAGGCAACAGGGATGATATGCACTTGAATCTGTTCCTGTGGTATTTTAATTTCTTCTGCAAAATGTTCTATATTTTGTACTATTAAAATTCCAAATAGCTTGGTAATTATAAATATTTTGTATGGTGAAGAACATGAAAATCATCTTTAATTTTTATGATTTATTATGTTCAGACAATTCTGGACAATTATATCCCTGTGATAATGATCCAGGTCCAGCAAAATTTATTTGTTGAATTCCCAAGGACATTTTGAGATCTATATTTGTAGCTTCACAATCTGCAGTCTTCTAGCTTTTAAAATATGGTGAGTTTATCATGTATAATTATAGCCACAATACTTTGCTAGGTTATTGGTAGGCACTATCTTTTTTCTATAAACATTTCTTCTTAACTCAATCATTTGTCAACTTCTTATTTAATTTTATTATTGATATTTTATTTTTTAGACTCAGAAGCATGTGTAACAATTTTAGGCAAGTTCATTCTATTGCATATTATAAAACATGGTCTAAATGACTGTTAATGGGGAGACATAGGCACAATCCCTTAAAAAAAAATGGATGCAAAGGAAAAAGAATTAGATCCATTAGCAAATCTATAAAAACACTGTGGAATTTGACTCCACCTCAAACTACTGGAGATCAGCACTCACCAAAGCAGATTTCTTCTTTTGTGGAGACTTGAATATTATCTCTGAGCTCCTTTATCTAATGTCCTCCCCAGAGACTATAACATTAGTCCTCATCTCACAAGTTTCCATATTTTTTTTTCATCTTCTTCACCTTTATTTCTTCCTTAGACCCAAATCTGTTCATTATAAATATCTCTGCTAGGAAAAATGATCTTTCTTCTGACAAATCTTATAATTTGCAGAAACTTATTTCTTTCCATTAAATGGTATGGAAGACAGTTTTCAGCTGATGAAGCAATTTTTACATGTCATACCAAACAAACACACAATAAAACTCTTATGCCAATGACTTTAACTGATAAAATTTTATTTGTCTTTGATTTTAAGTCATTTGGCAATGAAAAGAACCTTTTTAGCAAGAACTTTCCTTTCTGAGCCTTTAATAGCTGTGGCTGCAGCACTCACAGAAGCAGTTCACAGGGTGCCTCACCATGGGGTTTGTTTTCTGAAATGATGGCTACAAGAACTAGATTGGAAGTAGGACTAGTAATCCTGGAACTGCTGTCTTGGTAGTTGGTAGTCAACTTGGAAGCAAGATCAGTGGTCTGGGGAGCCTTGCTATTCCCAAATTCATGGGTTAAGGATTCTGGGCTATCTCTAGTACAAATGCATATCTTTTTTACATGTTCGACTATGATATACTGAATTCTTGAAACACTTATTAAATGCCTTAGATACATAAGGCATTATGCTGAGCACCATGAGGGACAATGGAGGAAAATAGCAAAATTTTTTTTACATGTTTCTGTAATTTATTACCTACAACCTTTAAAGTTGTAGGCTCCATAAATTCCCAGTGTTACCATTCAGACCAGAGAAGAGGGGAAATGAGTCAAGTGATTTTACATAAATATAATTCATAATGAATAATGGATCATTATCTTCTCACCTATGGGTTTTTATGCACAGTGTTAATTGAAAGAGCTAAGTGATTTGTTTTTTTTTTTTACAAACAAAGTCAAAGTGGTGAAGAACAACCTTGATTTGATCTTTATTCTAAAGACTTGAGATATGAATTGGAATGATGATTAATTCTATAACAAAGAATATTATATAATTACAAAATATTGCAATATTTTATATTAAGGTTGTTACTTCTAAAGGTCACTAAAGACACTATACATTAAAGAAATATTCTTATGTACAAAGCAGAGAGTAAAAGAAGGAGGTCAGTTTCAGTAAATTTGAATAAACCAACTGTAAAACTATAAAGTGAGAAGGTTGACATAAATGATCTCAGAGACCCCATTCAGCTCTAAAATTTTAAGATACTATTATCTTATTTTAAATTTATACTAACCATTCTGATATTTGTTCATATTTCTTTCATTTTTTCTGTCGCAAACATCGTTAACCAGTAACCATTTTAAAATACTAAATATGATCTTGTCAGTGCTGATCCTTCCTAGAAAAGAAAATACAAGGAATAAAACAACTGCTTTAGCTGCTATAATTTTTTTATTTCTTGGATATCAAAATCAGAATCTGATATTAAAAAAAGCAATTTAAGAATTTAATTTAAGAATCACCGGACTCTGAAATGCAGAATTAAAAAAAAAAAAAAGAAGGCAATAGTTTCAGCCTTCAAAGAGCTCACAATCCAGCGAAGGAGACAATAAGCAAACATTAACCATTTCTAGCATAAAGACTTCAACACTTCTCATAGTGGCTCCTTCCAGTGTTCTATTACTTCGATTTTCAAGAAACCCTTTTTCTTGTTGTTTTCCTGTTTTGTCATCTTTGCCAGTATGATTGCTCTGAAATAGAGCCTCAAAGTTCCTTTATTTTGCATTTCTCTAAATATTAGTGATAGTGATGCTCTAGCATTTTTTTCATGTCATTGTTGATAGGAGAAAATATTTGAGAAGACAATATGTTTTATATGGAATGTTTTCTTTAGAATTCTGAAAATGAATACCCACCACTAAATATCATCTAATATAGAGTGATTAAATTGCATATTTGTTTACAGTTATGATGCAAACAATATTTATGCAGTTTATTTATATCTGACCTAATATGTTATCTGAGCATAACAAATACTAGAGAGGATAGGTGGTGAAGTGGATATAGCACTCAGCCTAAAGTTAGGAAGATTAATCTACCTGTATTAAAATCTGGCCTCAGACATTTACTAGAGGTTTGACTGTGGGAAAGCCCACCTTTTTTTCAGTTTCCTCATCTATAAAAAGAATTAGAGAAGGAAATGGCAAACCACTCCAGTATCTTTGCCAAGAAAACCCCCAAATGGGATCATGGATGACTGAGACAACTAAGCAACAACAAACCAGTATTGCCTTATATAAGAAGTAAACACAAATTCGCTTAGTAATAAATTCTAAAAATGCAAAGACATATTAATTGACTTAAAAGTAATATATTATAGGCAGAACTAAGTTAAGGGGACAGTAATTATTAATCCATTATGTTGTCTGAATGATTTTGAAAATTTCTGACAGTAGAGGGCATTTGTGAATCTTCTCATCTTAACATATCATAATTAAAATAAGCACAGAGGCAAGGTCTGTCTAATGATATCATATGTTTAGAGATATATTCCCTTTCATTTGATCATGATACTAATAGATATCACTTTGTATTCCAGTAACTCTTGCTTGTGATATTAATATATTATAGTGGAAAAAAATCTAGGATGTAGAGGCAAGGTCTACAGTCCAGTTCTGGCTCTGCCATTTTACCAGCTGTGTGACTTCATCAAAGTGAAAAATAGTTGAGCCTTGACTTCCTTATGATGTTCTTCCAAAAAAGTTAATGCTTGACTAAGATATAATAGTTTTATTGCACCATATTGCTTTTATTTACTGATAGAAAACCACAAAAGGAGTAATTCTATTGGTTTGACATACTATATTTCGTGAATTCTATCTATAATATCCTTTATATATGGTTATTTAGCCTACACTTGGAAATTTCTAGTAACTGAGAACCTACTACACCTAAAGCATTTCCATTCCATTTTCAGACATCTCTAATTACTAGGCAGATTTTCTTTTACTAGTATTTTAAACACATGTCACTCAACTCTGGAGCGATGTGGTTTACTAGATTGAGTATGGGGTATGCTGGATGATTTATGTAACATTTTGATTTGAGGTTACATAACTTTTTACCAGCAGACCAGATAACAAACACGGATAGGAAGGTTTGGTATATCTTGCAGTACATCAGCAAGGCAAATAGCAAAGTCTGGAGATCTGGAATGAATGTGAAAGCCCACTGGACCAGACAATTTAATATCTGTGCAGATAATAAGTCCTGATGGTTTTCCATTTATCAGGATTAATGTAACTTGTGCTTTTCTGCAGCACTAACAGCCATTTCTGCCCCACAGTCAAGAAACTTGAAGGTTCTTGACCCACAAAAATGAGGGAGTGGACAAGAGGGTCAGAATATCATGTGTTCCCACCTTCTTTCTATGAGTATGGAGTTGAGGGGGAGGGGTTCCTCCTCCTCTGAACCATTCTGTCCACAGGTCCTAAGGTACTTAGTGAAAGATAGCACTTTTCACTAGAAGAGTAGTGGTAGACATTCTTAGAGATGTTATGAATAGGTAAAAAAAAAACCCTGAAGAATTACTTTTGGAATAAAGCACACATTACCTCCCTAAACAATAATAGTCTAATAATAGGTAAATACTGCTGAGTTTGTTGAATATAATCAAAAGCAACTTGCTTTCAGTTAAGCTTGTGAAATTATTGATATCCAAAAGTAGCATTCAAAGTCCTTTAGGTAATAACTGCATAAATTCCCTCAACAAGAAGTAGGCACATAATGATCAGTCTCAATGGACTTTTTTTCCAGTACTCATTCTACTTTACCTCTGCATCTTTTGACACTCTATCTTGACTTGAACTCCAATGCTTCCATAAGGTTAAGTTGATTACCTGAAATCTCATTATCCTTCTGTTTAACTCAGCCTTGGATACTCAACAAGTTTCCCACTCTCTTCTCACCTCTGACTAGAGGCCTGGAGCATGGACCACAGAACTCCTTCTAAGGCTTTCCTTTCCACCTGCACCTCTGCTTGATTGGAACTCCACAAAATAAGATACCTCTGTTCCAGGTAGCCCCTGGTGTCCTTCCCCCTCCCTTTGCTACTTCTTTTTTTGTTTGAGGGCAAGGACTGTATTTCTTTTAATTATTTGTGTAATCAGAACTTATCACAGTGCTTGGCACACAGTAGATACTTAATAAATATTTATTAAATGTATTGAATTGAATCTACCACCCTCATATCCTGGGTATTCTCTGTTCACTTGGATTCCATGACACTACTCTCTTGATCCTCTTCTTATCTGTCTAAGTAATACTTTGATGTCAATTTTCCTACATTATTTCTTTCCCACCCAATAATAATGGGTGTCTCTCAGGAGCCTGTACCATCTTGGTGATCTCATCAGCTCCCATCACTTCAATAATCTTTTCATATCTATCAGAATTAATCCATTCACAACTTATATTATTTATGAAGTTTAGTCTCACTTTGTACCTGCTAAGCATCATCCTATGAACCATCAGAATCTTAGATTCAACATGTCCAAAATAAAGTCATTATTTTCCTCTCTGTTTTCCCTTCTCAAAACTCCCTCATTTTTGTTGAGAGCACCACAATCTTTCAAGTCACTCAGGTTTATGACCTTGATTTTTCCTTCTGCGTGCCTTACTGTATCTAATCATTTGTCAAGTCTTGGTGATTCAATCCTCACAAAATGTCTTATATCCTTTCCCTTTTTTCCATTCACATGGGCAAAACTGTAATTCATCAGCCCATCATCTGGAATACTTCAGTAGTGTTCTCCCTACTTCTAGTATCTCCTCCCTCTTCAGTCCAAAACTACCAAATGAAAACAGAGGTCTAGCCACGTAATTCCCTGACCAAAAAAAGAGGCTCCCTCTTGCCCCTGGTAATAATTAGCAAACTTTAGAGTCTGGAATTTAAAACCCTACAAAATATTGTTCTCACTCACATTTTCGTTTTTATCTCATATTATTCTTATTCATATATATTAATATATATGTGAATGCATATGTGAATGAATATACACATATGTACGTGTATATATGTGTATATATATGTATACACATACGTGTGTGTGTGTGTGTGTGTGTGTGTGTGTGTGTGTACACATACATACACATTCAAGCCAAACTGGCCTATTAATGGCTCCCAGAACTTGACATTCTAACAATGGATTCTGTCCATTTATCTAGGTTGCCCCTATGGCTGGAATTCATTTGTGCTTCATTTTCTTCCCTTGGTATCTCTGACTTTAACATTTATCTCAAGTTCTATCTCCCAAATGATAGCTTTCTTCATTTCAACCACTTTATACTCTTTCTTTCTTATATTCCTTCCAGTAGGATGTAAGCTTCTTGAGATGAGGCAATGGTTCTAGGTATATACTGGGAGCTTAATGATGCTTGTTTCCTCCCTCCTTCCTTCCTTCCTTCCTTCCTTCCTTCCTTCCTTCCTTCCTTCCTTCCTTCCTTCCTTCCTTCCTTCCTTCCTTCCTTCCTTCCTTCCTTCCTTCCTTCTTTCCTTCCTTCCTTCTTTCCTTCCTTCCTTCCATCCTTCTGTCCTTTCTGTGCCTTGAATGTAGCAGTTAATGGTTAATGTATTTATTGAATTTGTTTTTGAGAATGGCTTCTTATGCTGGATTTCTGACTTTTTCTTTGTATATTTAGAAGCAAGCATTGTAGAAAAGATGTGGGGTTAGAGTTCTGGTAAAGTTAAAAGGGCAGAGTGGGTCCTAGCAGTGTGGGATTAGTAATATCTTTAATCAGAGCTTTTTTCCTATCATTAGTTATTAATAATTGGCTATCCCTTGACTTCACAGTTTATTTTAAGCTCCATATTAACTTTCCAAAACTACTAAAAATGTTAGCCATTATAATATACATATTTTGAGTCTAGATAACCTTAGAAATTGCTCTTTTCCAAAACATTCGTTATGTGTAAATAAAGAATTTAATATAATGTTTATAATCTTAGTGCTTAAAGTCTTCCAAATAAAGCAAGATTTACGCATTTTAAAAGTTCATGGTAATAAAGTCAGATTAGGGAAAAAATGGGACACAGTTGTTTGACAAAGAAAATTGGCTCAGCTTCTTGCATGTTTAATTCTCCCCATAAGCAATGAATTGGCTCTTCACAGTCATTTAATTAGGTAAAGAGTACTTCAGTTTTATCACCTGTATCACTACTAACAAAATACTGATTCTAGTTGTGCTACTCACTTAATTATGTCAACAATGGTAGAATATGAAACATTAAACTGTAACTTGTCTTATTGACTTTGAATGATTTTCCTGGAGTATTGTGTAATAGATTCCATTATCCATTGACATATATGAGCAAACATATGATTCAAAGGGATTCTTAAAAATGTAAGCTGCATTTTAATGCAAAAGGTGATTGCACTTTTTCAAAGTTTTGATCCTAAAATCTATTAATTTTATTAATACTTTGAGTTTCTTGTATATTACATTTAATGTGCAGAATGAAATCTTATTAATTTTACAATCCTTAAATATTCTACAAGCTTATATATTCAGTTTATGATAAATTACAATAAACATGGTAAGAATTCTATGTAATTATATCTGTAAATTTTACAGCATGTATTTTTAATATAAATTCCCTCTCCAATTTTTGAAAGTGAGGAGAAAATGGCTTTTTGAGCAAATTTATTTTATTTCTACTACCCCCAAAGACATTGAGGATAGATAAACTCATGTCTAGTTCTTCTAACAGTTATCAGGTGTATACCTCCACTATCTCTTACAATGCAATAACTAAGTCATGTGCCATTTATTATCATAAATATTGGAATTTTGCCTTCACTTCTGAATATTTTATCTTTTCCCCTTCATTCTTACTCACATTGCTTTTCCTTTTATCTACTATCAAATTAGATATTAGTATCATTGCTTCCCTCTTCCTTTCCCTGATATCTTCAATTTTCTCTTTTTGACACTGAATTTTACTTGTTTCCTTCATTTTCTAAAACATTTTTTATGATTTTGCTTACACAAGAAGGATTGTTACACCATGATTCTCTTGTTGCCTTCGTATCACTCTTATTTCACATGATAAAATAAAATCATATTTACAACTCCAATTTTAAAAACCCTTTCCTCCCATACTTTTTACTTAATACTAGTACTTTTTGCTGGGTTGTAACCTTTAGCAGTGTTGTAAGTGACTTTAGGCTAAGGCCTTTTCAGGTACTCACTTAGAGTGAGGCAAAATGTCCATTCAGTGAATAGGCCTCTTTAAGAAGTGAGTCAAGGGATGGCCACTTTAATTAGAAAAAAAAAAGAAAAAAATCAAGCTGAGAGGGGAAGACCTTCAAGGTCATTGTTCCCAAGAGAAACAGTTACTGCTGACA
>CM053626.1:141480088-141491149 GCA_028646595.1 Phalanger gymnotis | reverse complement strand
AAGGAAGGAAGGAAGGAAGGAAGGAAGGAAGGAAAGAAGAAAGGAAGGAAGAAAGAGAATGAGAGAGAGAAAGAGACAAAAAGAAAGTGAGAAATAAATCCAACCAAAAAAATCCAACCAGTAAACCCCAAGTTAAGTGGGCAGTTTCTGGCCATCAAAATTTACCTTCCTTTGGAGAGAAGGAGAGGGAGAGGGAAAGGGAGAGGGAGAAGGACAGGATGAGCTGAGTTACCTAACCAGCTGGGTCCCCATTCAGGCATCTTGATCTACTCACTGGTTGTGTTTGCCCTTCGTTTTTGAAGAGGACCATGATATCAGGGAAATGATGACGTGACTTGCAGTTGACTTTGATTTGAGTGACGGAGGGCTGTGCAAAGTCACCAGCCTCACTTTCTCCTCTAGAGCCATTGGGATCCAGTGACCAGATATTCATCAGGAAGACTGGAGATGACCCATGATTCAGTGGGAGACCCTGGCCCTTTTAGGCTAAGGACTTTTTAGGTACTCACTGAGAGTGAGGTAATGCCCATACAGTGAATAGGCCTCTTTAAGAAGTGAGTCAACCATGGGACTCAAACCCACGTGACTTGGGCCATGTCATGTCAGAAGTATAGAAGTTAGCATAAATAAAAACAAAGATTATGCATACACACACACACACACACACACACACACACACACACAAACATTTGACACCCTATACTGAAATTAAATCAGTGAGCCTACAAGGCAGTCACTTCTGACATGAATGAAATTTGGGCCTCTATTTTGCCTCTTTTCTTTTAAAGTTCCTTTTTCTTGAACATCTGCTCTATAATTGTGGTTTCTTTTATTATTTATTCTCTTTCCTCTGAGAAGAAAGTATTTACTTCTGGCATCTGTCTTTTATCTTCCTTTCTGAAGACATGAAGTTTTCTTTCCTAGAAATCTTTTTATTCATATAGTATCCCATGTGTACTCTATATGAAGCAACAATATGTAAGTGATACTGTACTATGTGATCTTGAGGGAGAAACTTTCCACCATCTGTTCTATTGAACTTCCTTAAATACAAAACAAAATTTGCCCAATTCTCAATGACTTCATCATTGATTAGGTAATTTGCCATTTTTCTGTCTGTATTACTTTACCCTATTTTGTTCTTTAAAACCCAAACTAGAGTGGAACCCAGCCAGCGGACTGGGCTAAGAGAGCGCTGGGCACTTGGAAGTAAATCATACCAGAGTGGGAGTGGGAGCAGGCCCAGGGCTGAATTGTTGGCTGTGGTGGCAATCTCCATGCCTCTCAGTGCAGTACAGGAGTCTGTTGGAGCTAGCTGAGACAGAAGCCTGAGGCAGTGGCAGCAGCTACTGCTGGAGCTATCAGCCTACAGTCTAAAGGTTTGAAACTCACCTTCTTGAATTTCCAAGGACAATGATGACTGTGCAAAATAGCTCTCATCCTTCCCTTGAATAACCAGAGAACACTGCCCCAGGAGAAACCCTGGAATAGAGGAGTCGAAAGTGGGGGTTCAGTAGCCTTTTAGCTCTGGAGGCTTGAGAGATGGACTCTCTAACGATGATGGAAGGAGACCAGTACAGGAAGTGAGTCATCCCAGCAAGCCCCACCTTAGCAGACCAGTGGGAGTTCCTGAGCCCCAGGGGGATGGAGCCAGCAAACACCAACACCAGGATACCAGGCATGTGTTTGCACAGCCAGCAGAATTAGCCAACAGAAGCACAGACAAGGCCTGAGACCACTGGTGCTATAGCACAGCCCTAAGGGAAGAGGAGACTTCCAGCAGCTAGACCATCTCTCCCCCACGCCTCACACTGTAACACCAGGGGAAACTCAGAAAGACTTCACTGGGCCTCAATCCTTGGTACACACTAGTCAGCTTCAGCTCAGCACCAGGTGAGCAGCAGCAGTGTATACCCTCTAGCTGATAAAACCAGAGGCCACAGCACATAAGGCCAGCAACCAGGACCCTAGCTCTCAACACAAGAAGCTTGGGAAATAGCTCCTGGGTAACGAAGTAAAGATCCACTGAAAAAGCCAGGAAAAAGGCAACCATCATGAAGGAGCAATCCAGAAAAACAAGGACCATTGATTCTTACTATGGAGACAGGGAAGATCAAAATACCAATTCAGAAGAGGGCATCATTGACACTATACCCACATCTAAAATCTCAAAAGGGAATATAAGCTGGTCTCAAGCCCAAAAAGCATTCCTAGAAGAGCTCAAAGAGGATTTTTTTTTTTGTGGTTGAAATACCTGTGTACTTTTATTTTTTTCCAGATTTCTTATTTATTTAATATTTTTAGTTTTCAGCATTGATTTTCACAAGAGTTTGAATTACAAATTTTCTCCCCATATCTACCTTCCCCCCCAACTCCAAGATAGCATATATTCTGATTGCCCCGTTCCCCAGTCAGACCTCCCTTCTGTCACCCCACACAGCCCCACCCCCTTTTCCTTTATTTTCTTGTAGGGCAAGATAGATTTCTATGCCCCATTGCCTATATATCTTATTTCCTGGTTGCATGCAAAAACTTTTTTTTGAACACGTGCTTTTAAAATTTTGAGTTCCAAATTCTCTTCCCTCTTCCTTCTTGCCTTCTAGTCTCCCTAAGAAGGCAAGCAATTCAACATAGGCTACATGTGTATCATAATGCAAAAGCCTTCCACAATACTCACGCTGTGAAAGACTAACTATATTTTGCTCCTTCCTATCCTATCCCCCTTTATCCAGTTTTCTCCCTTGACTCTGTCCCTTTTAGAAAGTGTTTACTTTAGATTATCTCCTCCCCCTATCTTCCCTCCTATCATCCCTTCTTTTTTTATCTCCTTCCTCCTTCATTCGTGTGGGGTAAGATGCCCAATTGAGTGTGTATGCTCTTCCCTCCTCAAGTCAAATCCAATGAGAGCATGATTCACTCATTCCCCCTCACCTGCCCCCACTTCCTTTCCAATGAACCGCTTTTTCTTGTCACTTTTATGTGAGATAATTTACCCCATTCCATCTCTCCCTTTCTCCCTCTCTCAATATATCCCTCTCTCTTCCCTTAATTTGATTTTATATTTTTAGATATCATCCCTTCATACTCAACTTACCCTGTGCCCTCTCTCTCTCTCTGTATATATATATATGTATATATGTACATATATATGTATATATACACATATATATAATATATAGTATATATAATATACATATATATATACACCCATACCCATACCCACAAATACATATATATGTATGTATATTCCCTTCAGCTACCCTAATACTGAGGTCTCATGAATTATACACATCATCTTTCCATGCAGGAATGTAAACAAAACAGTTCGACTTTAGTAAGTCCCTTATGATTTCTCTTTCTTGTTTACCTTTTCATGCTTCTCTTGATTCTTGTGTTTGAAAGTCAAATTTTCTATTCAGCTCTGGTCTTTTCACTGAGAAAGCTTGAAAGTCCTCTATTTTGTTGAAAAACCATATTTTGCCTTGGATTTTTGCTGGGTAGGTGATTCTTGGTTTTAATCCTAGCTCCATTGATCTCCTGAATGTCATATTCCAAGCCCTTCCATCCCTTAATGTGGAAGCTGCTAGATCTTGTGTTATTCTGATTGTGTTTCCACAATACTCAGTACTCTTTCCACAATACTCTTTCTAGTTGCTTGCAGTATTTTCTCCTTGACCTGGGAACTCTGGAATTTAAAACAATATTTGTAGGAGTTTTCTCTTTGGGATCTCTTTGAGGAGGTGATCGGTGGATTCTTTCAATTTCTGTTTTGCCCTGTGGCTCTAAAATATCAGGGCAGTTCTCCTTGATAATTTCTTGAAAGATAATATCTAGGCTCTTTTTTGGATCATGGCTTTTAGGTAGTCCAATAATTTTTAAATTATATCTCCTGGATCTATTCTCCAGGTCAGTGGTTTTTCCAATGAGATATTTCATATCGTCTTCCATTTTTTCATTCCTTTGTTTCTGTTTTATAATATCTTGATTTCTCATAAAGTCACTTACTCCCACTTGCTCCAATCTAATTTTTAAGGTAGTATTTTCTTCAGGGTTCTTTTGAACCTCCGTTTCCATTTGGCTAATTCTGCTTTCAAGGTATTCTTCTCCTCATTGGCTTTTTGGAGCTCTTTTGCCATTTGAGTTAATCTATTTTTAAGGTGTTATTTTCTTCAGTGTGTTTTGGGTCTCCTTTAGCAATTCATTGATTTGTTTTTATGGTTTTCTCACATCACTCTCATTTCTCTTCCTAATTTTTCCTCTACTTCTCTAACTTGCTTTTCCAAATCCTTTTTGAGCTCTTCCATGGCCTGAGACCAATTCATTATTTCTTGTAGGCTTTTGATGTAGGCTCTTTGACTTTGTTGACTTCTTCTGGCTGTATGTTTTGGTCTTCTTTGTCACTAAAAAAAGATTCCAAAGTTTAAGTTCAAATCCCTGTTCATATTCCCAGCCAACTACTTGACCCTTGAGTTTTTCGATAGGGTATGACTGCTTGTAGAGTAGAGAGTACTTTGTCCCAAGCTTGAAGGGTTGTGCTGCTGTTTTCAGAGCAATATCTACACAGCAAGCTCTGCCACACCAGTGCTCCTTCTCCCCCAAAAACCACCAACCTAAACTTCGACTCAGATACAAGCAGGCTCTGCACTCCCACTCTGATCTGCCACTTAATTCCTCCCACCAGGTGGGCCAGGGGCCACAAGCAACTGCAGCTGTACCTCTGGAAGTAGCCTCAGAGCTGCACCACTTCTGCTACCCCCTGGGGCAGTGGCTGATCACAAACTCCTTTCACTCTGTCCCAGCAGTTTTTTGCCACTAACCTGCTCTGTTGTCTTTGACGTTTGTGAGTTGAGAAATCTGGTAACTGCCACAGCTCACTGATTCAGGGTGCTAGGGCCTGTTCTACCCAACTGACCGTCTAGTTGGTCCTGGAACAGCCCACGCTGGATTCTGCTCCACTCTGCTCCCAGCTCCATGTGATAGACCTTACCCAGAGACCATCCAGGCTGTCCTGGGCTGGATTCCTGCTTCCCTCTACTATTTTATGGGTTCTGCAGTTCTAGAATTCGTTCGGAGCCATTTTTTATAGGTGTTTGCAAGGACCTAGGGGAGAGCTTAGGCAAGTTCCTGTTTTCCAGCCACCATCTTACGACTAATTCTACTTTTAAAGGAATTGTTTTCTTCAGTGGATTTTTAAAATCCATTTGGCTAATTCTGTTCTTTAGTTGTTTTCTTCAGTTAATTTTTGTGCTTCCTTTTCCAAGCTGCTGACTCTTTTTTTCCTAATTCTCTTTCATAACTCACATTTATTTTCCCATTTTTTCTTCTACCTCTCTTGATTTTTGACCTCTTCCAAGAGGACTTTTTGGGCTTGCAACCAATTTATATTCCTCTTTGAGTCTTCAAATGTAAGTACTGCGGTGTTTTTGTCTTCTTTGTGCCTTGATCTTCCCTGTTGCCATAGTATCCTCCTGTGGTCAGGGATCTCTTCTTTTTCTTACTCATTTTTCAGTCTATTTCATGACTAAAGTTGAGCTCTGCTACTGGAGCATAGGAGGCACTATCCCAGCTTCTTATGTTGGGGACCAGGGGTCTGGTCACTGACTTTCCATGCTGGGCTACAGGTACTTATGGCTTGTCTGCTGTGCTGGGGTTCCATGGCTCACAATTTGCTTTCTGTGTTGGGGTGGAGGTCTCACTGCTGTCCTGCTGAACCAGGACTGAGGGGGACTCAGTTGCTGATCTGTGCTGTGTCTAAGAGCCTCTTGCTGGCCTGCCCAGACATCATCTGCTCTGGCCTACACTCTCCTTTTACCCAAGTGAGACAGACTTTTCCTGAAGTCCTTCTAAGTTAGTATAAGCTGGAAAATGTTTCACTCCATTTTTTTGTTGGTTCTGTCACTCCAGAATCTGTTTAGAGTCTTGATTTAATGTTTCTTTCAAAGGGAAACTGGAGAGAGCTCAGGCAACTTCCTGGCTTCTGTCTCCCACCTTGACCTGAAAAACTATTGACAAAAACTATCAAGTATTTATTAAGCACTGCTATGTGCCAGGCACTGTGCTACGTGCTGGGAATATAATATAAGCAGAAAGAAATATAGTCCTGGTACTCAAGAAGTTCACATTCTAATGAGGGAAGACATTACTAAAAAGCAGAGGGAATTGAAGTAGGGATGAGAAGAGAGAATAGGTTTTGAGAGAGGGTATGATAGAGAAGGTTTGGAGATTCAGAAGGGGATCCAACAGAGGAAGGAAGAGATGACTGTCCTAGGCATTTCTCTTAAAATGGTGTTTCTGGTAGGAATCAGCCAAACAGAGTAAGAGGCCTTAAGGGCAGAGAGTACTTCCATTGTGAGGAGTCTAAGGGTAAAGTGATATTCTAGAGTGAGGAAATGGGGACCATTTGGGGAGTGGGGTAGGGGTGGGAGAGGAAGTGCCACCACTCTTAGGGCTTCTATGCTTATCAACAATTGTTGATTGCTGCTGGTCAGGGGTTATTATTAGTGAGGATGAGGAAATTGGGCTACTTCTGCAGAATGATTTTCTTCCTCAGTGATAGATGTAGGAGCTAGTCTAGAAACAGTCTAATTATTTGGGTGACATTGCTTTTCTTAAGGCTTTGGGTTCAGGATTTGACTTTCTCTGTATGGGTTGGAGAGGAGATGGTGTTCAAAGTGGTGGTGGTGGCAGTTTGCATCTATTGCAACCAGAATATTCAATGTAATCTCCTGATCCATTGAATTAGGAAACTTCTCAAAAGTCAGGCATATTCTAGTGGAGCTATGAAATTTAGAACTAGTCAGCTGATAAAAGGCTTAAGCTGAATGATTTCTTATAGGTGGAGAAAGAATTGATTTCATTAGCCAAGAGCTCCAGAACACAAATTATTTTAGCATCACCTCTCCAATTATACTGGTGAAACTGCTAATGAGGACATATTATTTTCTGTTGCCTCCTCTGACTTGATAAGAAAAAGCAGATAAGGGAATTCATAGTTGCTTTGATATTCAGGTAAGCTAGCTTAAAGAAAGAGTTAGCCTAAGCTGTGCTGCTTTAAGCTCCATTTTGATTCACAACAGCTAGGTGAGTGAATGACTGGCTAAGTAATGTATAGCCAAGAGAAAAGCAGTTTGATGAGCCTTGCAGTTCTCTAGCTTTAATTCCATATTTTATTTTTTCCTAATTACACATAAAAATAATATTAATATTTTTTTCAAATTTTGAATTCCAAATTCTCTCCATGCCTCCTTCTCCTCCTCCTTATTGAGAAGGCAAGGAAATTGATATAAGTTCTACATGTGTAGTCATGTAAAACACATTTCCACGTAAGTCATGCTGTGAAAGAAAACACAGACAAAAAAGAAAAATAAAGTAAAGAAAATGTATGCTTCCATCTGCATTCAAACTCTACCAGTTCATTCTCTGAGACACATAGCACCTTTCATCATAAATCCTTTAGAATTCTCTTACTGAGAATTAGTATTGCTGAGAATAACTAAGTCATTCATAGTTCCTTATTGATTTTTGTTACTGTGTACAATGTTTTGGTTCTGCACATTTCACTTTGTGTCAGTTCATGTAAATCTTTGCAGATTTTTCAGAGAGTATAGGAATATTCCATCACAATCATATGCAACTTGTTCAGCCATTCCCCTGTCAATGGACATTCCCTCAGTTTCCAGTTCTTTGTCACCACTAAAAGAGCTGCTATAAATATTTTTGTACATGTAGGTCCTTTTCCTTTTTTAAAAAATCTTTTTGGGATATACACCTTGTAGTGGTATTGCTTGGTCAAAGGATAATACATTTTGGCATTATAGGAAGAAATTTTGTTCTTTTACCTTCAAATCGGATTCCTTACTTAGATATGGTTGCCATTTATAGCTGTTAGTTATGGGGTTGGTTGCTATGTCTCTTCTCCCAGTCTCATGATCTCATAATTACTTGGTCATTCTCATAGCAACATAGACTTACAACAGGAAGGAACCTTAGGAGCATAGAGGCCTATAGTCTCAGGTGAGGCAATTGAGACTCACAGAGGTTCAGTGACTTGGTTACCACAGGAAGTAAGTGGCAGATTTGGACTTATGTTGTCTGTCTCCAAATCGTGAGCCTTTTCCTCTGGGTCTTGCTGGTGGTTCCTAAGGGTCATAGATTAAGAGCTGGAAGGGACCTTAGAGGTCATCTAGTTCAACTCCCACCATTTTATAGAAGAAGAAATTGAGGCCCAGAAATGTTGAGCCTTGCTGAAATAAATTTAGTGCCATCTTTTTCTGCCATTAAAATTTTATGCACAAAATATTACAACAGAAAATTTGTGTTATAGATATTTTTTTCAGTTGGAAGGGATTTTTGAGACAGCTAGCAATTATGGAAGATCTGAAAATACTTTCAATACATCATCTCATTGCATGTTCAGCTCTATGGAGTATTGTTATCATTAGGCCCATTTGAAAAATAAGGGAACTGAGACTCAGAGAGGTTAAGCAATCTATCCAGGGTCACGCAGCTAGTAGTATGAAACGAGTTTTGAACCCAGGTCTTCTTCCTTCAAGTCCAGCATACCCTCTTCTATGCCACACTGTTTCTGTGAGATCATCTGTTGTAGTCACTCTCAATTTACAGATGAGGAAATTGAGTCTCACAGAGGCGAACTGTGTTACCAAAGGTTGGTTAGTAGAATGATGAAGACCAGGATCCAGGTTACCCAGCTTTATCAGTCAGTCAGTTTCCCTTCTAGCCCTCTATATAGTCAGGTTCTGATCTACCTTCTCAACCTAAGTTCATTCTATGTCATATGATACTATACATACTAAATTCTAGTCAAATTCTGCTTACTGATGGCTGTTCCCATTTTGTCCTGCCTCTGTGCATTTAGAATAATTCACTTGCCATATACAAAATCTCTAATGCTACTCCCTTCCCCCTAAAAAATATTCTCAGCTTGTTGCAATCCTTTCCTTTAAAGGTAGAGGTTCTTAACCTGGGGTCTGTGAACTTGTTTATTTTTTCCTTTAAAAATTTTTTGATAACTTTAAATTTAATTGATTTCATTTGCAATCCTACATATTTTACTTTATGCACTTAAAACTGTCATGCTTAAAAGGGGGCCACAGGCTTCACCAAACTATCAAAGGGGTCTATGAAGTAAAAAGAGATTAAACATTCCTGCTTTAAGGCCTAGCTTAGGTGGCATCTCCTCCAAGAGGCTTTGCTTCTTGAAACTCTCTCTTCTTTTCATTTCCATGTGTATTGGCAATTAAGTTGGGACTTTATTACTGTTTTAGAATGATTAAATGTCTTTGATTGAGCTTTACTAGGTGCAAAGCCCCAGGCCCAAACCCCTACCTACTAGGTGCTTAAGCCTATGTGGGTGTGAAGCCTTCAGGGACCTGAGGGGAGTTCCCAAGATCAGAGCCAGTAGTAGGAGCCTGAGTTCTGGTGGCTCAGATGACGTTTGATGACAACTAAAAAGTGCATAAAAAGAGAGAACAGAGCTATTTGCTGGGGGCTCTCACTCTTGGAGGTGTGTTGATGTGGAGACTCTGGGAAGCTGTAGTTAAGAGCCCTTCAGCTTGTAAACCCGGATGCTGGGACTTTGTTAAACTCTGGTAACTATGCATTGAGATTTGAATCACACAAGGTCTGGTTGTTGATGTTTGTAATTTGTTTGTGTTTGCTCTGAAGTTCAGGGTGCTGGCTTTTTCCCCTGAACTAAGTAAATAATATTCGTATGTTTGATTAAATTGAGATTGTTAACCCCTTAACCCTACTTTCCTTAGTAAAGCAGATCAAAGAACCTGTGTTCGCAGCTTTATGGGTGCTGGTTATTGGTGGGTCTTACACCCCTACAGCAGCTGCTAGCGCATTATTGCAACACCATGGCATTTCATTTTATTGTGCCCTTCCTTCATCTCAGAGGGATCCTTTGATGCCTCCTTCAATGATTCTTCTTTCTCTTCCCACCCCTGAAATGGTGGTTTGCCTCAAAGTTCAATTGTTTGTCCTCTTTTCTCCTATTTACCCTCTTTCCCTTGGCAACCTTGAACATTTCTATGATTTCCAGTAAGAGTTCTACACAGATAACTCCTAAATCTGACATCACTGTTGAGTTCTATCCAGTTCTCCATTTACACCTAACTACTGACATTCCCTAGCTAGGTGAATCACCAGAACTTCAAGCTCAAAATATCTAGAACCCAAATTATCCCCTTTACTTTAGTCGAAAGTCTAAATTAGATCTTGAAGAAAGAAAAAAAGAAAATCTAGCTCTATTATCTGTGGTCATAAAGAGATAGGAGATATTATTTCCTTTTTCATATAACAACTTTAGAGTTCTTAACACCATATACGTATATAGATATACACGCACACATATATATATATATAGAGAGAGAGATGTATCTAGCTCTCTTTATATATCTATATGCAATATAGAGATATTTATCATTATATTGTGTATCTATATCTATGTATATCCCACTTCCCCCCAACCTCCCACTCTCATTGGCTAACTGAAACTCTACACTGGGAGAGAGAGAAAGATGCTAAAGAAATATTGCTAACATAATAGGTGCCAGTGATTAGATAAATCATTGTGTTTGTGTGTGTGTGCGTATGTTGAGAAGGCAATGTTGGGGTGTAAGGGAAGGTTGATGGGATGAAGTATGAGACAGGAGGAAAATTTCTTCTTAGAATCTTAGAGACAAGGTCTGAACTTGGAAAATAGCAAGAAGAAACCAAAACTCAAGACTAGTAGGAACAAGGGAGTCTACCACTGCATTAGGCACTGGAGGTGTCTCCATTGTCTCCTTGAGCTAAGTATATATGGAGCTATATATTCCTCCTGACCACAAGTTTGTATGTGGAAGCTGAGGGGGAGGGGAATGGGAATGGGAGGAACCCCAAGGAGGAGGACTCAGCAGGTGAGGTTCAGATTCAAGATGAGCAAAGACTAAAATTGCACTTAGGAAGCAGCGTGCTTGACATAACAAGAACATAATAAACCCTCGTTAACTGATTATTTATTGAACACCAGGTGTATAAGTTTTTTTTCTTTTTTTT
>CM053626.1:141461219-141479588 GCA_028646595.1 Phalanger gymnotis | reverse complement strand
GAAGGAAGGAAGGAAGGAAGGAAGGAAGGAAGGAAGGAAGGAAGGAAGGAAGGGAGGGAGGGAGGGAGGGAGGGAGGGAGGGAGAGAGAAAGAAAGAAAGAAAGAAAGAAAGAAAGAAAGAAAGAAAGAAAGAAAGAAAGAGAGAAAGAAAGAAAGGAAGGAAGGAAGGAAGGAAGGAAGGAAGAAAAGAAGAAAGGAAGGAAAAAGGGAAGGGAAGGAAGAAAGAAAGAAGGAAGGAAAGAAAGAAAGGAAAAAACAAAGGAGGGAAAGGAAGGAAAAAAGAAAAAGAAAGAAAGAAAGGAGGAAAGCAGGAAAGAAGGGAAGGAAGAAAGGAAGGAAGAAAGGAAGGAAGGAAGAAAGGAAGAAAGAAAGGAAGGAAAGAAAGAAAGGAAGGAAGGAAGGAAAGAAGGAAGGAAGGAAGAAAGGAAGGAAAAAAAGAAAGAGAAAGGATAGAAAGAAAGAGGATAGAAAGAGAAAGGAAAGAAAAGATTGGAAGGTAGGAAGAAGGAAAGAAAGAAAGGAGAGAGAGAGAGAGAGAGAGAGAGAGAGAGAGAGAGAGAGAGAGAGAGAGAGAGAGAAGGCTAAGTCTAAAAGGCTGAAACTGTGGCCAACCTCAAAGCCAGGGTCCTGAGGGAGACATAGAGAGGCATCACTCCAGGCTTTTATGAGAGAACAGAGCAGTACTCTAGACAAAGACTGCATAGAAGCCTGAAGGTAAAGGTAGTAGAGATTCTACTTGCCCTGTGAGGAACAAACCTGCCCTAGCACAGTGTCCTGTCTTGGACACATTCTAGGCTAAGAAGAATTCTGGGCCAGCACATTGCCAGAAATTTGAAGCCCCCTGAACCTTGCAGTTATGGAGACCTGAATTGCCTTGGCCATATGTGTTCCCTATGTGTGTGCCTCACAAGTATTGTCTTCTAAGCTTTTGTCAACTATTCTCACTGATTCTATGTGTATTTGTGAGAGAGTGTGGCCTGGGTGTGGGGGTGGAAGAGGTTATAGCCACTATTGTTGTATATTATCTTAATAAATGTGTTTGCTTTGAATTAATTCTGCTTGCTGGCTAACTCTTAAAGGTGAGTTCACGGTGAAGGGTCATGTCCTATAGTGTTATGTATGCAGATGCAGAGTGTACTTTTGAATCTGAGGTATCAGTTGTACTCTAAGCAAACCGGTCTAAAAGCCTTTGATGTCACAAACATGTCAATCAAAACATGTCAATCTAAACTAGGATTTCCCTTGAGGCAAGGAGGTCATCAAGGACTCCTAATTTAATCAAGGAAACAAAGGCCAAACTCTTCTAGGGCACTTGGTTGAATAAGTGCTAAGAGCCCATGTTGATACCCAATACAGAGCCATGCTAGGCCTTGGGGTTTGTGAGTCAGGAAAAGTTGGAGGTATGACCTAGGTGGACAACTGACTAGCAGACCTGATCAGCAAGGGAAGGAATTAGCTTCCAAATCTAGCCTACCCATGGCTACTTTTGAAGAGACTAAGATGCTGCAGACTGTAAATTTCACAAAGGACTGGATGCTGACCTCACTGGAGGCCAGGAATAAACAGTAAATAAGAGTTGGGAATGTTTACAACTTAGAAGGGGAACAAGAGACTAGGAATGGGGTATGAGTGCAAATATTTAAAGTATGCTCCTGGAGCTCCTGGATTTGGCTATGTCTATAAACTAGTTAAATAGGTCAGCTAGGTGGTGTAGTGGATAGAGCCCAGGCCTGGCAAACTGTGATCCATGGGGTCATGAAGAGTCAGGGTCAACTGAATGACTAAACTACCACAACAACAAATAAACAAGTTAAAGGCTACAGTCACTTGAAGCTTCAAGGGTCTGGAAGAAGCTAATGGCATACAAACTGTATGGTATTTGTTTTAGTATACTTGATTTTATTTCTTTTTTTGTGGGGGTATGAATAAAAAAAGAAAACTCCATTATGTAAAATTGTGTTTGTGTGCTCTTCTCTATTAAGTTAGGTTAGTGTGACTGAATGAAAAAGTAGCACAAAAGAAAATATTTGGAATTTTTTCTCACTGGGTAAGGGGAGGAACCATAAACATCTCATTAGATAATACATGGATAAATGAGAGAAGAGCTATCACCTAAAGGGGTGGAGCTAGGGGGTCAGAGGTTGAAAGCCTGATGAAAAACTTAAAGAGCTTGGTATTTTCCTAGAGCAATTACTGGTGTTGGGTGGAGCATAACCAACACTATGAATGTAGGTTGGTCTGTGCCCGATTCTTAATTTTGTTTGTTTTTTAAATTCAGTTGCCTTTTCAATTACAAAAAAAAAAAAACCTGATGTTCTTCCCCTCATCTCCCCCCATCCCACTGGCCATGTTTAAATAAATTATGTTT
Source organism: Phalanger gymnotis (assembly GCA_028646595.1). Lineage (NCBI taxonomy): Eukaryota > Metazoa > Chordata > Mammalia > Diprotodontia > Phalangeridae > Phalanger > Phalanger gymnotis. The sequence goes on along the minus strand of CM053626.1, from coordinate 141,477,220 downwards.
CATTCTGTACCTCAAGTTCCTAAACTCTTTGTCAGGAGTTAGGTAGCATGTCTCTTCTCAGGTCCCCTGAAATGTTTGGTAATTGTGTTGAATAGAGTTCTTAAGACTTTCAAAATTGTTTTGTGCTCGGGGCCGGTCCTTTGGGACCAAGAACACAGCGCCACAAGCCTTCGCTTGGAACACTCACTTACCCTGCCAGGGCACCTCGTAAGGTCCTTGGGTCTTCGGGTCTTCGGATGTCTCTGGCCCTTCCGTGGGGGAGGGGAAATAACTAGGCAGAACACACCAGAGTAATGCTTGCACTGCTATGCTTTATTGACTACATCCTTCCCCCCTTCCTTCCCCTGGCCCTCTCCCTATATACCCCGCCCTGGCCCCTCCCAGGTGCCTCCCCGTGGGCAGAGCCGCGACGACTGGGGGCGTTCCAGTGCCAGTAGGCAGGTCACACCCTCAGGCGTCTCATCCTCCCCACAGGCGGCCCTGCCCGAGGCCAAGACCCCAACAGTTTTGTGTAATTTTGTGGTTATTGTATAAACTGTTCTCCTAGTTTTGTTCATTTTTCCCTTCATCGCTTCGGATACATCTCTAGTGTGTTGAAATCACTCCTTTCATAATTTCTTATGGCACAATAGCCTTCCATTATATCCATGTACCATAAATTGTCCAGACGTTCCTCAACTGATAGCCCCTTAGTTTCCAGTTTTTTGTTGTTATAAAAAGATTTGCTATAAACATTTTTATACGTATTTATCCTTTTCCTTTTTCCTTGATTTCTTTGAAGCTATTAACCTAGTGGTTGTTTTTCTAGGTGAAGGAATATGCACAATCTAATAACTTTTTGAGGCATAGTTTCAAATTGCTTTCCAAAATAGCAATACTACAATAATCCACAGCTCTTCCAACAATGCATTAATGTTGAGTCCCTCCAGCATTTACAATTTCTTTTTTTGGGGGGGTCAACTTTAACAATCTAATGGGTGTAAGGTTGCTCACCTCAGATTGCTTTAATTGCAAATTATTTTCTAATTATTATTGTTTTGGAGCATTTTTTTCTTAGGGCTATAGATAGCTTGAATTTCTTCCTTATAAAACTGCCTTATTTTATACTACAGTGTATGACCAGTTATCATTTGGTGAGCTTGTTTCATACTGTTGAATAGGACTAAGAAAATGGCCAGTAGTACCACTTACTAGTGAAATAGACAAGGAAACTAAGATTCAAAGGAGTTGATTGGCTAAGCCTGGGGTCATAGAGATACTAGGTGGTAGAAGAGGCTTTCAAACCATGGTATTTCGGCATCAAATTCAGGCCTCCAGCATTTGCATTTTCTTCCATTTTATTTCATTTATTGTTGTCCCTTTCTTTTACAAATGGTTTTGATTGGCGAAAAGTAGTTTTTTTTATAAAAAAGAAAATAGAGCAATTAATGGATAAAAAAGTGTCCAGTACAAGGGAATGGTTACCAGAATCAAATGTACTTGGGACCTCAATGATGACAACTCAAAACAAGTATTGTTTTTAGTGATTAACATGTCATCAGTGACGTTAGAGAGAGCAGTTTCAGTAGATTAGCAGCAGGGGAAATCAGACTGCAAAAAGTTCATGAAAGAGTGGGTGGAGAGGAAGTGAAGACATCAAAAGTAGATAATTTTTTTCAAGAAGTTTAGTAGCGAAGAGGAAGGAAATGGGTTTGCTGTTCCTTCGGTTAGAAAATCAAGAAAAGGGTTTTGTGGGAGGCAGGAGAGAGGGACTTGGAGGTTTTGATTATGTTTCTAGGCATATGAGAAGAAGTCAGTAGAGAGATTAAATTGGAAATGAATAAGGGATGAGGAATGGCTCCTTGAGTTAGAAAGAAGAGATCAGTCTCAAGGGTCCAGACAGAATTATTGGCCTTAGTGAAATATAGGGATGTTTGACCAGACAGAAAGAGGAGACAATAGATAATGACAGAAAACTTCTGAAGAATGAAGGAAGGGAACTGAGGGAACTTACGCTGGATAACCTCAATTTTCTCGATGAAAGGGGAGACTAAATTATCTGCTGTTAAGTATTAGAGTTGTGGTGTGGTTGTGGATTTAAAAAAATCAGGAAAAAGATCTAAACTGTTGCTGTGAAGAATTACAAAGTGACCCAATATAACAGTGCAGAAGAATTGTCAAGAAATAACAAAAAAACAGCAGAAATTTCATGCTATGAATTTATATGAGTGAAATCAATTTGATTTCACTTTCATGATGCTCTGTAGATTCTAGGTAGGAGAAGATGGTTAGTCACCAGGTAAGTCCAACTGATGGGAACTAGGATACTGAAAGGCCTCAAGAGTATTTGATATGTGTACTGGTCTAAGAAACTAGTAATGTTTTGCCTGGAGAAGAGATGACTTAGGCAAACAATGAGAGCCATCTTCAAGTATTTAAAGGGCTCCTACATGGAAGAGGAATACACTTACTCTGCATAGCTCCAGAGGCCAAAATTAGAAACAAAGGCTGGAAATTTCAATGCAGGTTTGATGTAATATTTATAGTTATCCAAAAGGAGCATAGGATCAAAAATTTAGAATAAGAAAAGACATGAAAGGCCATAGAGATTGACTTCTTCATTAAAAACAATTATCATAAACTTAGCCAACATTAACAAACATGAACATTTCAATATATAGAAAACCAAAGAGTATATATGAAATCGTGGACTTCTTTTATACAGATGAAGCCTATATCAAATTTACCATGGTAACAATAAGACTGTGCTACTTTGTGTTCCTTTCCGAACTTCTTTCTACTTTTTTTTTTAAAGTTTCACTGCCATTCTTTTCTTCTTTGGGAGGGCATCTCTATCATTACTCACCAACTCTCTTCATTGTTCCACTGTCCATTGAAAATAGAAGTCCTCTCCTGATTATACATATGATCACAGTCAGGCAAAACAAATCTATACATAACATGGTAGAAAATATGACTCATTCTGTGTTTCTGGTCCATCACTTCTCAGTCAATAGGAGATGAGCATGTTCATCACCAGTATTTTGATAGGTCACAGCATTGATTAGAGTTCTGCTATCTTTCCAAGCTAGTTTCCTTTGTTATACCATTGTGGACATTGTGTAAATTACGTTCTCAATTCTGATCAATTTTGTGGTCGTTATTTAGTCATGTCCAACTCTTCATGAATCTTGGCAAAGAATACTAGAGTGGTTTGCCATGTCTTTATCCAGTATGTCTCCAGTTTACAGATGGAGGAACTGATGCAAATAGGGGTTAAGTAGCTTGCCCAGGGGCACCCAGCTAGTAAATGTCTGAGGCCGGATTTGAACTCAGATCTTTCTGATTCCAGGCCTGGTGCCTTATCCATTGGATTACCTCGCTGACAATTTGCTCTGCCTCAATTCATACAAGTCTTCCCAAATTTCTCTGAATCTGTTATATTTGTCACTTTTATATAGACCAAGAGCATTCCATCCTACCCACTTTGTTTCTACCTCTTCACAATTATAAATATTTTTATAGATGGGTCTTTTCTCTTATTTTTTCACTTTTTTGGGAGTTGGCGGTGGGGAATGCCCAGCACTAGGGCCAAAGGGTTTTCACGGTGAAGTGATTCTTTGGGTATAGTTAAAAATGCCTTTGCAGACTTTTTGGACGAATTCTTAGCTCCACTAACAATGTATTAGTGTGTCTGTCCTTCCATAGAACCTCCAATAATTGTAATTTTCATCTTCTTTATGTCTTGATCAAGATTATGAGTGTGAAATTGAAACTTAGAGTTGTTTTAATTTGAAGTTCTCTCATTAGTGATTTAGAGATTTTTTCTTGTGTGATTCTTGTGTGACTCATCTGAAAACGTCTGTTCATACTTGCCTATTTGGTCACTGATATAATGAAGAATGGTTCTGGTTATTATTATATATTTATATCAATTCCCTTTATATCTTGGAAATCAGACTTCTATCAGATAAATCATATGTAAACTTTTTTTCTCAGTTAACTATTTTGCTATCAATTCTTCCTCACTGATTTGCTTGTGCAAAAGGTTTCCAATTTGCTATAACCAAAACTAACCATTTTACCTTCTATAATATCTCTCTTTGGTCATATTTGGAAAAGTTATTTCCCTCCCTTATCCTCTAGTTTTTTAATGCTATATCCTTTAATATTTAGATCAGCTAAATACAATTTTGGCCTGTTTAATTTCCAATCTTTGCAGTAGATTTCATTGAATATGGAGTTCTAACTTCAATATTTGCATCTTTGGGTTTATGGATCACTATACTGTTGTGCTTGATTACTTCTGGATCATCTCTCCTTAATCTGTTCCATTGCTCACTTTTTCTAATCATGTCAAATAATTTTAATAAGAACTGCTTCTTGTTATAATTTGTTATCTGGTACTACTATCCCCCTTTATTCCTACTTTTAAAATTGTTGGGATTTTTTTTTGAGATTTTTTGACCTTGTATTTCTTCAAACAAGCTTTTTACTTTTTACTTAGTTTTACAAAATAAACTTTAAGTAATCTGATTGATATGGTGCTAAACATATAAATTTACTTAGATAGTATTGTCATTTTTCTTATAGTAGTACAGCCTAATTATGAATGGTTAATATCTCTCCATTTAAAGCCTTCATTTCTGTAAATATCTTGCAGTTGTGTTCATATAAGTTCTGAGTGTTTCTTGGTAGGTGCACTCCCAAATTTATACCTCCCAGAACCAGCCAAGGTAAGAAATAGAGCAGGTCAAAGATTTCATTATGATTAGTAGTGGGATTAGGCCCATGAGCAGACATCCTTCAATTTGGACGAAATGAAGTTTAATCTTTTTAAAAAAGACTTCTTCTCTACAGTCCCTTTCAGCCATGAGATTCTGTGAATCTATGATTCTTTGATTTCTCTCCTTCCTAGATCAAAAGGGTTGTAGTGATAGTCTAAGTGAAATTTGAGAGAATTAATCATGGATCAAGAGTGGTGAGTGGTTGAGGGAAGGCGGAACAGTCAAATTTTTTTTTCAAAGGCCCTGATTTGAAATTGATACATATGGGCTTGAAAGTAAAGAAAGGGTATATACCTTAAGGAATGGTGAATTAAAGGGTCAAGAAGGCCCAAAATCAATTAAAAGAAAAAATACATTTATTAAGCCCATACTATGTACAACGCACTAGGCTAGGCACTGGGTATCCAAAAGCGACAATAAAAATGGTGTAAGGAGCTTAATTACTCCCCCACCCCATTTTACCTATACCTTCCCACCAATTGAATTAGCTGGTAGGACCAGAAAGAGAAAGATTTCTTCCTAAAGCCAAGTGTGAAAGTGGAGTCTCATAAAATGAAAACCCCGGTTCTGGAATCTCTCGCAACTTTCCCCAGGTTTGATGTAACTGGGATTAATCAATAAGCAGGGTACCTTCTATATGGCAGGCACTGTGCTAAATGCTGGGTAAACAAAGAAAGGCATATGACAGTTTTGGCCCTCAAAGAACTCACAGTTTAATGGGGGAGACAAAATAGTGTGCCAGATAAATTGGTGATGGTCTCAAAGGGAAGGCCTTAAGATTAAGGAGGAATGGCAAAGGCTTCTTGCACAATATCTGACTTTAGCTGAGACTTGAAGGAAGGCAGGACAGCCAGGAGGCAGAGATGCGAAAGAGGAGCGTTCAGGGCGTGGGGGACAGACAGCCAGTGAAAATACAAGGAATCACGGGGATGGAGAGCCTTGTGGGAGGAACAGCAAGGTGTTCTTCTATCAAGCCTTCTTGGCTTTCATTCCATTGCCTTTTACCTTCCCAAGCAAAATGATTTTGTTCACTCTTCCATCTCTCATCTAGACTCAGTAGATCAGATGAAATCCAAAGATGACAATTAAAAAAAGTCTGAGGAGCTTAAATACCTCCAACTGTATATCTGCTGTGTATCTCTGTTGCATTCCTTGTGTGGTTCACACTCAAGAAAATATTTCAAGATTAATCTCTGTTTTGCAAAAGTATTGAAATACTTTTTAAAAAGTTTCTCCTGGGGGTGGTGGTGGTGGTGGTAGAGAGGGGAGTTATGGTGGACAGATAAGTTTCCAGATACTATCTCCTCCCATCAGTGCATCACTAATGCTTGAACTATCAAATGGGTCTAGGCATTCACAAACCCCTCTCTGATGTTCTCCTCTGGGCTGACTTTACAAAACATTACTTTGCAATTTCCCAAGCTTTTTACATTTCAACATTTTTGCATTATCATTAGAATTGTAATCTGCATATACTTCTATGATCGCATCTTTGCATTTCAACACCAATAACATTGTAATTGCTTTTAAACCAATTTAACACTCATCTTTTCAAGTTTGCTGTGTGATTAAGAAAAGCTAACAAAATCCATAATGTAAACTTTAGCAATAAATATGTCAAGTTGCACCACAATAACATAGCAAGAAAGAGTGTTTTAATTAACATAGCACACATAATAAAAAATATGAAATTTTATGTCAGTGCAACAGAAATAAATTCAAGATCATGAAAAAAAGTATCTTGTACCCACCATCATATAGCAATTAACATGCAGTGAATTAAAACACTTGTGTTCAAGTTTATGCTTCTTCAATTTAGCTTATCACTTAATAGCATCAATCTACAAATAAGTATGATGTTTAACACCTGCTATGTGTCAAGCACTATGCTAGGTGCCAAAGAGACGAAGATAAAAGCAATGTTATTTTGAATAACAATATTTTCACAGCAGTAGATAGTTTGTAGAAATAAAGCATTTTTGTTTAAGGGTTGAATCAGACACCTAACAAAAATGAAAAATGAAACTCCCAATAAAATAGGATCTTCCTGGAATAAACACATAGAAAATATAATACATAGAAAATGAAATGTAATACATCTGTGTATCCAAAAACGAAAACCAAAGAAATTGGAAAATGCACGACAAAGGAAATAATGAAATGCTTGTTTATGGTAGGAAAAAAAAATACAAAGTAGGAAGGTGAATAGTCCATTGGATGCAAAAAAGAGTCAGTCTTAAACAAAACTAAAACTAAACCAGAATTTTAAAGGTCACAATGGAAAAATAATCAATGAAATTGCAGAAAGATGATTAAAATTAAAGAACTGAGCTATAATGTGTCAAGTGAGTGATACAAAATTCCTTCAGATCGACAGCAACAAAACCCAAGCTATTGACCAATTCAGACTTCAAACTATTACTAATAATAACAAGCACAAGAGAAGATTAAATGACCTTTCACAAAGTAATAAAACAAATGATAGTGAGACAATATACCAAAATTTATGGGATGCAGCCAAGGTATATTGAGAACTCTGTTCTAATTTTAATTTTATTAAAATGTATGTTTTTTTAAGAGAATGAGTACCTACCTGGATGGTTCAGGCAGTTATCATTTACCTTAGTCATGAGATCTGAGCAGAAACAGAGTGTTATTTGTGAATCATTTTATATCTTCTTGTCAGACACTGCATTTAATTCACCTTTCTCTTTAAGAGTTCCAAAAATTGTCAGTTGTATGGAATAACCTGTTCCTGAACTTCAAAACACTGTTAATTGATTGTAGGTCAAGGACTCACAGGATTTAATGTTTCAAAGGACTTCCAATACTACTTAGTCTCACTTTTCATTTAACAGATGACACAACTGAGGCAAGAAGAAGAGAAATGACTCACCAAGGTTTACCCAGGGAGTAAGTGTCAGGGTTGGCATTCTGACCTGTAATTTCAGATCCATTGTTCTTTCTCCTTCCCCTTCTTGTCTGCTGGAAAATGTCTCCACACCAAGGCTGGGTTCTGTCTGTCCTCTCAAAGACCACCTTTGTTTATCAGCACCTGGGCTACTCTTAAACACTAGATCGGATTTAAAATAAAAGCATTGAGCCCACTCGGAGGAAGCCTGCTGTAGCTAGAGCAGTGACTTGGGCATATTTAATCAAGCTGGCTCATTGCCTTTGTCTTCAAAAATACTGCTTAACCAAATAGCCTCACTAATCATCATGAAGCTTGGGAATGCATGTTAGTGTACCTTGCCTTTTGTCTAATTTAATTTTTTATTAGCTGTGTTTAGTACTTTGTTTAGAAATGACTCTTCTGTTGGAAAAAAAGCATTATATTTTGCAGAACTTTTATTGTCTCCAAGGCTTTTGTACTCCATATTTTCAGTCATTATGCAATTTGGTGTTTTACCAGTATTTTTAAAATCTAAAAAAAACAGTTGGAAGGTCTGCATGTTGTTGTTCATTCATGTCCACTCTGTGACCACATTTAGGTTTTTCTTGGCAAAGATACTGGAGTGATTTACCATTTCCTTCTCCAGCTCATTTTATAGATGAGGAACTGAGGCAAACTGGGTTAAGTGACTAGCCCAGGGTCACACAACTAGTAAGTGTTGAGGCTAGATTTGAACTCAGGAAGATGAATCTTTTTGACTTCAGGCCTAGCACTCTATCCACTGTGCCACCTAGCTGAAGGTCTGCAGTTTGTGGCTTTTCAACCAATACAATATAATTTCAACATTTATCAAGCACCTAGTATATGTATGCTATGCTAGGTAGTGAAGAAAGAAATAAAGAGGGAGAGAGAGAGAGATATAGATAGATAGAGAGAGAGAGAGAGAGACAGAGAGAGAGAGCAAGAGAGAGCGCTTGCATTTTCCTATAAGGATATAACAAGTAATGAGATAAGAAAATATAAAGTTTATGCAAAATAATTCAAAGTAATTTCAAAAGGCAGAGAACATTAATATCTAGGAGGATCAGAAAAGAACCCAAATAGGATGTAATACAAGATGTTCTTTGAGGAAATTTAGCAATTCCACAAGGTATTCCCATGGTGTGTGAGAAGAGAATGAGTTTCAGACTGAGGACCACCTGCCTCAAGACATGGAGCCAGGAGATAGAATGTCATGATGTGGAGTAATATGAAATAAGACTGGCAAGGTAGATAGGAATCATAAAGTGCCCTCCCTGGCCACAGCTACGCTATTGTCTCTCCCTGTTGGAATGGTAGCATCTTGAGGGCAATCTCTCTTTGCATTTGTATTTTTACTCCCAATGACTGGTACTTATTGAGCGTTTGATGATTTTTTTTCTTTTATTCATTTAACTTTAAATATCAGGCTAAGGAATTTGTATCTATGGGGAATCACTATAGATTTTTGAGTAAGAGAGTAAGAAATTTCAAGACAATTGAGTATTTTTATGGCCAGAGCAGGAAAGGTAAGGCAAGGGAGGTAAGGAAAACTTGTCTAGGGCTGCCAAGAGGATGAGTGTCTGAACTAAATCTCGAACATTATTCTTGATAAGTTCTCAACCCGGTTTCTCGCTTTGATACATCATTTCAAATTATAACCCTTCTAGTTCTTGGGGAATCAGTATGAATGTATGTGACTGCAGAAGGAATGGGAGAAGGTAGTGGTTGGGATGTGTGATAAATGCTCATACCCCATCACACTGCAATACTAGAGAGCCATGATGATAGCCCAGTCAGATTCTGTCTGATAGTGCAAGGCTGAATTAACAGATCATATCTAAAAAATCTTTGTAGTTTCTACAAGGGAAGAATGTTGTCAACCAGGCAAAATGAAGAAGAGTCCAAACTGAGTTGAAAGCAGAAATGCTTTACTAAAAGGAAAATTAGATACTAGTGGCGAGGTACCACAGTTCAAAGTACGAGAGGCTGGGAAGATTTATGCTTGAAAACCACAAAGGGGAGGTTTGGGGAGAGGTTAGGGCTAGGAGCAGGTGGGACACAGAAGCAGGATGTTTTGCAGGAACAGTTGACTGCAAGGCCGGTTTAGGCCATTTTGAGGTGCACATCTCAGCAAGATAAGTCAGCAAATACCAGCAAAGGCATCTGGGAGTGAGAAAGACTTTAGCTCACTGCAGGTGCCTGATTGGCTCCTTTTGGCAAATGGTTTTACTCTACGTCTGGTGCATCTGCCTGATAAGATAACTCATAGAAAGCAGACATATTAGTCTCGGGGATACTCTCACAATGTCTACTTGGGAGGGCTATGCATGTAGACAGGCATAAGGACACTTAGAGGATAAGATGCCCATAGAGGATGAGATAAATACAAATGCACGTCATCAGGTTGTGATAGAAGTAGCATTTAAGATGGGTCCTGAAAGAAGGAAGAAAGAATGGCAAAAGTCATTCTAGGAATAAAGAACATCAGTGTAGCAAATTCACTGTGGGGTGTTGTTTCATGGCTCAAAGGGAGAGAGAATAGACATCTTTTTTAATGTCTTTTTTTCCCCACTCTTTTCCAAGGGTGCTTTTAATTCCTTCCAGGAAAGGGAACAGAAAGATGGGGCCAGAGGCTGTCACTCTGCTGTTCTCACAGAGAGAGGGTGTCTGGCTAAAACTATATCTATCTGTTCCCTTAAGCATTATTAGTTTAGAGGATGTGATTTTTCAGGTCCAACATAAATTCTCATAGCTGTTCATTATTGGGGGGAAGCAGGACCCCCAATTTTTATATCCAAGGCTTGACTTCTTTCCATCTCAATACCAATTCCATAATGAATACACATAACATTTAGCCAATAAGTCTATTTATTCAAATTGGTAGTGGCACAGAAATTGGAGAAAGTATACATAGGAGAGTATATACCAGACAATTCGGAGTGAAGATGTGCTTGCATTGGGAGCAAGGTAACTTGGCTCAACCAAGAGAAAGAGTCCTAGAGCTCACCAGAGGGGTCATTCCCCAAGTCTCTAGTGTAGCAAGCTAAGGGTAGGGACCTGATAGAGACTGCTATCTTCTCTTATGTTGGCTTCTTATGTTGTCTTTTCCTTCTGCTTCTGGAAGTGGAGTTGGAATCTTCTTTCTTCTCTCATGAAGATGGAAGCCAGAAGTGCCTGAATCCTAAAGAGACTGAAGAGATTCTCAAGCTCAAAGGAGACTGAGGAATTCTCTCTCCCACTCCCAACTCCACACCACCCCTTAGATATGTGTGGGGCATTCAACTCTACCATTGAGGAAAGAGTCCCATACCAATGGGCTTTGGGTCTGGGGTTACAGCAGCATGATCAAAGCATAGAGCTGATAAAGTACAGACCAAAATAGTATCAGAGGATTTGGAACAGGATGTTTATGTTCCAGGTAGGGAATCTGACTGAAGTCCTTTCACACTCTAATCACACATTAACATGTTGTCACAATGGAAATCAATTATCTTTCTATCTTCAGGACTAAATGAATGACTATTGGGCATGTTTTCAACCTTCTGTACCACTCACACACGCATTTCAAACTGGAGATTGTGTAGAAAAAAGGCCCTAGTTGGTCATGAAAGGTGGTTATCCCCAACAAATGAGTAGGAAGCCTGAAATTCTGTTGGGGCAAACTGATGAAGGCTTGGGAGCTGCAGCCAGAAAATTCCCTCTTAAATTCAATAGAATTTCAGGTTCCTACTCATTATATTTTTAATATTTTCAAAAATATTTTTTATATTTGTATCCTTAGCATGTAGCACAGTGTGTGGCATCTAATAGGAAGGTCAATAAATGTTTATTGGCTGACAGGGAACGAGAGCATTAGTCCAACACCTTCATTTAGCAGATTAGGAAACTGAGGCCCAAAGAGGTACAGTGATCTTCCTATATTCATAAGGTGGTATAAATAAACTCCAACTTAAAATGAGATCCTTTTAACCCTAACAGATCCTATATGTACCATATAACTAATTTCCACATAACAAAGTTATAAAAATTCTATCCCTTTCTCTAAACCCCTTCACATCAATTTTTCTTTTAAAATAAATCATTCCTTTTCCTCTTTCAGTCTTCTCTTTCCCCTTACCTCTGCATTCTTCTGTATTCACTTCTCTACTCCTCTGTCTCTTCTTGTTTCCTTTTTCCTCCCAGAGAGAAACTTGATTCAAAATGGAAGAATTGCTATAAATATGGTTTGTTATTAAAAAAAACAAACAAACACTAAGACTATGGCCTCTGGTTTCAACTGAAAAAGAAGTGTGGTTCCAAAGAATTGACTGAACTGTTCAACATGTCAGAGTCACATGGTTGACAGGCAACTTGAGAGGTCATCTTGTCCTGTTGCCTTTGGGCAGAAACTCATTTAAATCATATTAAACTAATGGAAATGTAATGTTTGGTGTTTTTCTTTTATTTTTCAAAAATATTCTGAAATACAAATGCACCAATGAGAATATCTATCTGTCTGAATGTCTCTTTTCATTCAGACATACACACACACACACACACATATATAAGATATATGTCAAGATATAAAACAAACATCTTAATATGTTGTATACACACATACATACACATATAACGTATAACATGAGTTAAAACTAGTCTTTTTGATAGCTTTGCCTAGAGTTTCCTCTCCTTCCACCTAGGCCATTTCTTTATATCATCTGAGCATGTCCTCTCCTTCCATCACAATGGACAATCCTTTGATTCTTTCCTTTTTCAGGTAACTCTGGAGCCCTGCTCCATTATTCAGCCATTTACTCTTTTTTCCATTTTAATCTCTCCTTCTACAATGATTTACATCTTTCCCACTGCCCATGAACATGCTCAGAGCTCTTTTATTCTGAAAACTAATTGGAACTTCCAATGATGTCCTACTCCCTAAAGCTGCCATCTCATTTCTCTCCCTTATTTTACTGCTGCAAGTCTAGAAAGAACGATGTATAGTATACATTTCTGCTTCCCTGTGCTCAGCACTAACACTTAAACCCTTCTTTATCACTCAATGCAACTACTTCCTTGAAGGTCACTAAATACCTCTTAATCACCAAATAGTCATTTCTCAGTCTCAACTTCTTAACTTCTATGCATTATTTGAGACTATTGGCCTCCCCATTCTTCCCTAAAATTCTCTCCTATCTTAGATTCTAGGGCAAAGCATTATTTTACTTCCCTTTTCTATTCTTTTAATAATTTAATAATTAATTAAGGGCTTGAATCCTTGATTTCACAACTGCCTTGTCATTCATTCTCAGCCTCCTACTTTTCAATGCTCTAACATATACTCTGGTACCAACTAGCCTAGTTTTTGGGTTTCACTTGTTTTCCTCCCAACTTGTGGTTTGCCCTTTGTGTCTGCTGTTTAGAGATATACCTAATCATTGGAATTTATCATGCCCTTCCCCAAACAGGAACTTTAACTACAATCTGATTCTGAAAATTAATGTTGCCATAGCAAATCTACTGTCTGCACTCAAGCCCCACAGCCTGGGGCTCTGAAAAGATAAAAATTAACATTTCCTTGAGTTTCTCCTGTATTGATTCTACAATGGTACTTTTTATGTTATATTAACTTTATAATTGATTTTTAGAGGGGAGAATGAGAGAATAGGTAAAAGGGGGTATAGAAGGGTGTTTAGATTTATGGGAATGGGAGGATAAAGGAGAGATACTTGGAGGGGGATAGGCAAGTAATATGTGGGCAAGGTAGCGGGTAGAAGTAAAGTAGAGGAGGTAGGAAGGATAGGAAACAAGAGATACGCACAAACATTAAAAACAAAGATCAGGAGTAGAATACGTTTGGGAAAGTATATAGGTATGTATATGTGTGTATATATCTAGAGCTATAGATACATATCTAAACTTTATTGTAGCCTTTTCTGGGAGGGTGGGGGAGGGAATAAAAGAACAAAGTAAAAAAAGTGCACAGCAGAGAACAAAAGAAAACTCACAAGGAAGCAAAGATGGGCAATGCTCAACATGACGTGTATTATTTATAATACAGCCTTTCTTGGAATGAAAATTCACTGTCATATATTTTGAATCCTCTCGTGTCCTGCTATACACACAACATGCTTTTTTTGTTTCTTACTTTGTATTTAAGTTTCAATATTTAAGTTTATGATATGTTTTTCTTTCTTTTCTCTATTCTGTATATGTGTTCCCTTGAGTCTAAAATAAATTAAAACACCTCATAATTGAGTTAGTATCTGCCTATAGCTACTTTTCTATGTTGAGTTAAGCTCAGGAATTTTGCTTTCCCTCTGAGTTAGTTTAAAGGTATAGTTAAAAGAAAAGTTGCTATCTCTCATACTGATAGCCCCTGGGATATTTTCAGGACATCTATTTGCTATCTTTAAGCCCCACAAAGTAACCTGGTATCATCCCAAAAAAGATATGTCTTCTGTCCTTCTTGTCTTTGTGCAACTGGGAGAAATTTTTCTCTCTTCCAAGGAGACAGCAAGTCTGGTGGTTCTGTTCTCCTAGAAAAGATTACAAGATGCAAACGAATCCCATAAAATAATTAACATTCTTTAATTGTCAGAAAAGGGCATGATTAGCCTCACCTGACTTCCAGCCCACCTTTCTTAGTATAGCCAATTGTAATGATCCATTACTGCAAAGAGCCCTTCTTTCTTGTATATTAATAAAGAGGAGGTCCTCTTTCTCACTGGGGATACTGTCTTTACTGAGGTGGACAGTCTGATCCCCTTTGTTAACAGTTATACACATCACTGTTAATGAACTGATTTTGCTCAAGGTATGTGCCTTAGCCTACATTTATTAAATTTACTCAAGACGTCTCCAAAGACAAAATTTTAAGGCAGATGCCTTAAGGGATGACATAGCATCAATGCACGGTACATGGAGAATTCTGAGGATCGCAAAATTCCTGACTTGGCCATTGTTTGGAGTATGTGACCTGAGCCCTAGGCAGTAATCTGGAGGCCTCCAGACTTTTTCACCAAACTTGACAAAGACCTCCTAGCATTCCTTGTGTGGTATAAGTTGGCTGTGGAAATCCCTTTCCTAGAGAATTCTCCATAAGTTAGGTCAACATGACCTTCATGGTGTTTGACAAATCAAGGTATGTTACCTTTTGAGCAACCCATTTGAGAGAATGGGGGTGTGGTAGCCCAGTGTCTGATTTCATTTTGTGCAGGGAATACTCACTGTAGAGATTCTCCCTATGATGCAGATTAACAACTCACCTGTAACTTAGAGTTGCCTGGCATAATTGGGAGGTAAGTGATTTGACCAGTGTAAGAGAGCTAGTATGTGTCAGAGGAAGGACTTGAACTCAGGTTCTTCTGACTCCAAGGCTGGCCATCTATCTCCTATGCCATGCTGACTTTTGGGTCATCACTAATCTCACTTAATAGCCCACTACTGGACAAAGTAAAGAAGCTCCAGGGACTTAATATACTTTTGACATTTCTTTAGAGACTGTATCACTAATATATAGTCACACTATATAAAATAGGAAAGGGTACAGAAGGCATTATCACAGAAACAGTAGTCACTGACCTTGTGACAAAGGGACATCACTGCCTAAGCTCTCTTATGTGATCTGTTTTGAGATCTTTGGCAGCTTGAAGTACAAACCATCACACGATGCTCTTCTTTTTTTGAGAGATTTTATTTTTAGTTTACCAACACTCAGTTCTACATAATTTTGAGTTCCAGGTTTTCTTCCCCCACTCGGCACCTCCCTCCCCAAGATGGCATGGAATCCAATATATCTTCTATGTATAACACACTAGTCAAGTTGTGAAGAAGAATTATGACCAATGGAATGAATCATGAGAAAGAGGAAACAGAACCAAAAAAAAAACCACCCAAAAACAAAAGAGAAAAAAAGGGGAAAAAAAGGTGAGCATAAAGTATGCCTCAATCTGCATTCAGACTCCATAGTTTTTTCTCTGGATGTAGATAGCATTTTCCATCATGAGTCCTCTGGAGTTGTCTTTGCACCTTGTGTTGCTGAGAAGAGCAAAGTCTATCAGGGTTAGTCGTCACAGAATCCATATATCTGTGATTGTGTATAATGTTCTCCTGGTTGTCCTCCACTCACTCAGCATTATATAGTGTAGGTTTTTCTAGGTTATTATGAAGTCCATATCATCCCCATTTCTCATAGCACAATAGTATTCCATTACATTCATATACCACAACTGCTTCAGCCATTCCCCAATTGATGGGCATCCCTTTGATTTCCAATTCTTAGCTACCACAAAAAGAGCCTCTATGAATATTTTTGTACATATGAGTCCTTTTCCTACTTGTGT
>CM053626.1:141443267-141460719 GCA_028646595.1 Phalanger gymnotis | reverse complement strand
CCCAGTCTGGGTAGGGGGTTCTTGGGGAAGGAGGAGTGCTGGTGAGGCAGCGCATCCGCCCAAGCGTGGAACATAGAACTCTTCAGTCTATAAGCAGCCATACCCTGTTGAAAAACTCAAAGGTTAATTAAGTTGGCTGGGAACATGGCCAGGCGTCGAAAACACACCCAGATTCAGTCTCAGACTCTGGAATCCTTCTTTGGTGACAAAGAAGACCAAAACATACAGTCAGATGAAGTTAACAAAGTCATAGACCCTACAAGAAAAACCTCCGAGAAAAACATGAACTGGTCTCAGGCCATAGAAGAACTCAAGAAGTATACTTCTTATGACTAAAATTTACAACAAGAAATCTCATTACATATATGTGCATATAAGGAAAACTTGGTTATTAAAAAGTCATTAAGCCATTCATTATTACTTTATTTTCTGTAATTTCACAGACTGAAAGCATATGTAAGGTGGAAGAGATTTTCGAGATGATACAGTCTAATTCCAATCAGGATGTCAAGTAGCTTGACTGAGCTAATCTAATAGGAGGGCTAAATGTAGACACCCAGTATCCTGAATCCTACTTCAAATGCTTTTAGTTGCCTTTTATGGCACCATCATGTCTTATTTGACATTTTTGTTTATTTCCCCAAAGTTACATAATGCCATCATAACTGCCAATAAGTTTTCGTCTAACATTTGTCAAAACAACTTCTAACAACCACATCACTTTCACTGTTTTCCAATTCTTTCTGTTACCCCATACATCAACATTTTCCTTCTGTTACTATTTTCTCTGTCTTTACAATTTGAAAAAAGATGGGCAGGAGCTATTTCTGTTTAATTATTAGATGTAGCAGTCAGCTAGACACCTGTGTAACTGAAAACAGCAAGGAGGCTCTACGAGGCAGTGAACCTATCTATGTAAAAGTTCTTAATGATGAAAATAGATATTTAATATTCAAAAAGATGTATTATTTTATAGTTTTGTGAAGCAGTATCTCAGTTTTGTGGTAGGGAAACCCCATTTCCATTTATGACAGGCAAGATGGAAAACACCCTGTTCCTTAAACAATGTGCTACTAGTTAAATAAACAGTTTTGATATATTGACTTATTGGCATCATGATATGTCATATGATCCTTTCTACAGAAACGTGTTAGTTTTCTGCAAAGTGTTTTTTTGTGCTGCTAATTGTCAGCAGTCATTTAAGAGATTGCCACATTCATAAGCATGTAATTTGTAACATGATTTGATCTGAGTAGGTGCAATTTGCCTCTGTTTTGGTGTGAGGGAAATTTCAAAACCAGCTAGTGCTATGTCTTTAAAGTGAATGAAAATGAATTTCAACAAGAAATTTCAGGAAGACATATAACCAATTCATTATTTGGTAGGAAATAAAGATATTTACATGGATCACATCTTTCAATTCTATTGTATTTTTGTGATTATTTTAAATAAAATTATCATATTATATTTTTATAATAAGCTTTTCTTTTGGTTCCAGAGCTGTGACTTTATCAATATAGGGAACTCTTTCTATTGATGCAGATTAGTAAATCATTTATAACTCTATCATTTAGCCTGAGTGTTAGAAAGTTTCCTGGGATAACTAAAGGTTAAAGGATTGGCCTATGGTCATTCAGAAAGTATGTGTCTGAAGAAGACCTGAATAAATGTCATCCTAATTCCATGGTCAGTCTTTTATCCATTATAGCAAACTACTTGTTTATAGTGATCTTTTTCTGAGGGGTAGGGGGGAAGAAGAGTTTAATTATTTGATTTAATATGGGGAAGTATCAGTGAAGGAAGAAGCCAGAAAAAGTTGTCATCATTTACATTGCAACTGATAGTTTTCCTGGGGTCATGTGACCAATAAGAGGGTGGATAATTTTTTTTCCAGTCCCCACTAACTCTCAAAAGAAAATAAAAATAAAGGTATAAAAATTACCCATGTAGCAAAAGAGCAACAAAAAAGTCTAACATGGTAACAGTTTAATGAATTAACAGTACGGAATGCTTATCCTTATATTTTTAATTTAAATTTATTTCTTTAATTTATGGAATAAAACAAGAATTTCCATAAAACATTACAATAAAAAAGTGATTGCACATAAAACTATACATTCACTATGCACAACTTTCTATTCCTTTCAAAAACACAATAAAGTTATCATGTAAATTTCCTTTTTTCCCTTTTTTTCTTCCCTCCCTTCCCCACCCCACCTCAGAGATGGCTACTGTTAGACACAAATAGGTGTGTGTATGTGTGTGTAGAATATGTTCCTATTTACACATATAAAATTATTCTATGCATACTTCTATTTATCAGTTCTTTCTCAGGATACGGATAGAATCTTTCTTCATATAACATTTATATTTAATTTGAATATTTATAATAGTCAAAATGACTTATTCACTCAAAGTTGTTCTTAAAACAATATTGCTGTTACTGTATATCATGATTCTACCAACAATGAATTAATGTCTCAATTTTTATACATCCTTTCCAACATGTGTTATTTTCCTTTTCTGTCATATTCGCCAATCTGATAGGTATGAGGTGGCACCTCAGAGTTGTTTTAATTTGCATTTCTCTAGTCAAAAGTGGTTTAAAGCATTTTACATGTAACTATAAGTTATTTTAATTTCATCAGAAAACTGCTGGTTCCTATTTTTTGATAATTTACAAATTGGAGAATGATTTACATTCTTATAGATTTGACAAAGTTCTTTATGTATTTGAGATATAAGACCTTTATCTGAGAAACTAATCTATAAAAAAATTTTTCCCAATTTTCTGCCTTCCTTCTGATTTTGGTTACATTTGCTTTATTTGCACAAAAAGTTTTAATTTGATGTAATTGAAATTATCCATTTTTACATGTAACTTTGCTCTCTATCTTGTTTATTCATTAAATTGTTCACCTATCTCCATAAATGTAATAAGTACTATGCTCCATATTCTTCAAATTTTCTTGTAACATCTCTCTTCATCTATCCATTTTGACCTTATCTTGATAAATATTATAAAATGTTGATCTGTGCCCAGTTTCTCTCATACTGCTTTCCAGCTTTCCCAACTATCTTTACCAAATAATGAATTCTTGTCCCAAAATCTTGTTTTTACATATGTCAAATACGAGGTAATATTTATTTGCTGCTGTAAATTATGTCTCCAGTCACCTACTTTTTATTTCTTAGCCAGTACTCGATAGTTTTGATAATTGCTGCTTTATAATATAGTTTAAGATCTGCTACTGCTAAACCTTTCTTTCACATATTTTCATTAGTTCCTTCAACATTCTTGACTTTTTATTCTTCCAAATAAATTTTTTGCTCTTTTTTCCTAATTCAGTAAATCTTTATCTTTAACTGAACTCACTTGACACCTCTGTCCCACTAGCCTCCCACGTTTTAGAAGACAGACAACCTGACTACTGCAGCTTTGCTTTCGTACACGATGAGGTATTTCCATCCAGGTGCAGACTATTGGCACAACCTACCACTTCTGTTTTATCATTTCTTTGTAATGAACAGCAGCAATTGAGCCTGAACAACTAAATGAGAAAGAGGGAGTGGCGTGGGAAGGATTAGCAGATGGGAAGAATTGAGCTTTTTTTTTTTATCTATTTGAGGCAGCTTTTGAGTTGGGCACAGGAAGGTTTCAGAGCTGGTGCAGAGAATACCCAGTCAGCCCTCCTCAATACTTAAAAAAATAGAAAGTAATCTAGTCCACTCAAAAATCAAAGGAACCTGAAATGGAGGGATAGCCTATATGGCTTCACTGGGCCTAAAGAAAAAGGACCTGAGACTGGAATCCAATAGGTCCATTTTCATACCCCCAGAAGCTACTTGGCACATGCACTACATTACTCAATATTTAGGAAAAGGCTGAGTTTATACTGAAGTCTGGTTCTGAGGGTAAACA
The DNA here is from genome assembly GCA_028646595.1 of Phalanger gymnotis. Classification (NCBI taxonomy): domain Eukaryota; kingdom Metazoa; phylum Chordata; class Mammalia; order Diprotodontia; family Phalangeridae; genus Phalanger; species Phalanger gymnotis. The sequence continues at coordinate 141,456,797 of CM053626.1, read as the reverse complement.
CATCAATCAAAAAGGGAGCAGTCAGAAAATGACTGACATGGAAGAAAACATGTAAGTCCCTGACATACTATGAGGAACAAAGAGCTAAAACGCTAAAATTTCAGGAGGAAGAAAATTCAATTAAAAATCTAGTGGTGCACAAGTGAAAAAATAGAGATGACACTAAAATTAGAAGAGAGAATGAAAATTAAAACATATGAATCGACCTTTTTTTAGATAAAGATGAAATAAATTGTAACAAACCCTGATGAAACTCAGAATCCTATGGATTCCCAAGAGAACATAGAACAGTAACATAATGTTCCAGTATGGTTCAACAGAGAAATAAAAATCTTAAGAGAAGTTATGGTTAAAAGTGAAGAAATAGCACACAGCAGCACCAAATAAACTGTGCTGGAAGTCTGATAGTTTGAGCACATTCCCCTTGTTTCCAGATTCTCAGAGATCTGTCTTCTGCTGTTGTCACAAAATCTTTACAATTTGGGAAAACAGATATACTATAAATATAATTTGTATGCCCATAAAACAAGACACTCTCCAGTGATTTGCCATCTTCTAATGCTGGCATCATTTGCACAGGAAAGAAATTCTGTTTCATTTAGAATTGCTAAACCTCTCACACAGTCTTCATGATCAGAGAATGTTCTTTCACACCTTCCAGCTTTCCAAAGTTTAATACTTTTGTCTGCTGATCCAGTCAACATTAAACCTTATTCTGGCAATATTTTCACTGCCCATACTGCTGCTGTATGACCCTGTAAGGTCATCATGCACTTGTCGTTGAGCCAGACTTTGGCTGTAGTATCCCATTAGCCACTAAGTAATGTTCCGAATTTTCCAGATGAAAGGCTACAAACAATGTTTTTGTGACCTTTCAGTATATACAGTGGTGCTGAACTATCCAGTGTGAATATGCAAACATTATGATCATTTCCACCTGTGGCAATTAGTCCCCGAGTGTAGATGTCACTTGATGGTATGATACATACACAAGAAACAAAACTGGAGTGGCCACTCATACAGTGCATTTCAGTAAAACCCCTGTTAGGACTGTTCGGGGCCCACAGGCGGGTGGTGTGATCGCGGGACACCGACATGAACGCCCCTGGCCGGTAAAGGCCGGCTACCACGCCCCGCAAGTCCAGCTCGTGGCCCAGGAGCGAGCAACTCAGCCGGTACCTGCCCGCGCCGCTCGCCTGGCCCCGAATCCGCCAGGCAGTGCGGGGATAAAGGGAGGGGAGTAGAGAGTGCGCCCGAAGGAGGGTGGGGTGGGAATCGCAGGAAACGGACACCGTGCTTGTCCCGCAAAATCCCCAAAAGGGAGGCCGGGAAAGGGGAGGGTAGAGACCACCCCCGCTAAGCTCTCGACCCACACGCCGAGAGTTTTGGCGGTGACTGTAGCGAGTGAGAGCGGGAGACCGGGGAGAAGAAGGAGGTGCTCGTGAGTAAACCGAGCGGGCAGGAGGGGAGGTGGGGCGGGAGGCGGGGGATACTGTCTCTAACACGTAATAGCTCTGCAGAAGGACCCACAGCTCACCAGCTTCAGACTTTGTGGAAAGCCATTAACTGGCCTGAAGAAATCGTCTTTCCAGCCCTTGACATTCTTCGGTTGTCAATTAGGCATCCCACTGTGAATGAGAATTTCTGCAACGAAAAGGAAGGCGCTCAGCTCAGCAGTCACCTCCTCAAACTTCTGAATCCTAAAGGAAAACCGGCAAACCAATTGCTTACACTCAGGACTCTTTGCAGTTGTTTTATCGGCCAGGCAGGACAGAGGCTTATGTTGGCACAGAGAGAATCATTACTATCACAAGCAATAGAACTGAAATTAGGCAGCAATAAGAACATTCATATTGCACTGGCTACGTTGACTCTGAACTATTCTGTTTGTTTACATAAAAACCATAATATTGAAGGTAAAGCTCAATGCCTGTCAGTAATAAGCACAGTCTTGGAAGTTGTGCAAGACCTTGAAGCCACTTTTAGACCCCTTGTGGCTCTTGGGACACTGATCAGTGACGATTCAAATGCTGTGCAATTAGCCAAGTCTTTAGGAGTTGACTCTCAAATAAAAAAATATGGCTCAGTATCAGAACCAGCTAAAGTATGTGAATGCTGTAGGTTTGTCCTTAATTTGCTGTTATTGTTTTTACTATATGGGGACCTAAAGTTATGCCTTGATTAGTGCTTTTTTTTTTCGTATTTTACATGACTGGATATAACTGAAAAATACTGTGGATGAAGTAAAACTTAATTAAGTTGTTGAATGGGAGGGAAAACAAATAAAAAACAATTTTTGCACTAAAAAAAAAGTGAAGAAATAATTAGCCAAAGAGGGAAATTTTAATCCATGGTTTCAAGACTCTCCAAAGAAGTGAATAAGAAAACAGTGGATTAAAACTGTTCTAAAGTGAAAGATTGTATGGTAGAAAAGTAAATGTCATGAAATTTAAGGGAAAAAAAACACATGACCTCTACATAAGCAAAAACCATTAAATTCAAAGATTTGAGGGTGGGATAAGAAGAAACAATTTAAAGATCACAGTTTCTCAGAAGAATATAAGAATTTTTTAAAAAAAGCATAATTATGCAACAAATTATACAAGAAAACTACTCCCCACATTCGGAGAAGAGGATGTGAATTTCCCACCCAAAAATGCTTTTAAACTCCAGGACAAATTGTGCTTAAATAGAACAATTATGGTAACAAACAATAAATGGTATAAGCAGTCATGAGAAAAACCTTAAATTTTAATTAAAGAAATTTGAATAACACAAGACTTTTATTCACCCACTAGAAAATGCTTGCAAAGCAACTGGCCTGGGCAAGGAAAAGGACAACCTCTTCATCAGAGGCTGCAGTAAAGGAAGAAACAGAGGAGATACTTAGTTTTCTCACTTGTAAAATGTGGATAGTAATCCTCCTACTACCTGCCTCTGAGAGTTGTTGTGAAGAAAATGTTATGTAAGCCTCCAGATATTCTTTATTAGTGCAAATGTCTGTGATTTCATGTATATGCCTTCAACTGAGAAATACTGCAATGATTCTAAGTCTTAATATAATGCCTTTTTGTGTTTCTGTGGCTTAAAAAATCTATCATCCAACCACCAACCTAATGATAAACTTCCCAAAACTAACTAGGCTAGTCCTCAGAAGAAAAACACTTGATCCAACACAGGGCTCATATTTAGAACCTTTCTGGAAAGAAAAGATGGCCAAAGTTTTCAGTTAACTGGCATAGCCTTTGAGAATCCAGCATCTCTTACACACCATGCTGCATTGGAGAAAAGATATTTTGGAGGAAAGCTACAAATGTGACATATTACTATAATTCTTGAAATGTAGAGATAACATGAAGTGGTGGAAAGAGTTTAAGTACCACTTACTAGCTTTGTACCTAATGAAGTAATTTAAGCTCTCTAAGATTCAGATTTCTCCTCAAACGGAGAAAATAATGCTTACACTTGATATCTCCCAGGGAAATTGGAAGAAAAATGTTCTGTGAACTATAAAGCCCTGTAGGAAATTGAGTGGTTTGTTTTGATTAGCTGTATTTCTTTAATACAAGAAAAACCTCTATTGGAGAGTTTTGAGAGTGTGGGAGGTGAGGAGGGAGGAGAGATACTAGAAAGTAAAAACATTTAAAAAGACATCAATATAATACTTATTACTTGAAATAGGAAAGTGAACTCTTATTTTTATACTATACTTGTATTATTAGCATAGTAATAGTATTAGTATAGTAATTAGTGTTGCAAAATCCCCATAAAATCCAGAAAAATGTTTGTTGTTCAGTTTTGTCCAACTCTTTGTGACCCATTGTGGGGTTTTCTTGGCAAACATACAGAAATGGTTTGTATTTCCTTCTCCAGCTTCATTTTACAGAAGAGAAAACTGAGGCGAACAGCAGCTTGCCTGAGGTCACATAGCTAGTTAATGTCTGGGGCTGCATTTGAACTCAGGAAGATGAGGCTTCCTAACTCCAGGACAGGCACTTTATCCACTGCACAGCCTAGTGCATTGGTAACTAAGGTGGGACTTTCTCACTGTTTTGGAATGATAAATTAAGTCTTACCAGGTGCTAAACCCCAGGCCCACATCCTTTTACTACTAGGTATAAATCACCAGGCCCAAACCCCCAATTACCAGGTGCTAAGCCCTCTGGGTCCCAAGGGGGGTTGCTAAGACCAGAGCAAATAGTATGTGCCTAAGTTCTGGTTCTCAGATGAAGTTTGATGATGTCCAAAGACTGTATAAAAAGAGAGGCCAGAGCTGTATGCTTGGGGCTCTTGCTCTTGGAGGAGTGTTGATGTGGAGACTCTGGGCAGCTGTAGTTAAGAGCCCTCCAGCTTGTGAACCCAGATGTTGATGCCTTCTTGGTAACTATGAATTGCATTTGGACTTTTTATAATGTATCTTTGTAATTTGTTTGTATTTCCTCTGAAGTTCAGGGTGCTGGCTTTTCCCCCTGAACTAAGTGAATGATATATTTATATGTTAGATTAAAGTAAGATTGTTAACCCCTTAATGCTACTTTCCTTAGTAAAGCAGATCAAAGAACCTGTGCTGGCAGCGTTCTTGTTGTTGGATTTGTGTTGGTCTTTCACCCCCATAACAACTGCTAGCTGAATTGTTGCAACACCTAGCTGCCTTAAAAAATTAGGAAATGTTAAAGTTGAAAACACCATCATTATGTGGCTGACTTTCTAAATTCATAAATAAAAATTTCAAAGCACTTTGTGGTATTTAAGTGAGGAATTTAGTATTTTTCTATGTGGAAGAACAGGAGACAAAGCCAGTGGTGGTGGTTATTGTTGTTGTTGTCGTTAGTTGTGTTTAACTCTAAATGACCCTACTTGGAGTTTTCTTGAAAAAGATAAAGGAGTGGTTTACCATTTCCTCCTCCAGATCATTTTATGGCTGAGAAAACTGAGACAAACAGAATTAAGTGACTTACCCACGGTCACATGGCTAGTAAGCGTCTTCAGCCAGATTTGAACTTAGGAAGATGAATCTTCCTGACTCTAGGCCCAGCATTCTACCTACTTCGCCACCTAGATGCCCTAATGGGGGTAGTTCACCTGTAAACATAATCAAAATCTAGTGGTTTTGATCTCACTACACTCAAATGACTACATTTCCTTTCCTCTAATCATGTCAACTTTCTGGCTTCCACTTGGCACTACTATCTACAAAAGAACAAAATTCAATAATCTCTCAACGTTATTTCCAATATAGCTGACTTATTTATTCAAAGTAGGATTTTATAAGCAAATATTTTGTTCTAAGAGACAAACCAAAAGAATGAATAAACAAGCAGAGTTTTTTGTTTGTTTGTTTGTTTCTGCTTTTGTTGTTGTGGAAGATAATGGGTTTCTAAGATATGGAAGTAAAATCAATGTTAACTTGTTTCATTGCAGAGAGAAACAAGATGTCTTTCCTCATTTGCCCAAATACTACCTTTAAGGCTAAAAGCTGTAAACATCTCCATTCCAACTGATGCAAGTTCTTTGGGACACTGATAAGGAGAAGGTGAGAGTGCCGAACAATAGAATAGTTTTTGTTATCTTGTACATTTCACGTTCAGTGTAGAAATATATTCATACTTTTTCTACATCTGTGACATTTTATTTGAAAATCAATAACTTAAGTATAGTGTAGACTGGCTTTAGTTTACCAAATTATAATTTATTGGGGGGGTTCAATATCACATCGAACACATTTGAGAAACTGAACTAAAGATAGAAATGAGCCTTTGACTGAAGTGGTAATTTATTTTGAAGACACTCACAAAATATAAAGAACAAGCCAAGAAATGTTTTTTTTTTTCTCAACTCCACATTCATGTAATTTAGAAATGGAAAGGATGTTAAGAGAATATGTAGTTCAATATATTCATATCTTATTGTGAAGAAACATGATGCCTGCCTGCCAATTGTCATATTGGGAGCATGTAGCAGAACTAGAATTCAAACACAGATCCTCTGATTCCAAAACTAGTACTCCTCTTATACTATATTGTTTCTGAATACTTTACTTAACTGAGATCAAACACTGGACTAAAAGCTACCTGCATTTGCCCAATGTAGATTACAGAACAAAAATGTAAAATGAACTCCATCTCCCCAATATGTAAAAAAAAAATTATCTCTAGTGTGAAAATATCAGTATTGCAACTGAGAAGAAAATAGCCTAAGTGACTTAGAAAGGTTTTAGAAATAGGTCAGATTTGAGAAGGAGAAATTTGGTGAAATTTGGCAGAAACTGAAGAAAAATGAAGAACAATTTGCCAATTAAATACTAGGATGCAAAATCGAGATTTATGGATAATAAGATGAAGGATGTTTAAGGGAGCTCTAAAAGGATTAAGGAGTACTGGGGGAGATCAAGGAGGACTAGGGAATAGAACCTCAAAATATAGCCATAACATAAAGTAAGATAAACTAGGTGGCAAAAAGGCAAGTTAAATGGAACAATCAATGGGCTAAAAAACAAAGTGTGCTGATGGCTGTTAAGAGCCTCTGCAATGGTTCAGCAAGAGCAATGCACTAAGTATCTCCTGTTTGCACAATTTTCTAATAGGAAATGGAAAACTGGTCCTTGCTACTCAGTGGCTTTCGTTATTACTCTGAGTCTTTCCCTTAGTTCCCTTTTATTGTTCCCCAAACTCAACAATACTAACATATTCTTTTTTTTCGGAGTACTTTTTCACCTTTTCTAAAGGAACCCACTGCTCTCCAGGGCCCTACTGTATAGAAAGAATACAGGACATGACAATAAACCGAGATTTCTTGTCCTAGGTTTTCCCTGCCTCTCATAAGGCAATGCACAAATGGGTCTCAGATACAATTGGTTATTTCATTCATCGTTAATCAGATTAAATTAAAAAAAATTCTAATAATAATTCCAGATTACAAAACAAGAAGGGATAAACAAATGCTATTTGAAAAACTATTAAACTTCACTTAGTAATATAGTTCACATTCATATAACACTTAACATACATTATCAAATTTTATCACTACAACAATTTCATGAAGTATGTGCTATTATTACTCTTATTTTATAGATAAGGAAACTGAGAGTCAGAGAAGTCGTACAACTATTACAAATCTGTAATAGGATTCAAAAGCATGTCTTTCTGATTCCAAGTCCCAGTACCCATTCACGACAACATTACCTCTCACTAATCAAAAATCTATATGCTTTTAAATAAAATAAAACATTTATTGAGATTCTATTGATGTCTCTTCACTAGACTTTTATTTTTATGGCAGTATTGACTATTTCAGCATTTTTGTGCAGTCATACTGTTAAAACTTAAATATTTTCCCCTATAAGTAAAATCAGATTTTTCAAGAGTTTTCTCTTAAATCCTTTAGCTCACTGAGAGGGAGGGAGCATTTTCTGGCTTGTGTCTGATGATATATACTTTCTTTTTTGAGTTGTACATACCCCTCAAATAATCTACTAACAGAAATGTAGTTTCATGTTGTAAAGTCTCCAGATGATGAATAATACTGACAAACTACCACTCGAAATAGAGAACACAGCTTAGGTCCTATTGGGGAAGCAGAAAGCAAATATTCCCAGGGTCCTAGAAAACATTTTGTCACAAGGAGGAAGCCTTTGCGCTGTTACAAGATCTTAGATGAAGCAGAAAATATTAATTCAATAATGAATAAATAAATAATGAATCAAAAGTCTACTACTCCTGAAATTCAAAACTGAATTTAGATGTTAAATATAGCATTACATTCTAGTCATTTTGCTCTTCATTTTATCATTCAAGTCTATCCAGGTTCTAATATCACTGAGCTCATCATTTCTTAGAGCACAGTAATATTCCATTGCAATCGTATACGACAACTTTTTCAGCCATTCTCCAATTGATGGACATCCCTGCAATTTCCAGTTCTTTGCCACCATAAACAGCTGCTATAAATATTTTAGAACATGTAGGTTCTTTTCTTTTTCCCCTAGTTATCTTTGGAAATAGACCAAGTAGTGGTATTGCTGGGTCAAAGGGTATCAGTAGATTAGTAACTCTTTGGGCATAATTCCAGATTGCTCACCGAAGTGGCTGTTCACAATTCTATCAGCAATGAATTAGTGTCCCAATTTGTCCACATCCTCTCTAACATTTATTGCTTTCCCCTTCAATTATTTTAAGCAATCTGAGAAGTGTAAAATGATATCTCCTCGTACATTTTAATGTGTAATAATCTGTTTTCCCCTGTATTCAGGGTCCAGTGCTAAAGCTGAGGAAACTGACTAGTCCCGATTTGTTGAGCAATTGGCATGTATTATTTAATGAATCAATATGCTCAGAAACTCAAACCTTTGTTTTCTCAGTCATTTCATCTTTGACATGCCACACCAAATTATAGGAAATAGGATCATCACATAAAGCCTTGTCTTTCTGATTCCAAGCCCAGTGATCATTCTTTCATATCAGAGTTGTCAGACTCAAATAGAAACGGATCCCTGATGGCCATGTATCAATTTAAAAAACCACAAATTAGGGCTGAGCGAAGACGGAGGAGTAGAAGCAGGGACCTGATTGAGCTCTCCTCCCAAACCCCTCTAAATACCTATTAAAATGACTCTAAACAGCAGAAGCCACAAAACGACAGAGTGAAGCCGATTTCCAGCCTAAGACAACCTGGAAGGCTGACAGTAAGGGTCTATTACACCATGCTCAGAGCAGAGCGTAGCCCAGCATGGGCAGTGCCAGCACAGATGGGACTGAAGTAGGCCTCAGGGCACTGAATCACTGGCAGAGGGGCAGTTTCTAGACCTCTCAACCCACAAATGCCAAAGACAGCTTCAAAAGTTAGTGGAGAGAGGAGAGGGGCTTGGCCACAGCCCCAGGCCCAGCCCTAGGGTAGCAGTAGCCACTGTCACAGTGCCTGCTTCTGGAGCTCTTGGTCTACAGATGGTGGGAGAACAGAGTGACTGATCTGGGTGGCAGTCCTGGGGTGAAGAGGAGCATTGGCGCAGGCAGAGCTGATGGCAGCTGTGTAGAGGGAATCATCCTTGCAGTTCCAGGGCAGAAAAGTGTGCTTGTGGTTGCTCAGAGACCAGAGCACAGGCCAGAAGAGGAGTAGACACCTCTATTTTAATCATACCTCTTTGAAGGAACTGAGAATTTACAGGTCCCTAGAGATATCTCAGAAAACAGCTGCACAAAACCCCTGAAACTTGGGGCTGTATACCCTCCACTTAACAAAGCACTCAAAAGTCAAATGATTGGCTGGGGAAGTGAACGAACAGGGGAAAAAGACTATAGAAGGTTACTTTCTTGGAGAAAAGATGTTTTCTTGCACACTTAGTGATGAGGAAGATCAAGGCATGCAGACAACAAGGTCAAAGCTCCTATATCCAAAGCCTCCAAAAAATTATGAAATGGTCTCAGGCTATGGAAAAGTTCAAAAAGGATTTTGAAAATCAAGTAAGAGAAGTGGAGAAAAAATTGGGAAGAGATATAAGAGTGATGCAAGAAAATCATGAAAAACTAGTCAACAGCTTGCTAAAGGAGACTAAAAAATGCTGAAGAAAATGACACCTTTAAAAATAGACTAATCCAAATGGCAAAAGAGGTCCAAAAGGCCAATGAGGAGAAGAATGCCTTGAAAAGCAGAACTGGCCAAATGGAAAAGGAGGTCCAAAAGATAACTGAAGAAACTACTTCCTTAGAGTTAAAATTGAGCAAATGGAAGCTAATGACTTTATGAGAAATCAAGAAATTATAAAATAAAATAATGAAAAAATAGAAGACAATGTAAAATATCTCATTGGAAAAATAACTAACCTGGAAAATAGATCCAGGAGAGATCATTTAAAAATTATTGGACTACCTGAAAACCATGATAAAAAAAAATCCTGGACATCATTTTTCAAGAAATTATCAAGGAAAACTGCCTGGATATTCTAGAACTAGAGGGTAAAATAGAAATGGAAAGAATCCATTGATCACCCCCTGAAAGAGATCTCAAAAGGAAAACTAGGAAAGTTGTAGCCAAACTCCAGAGTTCCCAGGTCAGGGAGAAAATATTACAAGGGGCCAGAAAGAAAGAATTCAAGTACTGTGGAAACACAATCAGGACAACACAAGATCTAAGGGATCACGGGGTTTGCAATATGATATTCCAGAGGTCAAAGGAGGTAGGATTAAAACCAAGAATCACCTACCCAGCAAAAGTGAGTATATTTCAGGGGAAAAAATGGAATTTCAGTGAAATAGAGGACTTCCAAACATTCTTATTGAAAAGACCAGAGCTGAATAGAAAATTTGTCTTTCAAATACAAGAATCAAGAGAAATATGAAAAGGTAAACATAAGGGACTTATTAAAGTTGAACTGTTTACATTCCTACGTGGAAAGATGATATTTGCAACCCAAGAAATCTTTCTCAGTATTAGTGTAGTTAGAGGGAATATTATACATATGTATATATATATGTATATATATGTACATATATATACATATATATAATATTAAAGGTTGGAGAAACGTTGCATTGGCCTTTAAAAGCAAAAGAGAAGAGTTTGTACTTCATCCTGAAGATAATAGGGAACCACTGGACAGAATTGAGTAGAGTGACAATCAGATCTTCCCTTAAGAAAAATCACTTGAACAGCAATGTGGAGGATGCACTGCAATGGGGAGAAACTAGAAGCAGGATGACTAATGAGAAGAATAATGATTATTATTTGAGGGAAGAGAGAAGTCATCAAATATAAGAGAAGTTGTAAAATAAAAATGACACCATTTAACAAAGATTGGATATGTATTATGAATTTTGGAGGCTGGAAGGATGGTAGTGTCATTTACAACAATAAGAAAGATTTGAAAAAATACATGTTTGGTGGGGCAGAGCCAAGATGGCGGCTAGAAAGCAGAGACTTACTTAAGCTCTCCCCCAAATCCCTCCAAACACCTGTAAAAATGGTTCTACAGATATGGAAACAGGTCTCCAGTCCAGGAGAGCCTGGATAGTCGTTGGGAAGGGTCTATTGCATGGTGGTGGGAGTGGGCTGTGCCAGGACAGACCAGACTGGGAGTCAGCTGGCAGAACAGGTCCTAAGGCCACGAATCATTGAGCTGCGGCAGTTACCAGACATCTCAGCCCACAAACGCCAAAGAGTAGGTTAGTGGGAAACTGCGGGATCTCAGTGAGACCACTCCCGACCACCAGCCCCGGGGGTGGTGGAGGTGGTGCAGCAGTGGCAGTGGGAGCAGCAGGAAGCTCCTGAGGCTGCTTCCAGAGTGCAGAGCCTGCTGAAGATCTGAGTCCAGTCTAGGTTGGGGAAGGAGGAGTACTGGTGTGGCAGAGCTGGCGCATCCCCCCAAGCTTGGAACAAAGAACTCTCTACAAGCAATCATACCCCGCTGAAAAACTCAAGGGTCAAGTAAGTTGGCTGGGAACATGGCCAGGCAGCAAAAACACACCCAGATTCAGTGTCAGATTTTGGAATCTTTCTTTGGTGACAAAGAAGACCAAAATATACAGCCAGAAGAAGTCAACAAAATCAAAGAGCCTACATCAAAAGCCTCCAAGAAAAACATGAACTGGTCTCAGGCCATGGAAGAGCTCAAAAAGGATTTGGAAAAGCAAGTTAGAGAAGCAGAGGAAAAATTGGGAAGAGAAATGAGAAGGATGAGAGAAAACCATGAAAAACAAGTCAATGACTTGCTAAAGGAGACCCAAAAAAATACTGAAAAATATACTGAAGAAAACAACACCTTAAAAAATTAAAAAATAGACTAATGACAAATGGCTCCAAAAATAGCTCCAAAAGGAGAAGAATGCCTTGAAAGTTAGCCAAATGGAAAAGGAGGTTGAAAAGACCACTGAAGAAAATATTACCTTAAAAATTAGATTGGAGCAAGTGGAAGCAAGGGACTTGGTGAGAAATCAAGAAATTATAAAACAGAACCAAAGGAATGAAAAAATGGAAGACAATGTGAAATATCTCATTGGAAAAACCACTGACCTGGAAAATAGATCCAGGAGAGAGAATTTAAAAATTATTGGACTACCTGAAATCCATGATCAAAAAAAGAGCCTAGATAACCACCTTTCAAGAAATTATCAAAGAGAACTACCCTGATATTCTAGAGCCACAGGGAAAAGTAGAAATTGAAAGAATCCACCTAGCGCCTTCTCAATTAGATCCCAAAAAGAAATCTCCTAGGAATATTGTTGACAAATTGCAGAGCTCCCAGATCAAGGAGAAAATACTGCAAGCATCCAGAAAGAAACAATTTGAGTATTGTGGAAACACAATCAGAATAACCCAAGATCTAGCAGCTTCTACATTAAGAGATCAAAGGGCTTGGAATATGATATACTGGAGGTCAGTGGAGCTAGGATTAAAACCAAGAATCACCTACCCAGCAAAACTGGGTATCATGCTCCAAAGCAAAATATAGACTTTCAATAAAATATAGGACTTCCAAGCTTTCTCAGTGAAAAGACCAGAGCTGAAGAGAAAATTTGACTTTCAAACACCAGAATCAAGAGAAGCATGAAAAGGTGATCAAGAGAAAGAACAAGAAAAAGAAATTGCAAGGAACTTACTAAAGTTGAACTGTTTGTTTACATTCCTACATGGAAAATTAATGTGTATGATTCATGAGACCTCAGTATTAGGGTAGCTGAAGGGAATATGCATATATATATGTATATGTGCATGTATATATATATATATATATGTATATGTACATGTATATATATATGTGTGTGTGTATGTATATATTTATGTGTGTGTATGTATATATGTATGTCTGTATATATATATATATGGAGAGATAGAGATAGAGATAGAGAGCTAGAGATAGAGAGAGAGAGAGAGAGAGAGGGCACAGGGTGAGTTGAAGATGAAGGGATGATATATAAAAGAAATAAAATCAAATTAAGGAATGAGAGAGGAATATATTGAGAGAGGGAGAAAAGGAGAGATAGAATGGGATAAATTATCTCACATAAAAATGGCAAGAAAAAGCAGTTCTGTAGGAAGAGAAAGAAGGCAGGTGAGCGGGAATGAGTGAATGTTGCTCTCATCGGATTTGACCTGAAGAAGGAATTCCATACATACTTAATTGGCTATCTTACCCCACAGGAAAGGAGGAAGAAGATAAAAAAGGGGGGAATGATAGAAGTGTGGGTAGATGGGGGAGGAGGTAATCAAAAACAAACACTTTCGAAAAGGGACGATGTCAAGGGAGAAAATTCAATAAAGGGGGATAGGTTACGAAGGAGCAAAATATAGTCTTTTACAACATGAGTATTGTGGAAGGGTTTTACATAATGAAACGCATGTGGCCTATGTTGAATTGCTTGACTTCTTGGGGAGGGTGGATGGGAAGGGAAGAGGGGAGAGAATTTGGAAATCAAAGTTTTAAAAATAATGTTCAAAAATAAACAAAAAAAAAGTTTTTGCATGCAACTAGAAAATAAGACACAGAGACAATGGAGCATAGAAATTTATCTTGCCCTACAAGAAAGGAAGGGAAAAGGGGAT
>CM053626.1:141419461-141442767 GCA_028646595.1 Phalanger gymnotis | reverse complement strand
ATTGTGTTTCTACAACACTCAAATTGTTTCTTTCTGGCTGCTTGCAGTATTTTCTCCTTGACGTGGGAGCTCTGGAATTTGGTGACAATATTCTTAGGAGATTTCTTTTTGGGATCTATTTGAGGAAGCAATTGGTGGATTCTAGAGCCTAGATATCATCTTTCAAGAAATTATCATGGAGAGCTGCCCGATATTCTAGAGCCACAGGGCAAAAAAAAATAGAAGTTTCTTTTAAAAGGAAAGAAACCAAGTCAATCTTAATACAAAGATAAATTCTCAAGGGGACAGGTGCTATGACAACTTAGAACAAGGATGGAAGGGGGAAATAAACAACTCTTAAAGTGATATTAAGTATTAGGAAAGGGAAATAACTATCCAAAGAAGCTTCTCTTTCATTCAACTGATGACATAAAGAAAGAGATTGGGAGAAAGAAAAGGAAGAGTAGGAGGAAGAGAAAGAGAAGGAGGAGGAGGAGAAGAAGAAGATGATGATGATGATGATAATGATGACCACAAATTATGATCATGATAAAGAAAAGGCCACATGATATATCATAGAGAATCATTCTAGAAAGATGCCAATATTTCTAATGCATTCTGAGATTTCATCACATAATGGAAAGAACATTGGAGGATTGTAATTAAAGAAATGGTTGCTCTAGTTTTAAAACTAGGTGCAGAAGTTTGGTCAAGTCACATAACTTCTCTGGTACTCAGTTTGATCATTTGTGGGACAACTGGATAATGTCTGAGACCTTCCAAATCCTCTCGACCTGTGATTCTAAAATACGCTCATATAGCTTTGATAGTTTCTTTAAGTAGGGAATTTAACATATCTGTAGCCAAGATAGTTATTATATATTTCTTACCTGAGATGATTTATTGGATAGTTGATGGAATTGATAGGTGTTTGATAGAGTTACAAACTTGGATTCAGAAAGACATGAGTTAAATTCTTGCCTCAGTAACTTACTATCTGTATAACTATGGAAAACATTTTTCAGCCTCAGTTTCCTCATCTCTAAATTGAGGATAATAATAGCACCCACTGACAGATTTATTATGAGAATCACATGAGATGATATATGTAAAGCACTTAACAAAATGCTACCTAAATGTTGGATACCATTATATAAAAAGAACAAAATATGAATTGCTAGAGTTTAAGATGGATGGACACTGATAGAGTTCACAATTAAATGGAATATTATTTGTCCAGCTACTAAGACTATTGCTAGATTGGACTTTGTCAGATTGTTATATGTAAAAAACACATACACATATCATTGCCTTTATCCCTTTTAAATCAATGACCCCCAAGGAAAATTTCAATTGTATTTTGATGATGACACATGTCATAGTGATCGGATTTCTTGGTATGAATTAATTTCTCTGAACATCATTCATTTATTCTATAACCATTTATTACATATCTACTATAATAGGAAGATAATAAAAATGTTTTAGAATTATTCAGGAATATGAGAATGAAATCACATAGTCTATGCAAAGTATGTTGAAATGGACCCAGATGACCTGGTTTCAAGTCACAGTTATGACTCACTTGAGGGATTCTTTTCACTTCTTCAGGGCCTAATTCCCCTAACTGCCAAATGAGAGAATGACATGAGATAATGTCTATGAACTATTCTAACTGTTACACTTTACATTTTAAAATATTAATAATATAATATGTTTTACTGATTAACAAAATGCACTTTGCAAACCTAAAAGTGTTGTGTACACACACACACACACACACACACACACACACACACACACAGAGTTCCTTCTTTTTTTTTCTCCCTTAGTGATCTCATCAGTTACAAGAATTCAAATATTATCACAATGAAAATTGCTCCTAAATTTATATATACTACAATAATAGTTCTTTCTTGTTAACAACTATATACTACATAATTTCATATGGCTTCCTAAAAGGCATCTCAAACTACTAGTTCTCAAAGGAACTCATTAGACTATCTCCAATCTATTCATTTTCCAAACTTCCATATTTCTGTTGCTAATAACTGCATCCTTTCTGCCTCTGCTTTGTAAATTTGAAGATGTGTTTGATTGTTCTCTCTCTTAGACTTAAAAATCTAGTCAACTGCCAAATTTTTCAGATCTCGCTCCCCGAATATTTTATCTATATCCCCTTCTTCCTTTCCTACTGCATTAACCCTTATCCAGGTCCTCATTTCTACTCACCTGGACTGCTGCCATGGCCTCCTAATAGGTTTTCATGCCTTCAGAATGTACCCTTCTTCATTTATCCTCTTCATATTGCCAAATTGATATTCCTGAAACTTGAATCTAACCCTATCTCCACCAACTTCATGTCATTGCCTCTGGAAATACAAAGTCCTCAGTCCAGTATTAAAAACTATCTATAATCTGACACTCATCTACCTTTCCAATCTCACTTCAAATTATTTCCCTTGACTCACTTTCTGTTTTAAGCAAATGGTATTACTAACTAGTTAGTCTATTTTTCAGAAAGCATTCTTTGTTTATTGAAATTTATGAAACTTTTTTTTTTTAGCATAGTAAGACCTGCTAAAACTTCCATTTCAAAAATATTTCCATGATGTAATGAAGCATAGGAGTCCTTAGAGGAAGATTCTTACATATTTGGTGACCCCTTGTGGCAAGCTTAGGGGAGAGCATCAAAAAGTTTCACAGGATGAGCAAGTATGAATAGATTACAACCCACATCATTGGAAAGAAAATCAAAATTGATAAGATTCTAAGACCATTTGCATATAATTCAGATATAACTATTTGTATAATGTCCTTGGGAAGCAGGATTTATTTTCCTTTGTATCTAAAACCTCCAGCATAGGACTTTAAACCACATCATCAATAATGTTTATCATTTTGAATTTTAAATTTTATTAATAATATTCTCAGCTTTTGAGTGGGTGTACATTGTTACTGACTTTTATTTCCACTCTTCCCTGCTGAATTACCCTCTGATTTTTCTTCTTTTATCCTGTTTTCCTTTCTCTCATCAAATGTCAAAATAACAGATGTTAGTGAGAATTATGAGATCTGGTACAGAACTGGTTAGTAGTTGGGGCAGAAAGAGATGATAGGAGCTCTTTCTTTTTTAATTTCTCTACTTGAAGCCCTCCTCCCTCTTTTTGGATCAGCTAGTGAATAATATGGTACAGGCAAAGACTGATTTCAAACAAAATCAAGGGGAGGAAAGTGAGAAACATTTGATGTTCTAGAGTTAAGAGTGGTATAGACAAAAGATCACTAGATTTGGAGTCAGAAGCACAGTTTTAATTTAGCCTAATTTAGCCTCTGATATAGCCCTAATATACTGTACTATTTAATCTCTGAATTTCAGCTTCTATATATTTCAAATGAAAGGTTTGACTAGAGAGCATCTAAGGTCATTTCTAGCTCTAAATCCTATAATTCTATGGTCCTACATTCAGGACTAGTGCATTGGATGTTATGTTGAAAAATTGAAAGAGGTAAAATTCTTAAACTGATGTTTTGTTACTAGGATTCTCTGCCGATCTCAATATATTGTGTAGTAGGAAGGGAGATATTTAAACACCTGTTTAACCACAATGAAAAAGACAACAACACAACTAATGTCACCTTGCATTTTGAATAACATTTTCCTTTTCTTTCACAGAATCTCATTTGGAAAGAAATCACAAGTCTTTTTAGTCTAATCCAAATCTGACAAAAGAATCTGAGTTTCTGCAGTATTCTTAACAGGTAGTCATTTAACCTTTGCCAGAAGAATCTAAGTCATCAATTCTTAAACAAACACTTACTAAATTATCTGTATTTACCAGGCACTGTGTCAAGCATAGTGAACTCACTGTCTCCTAAGGCATTCCTTATGTTTTTGATAAACTCTAATTGTTTATAAATTTGTGTGTGTTTATTGCTGATTTTGTTGGATTATATATGTGCTTGTGTGTGTGTGTGTGTGTGTGTGTGTGTGTGTGTGTGTTTTATCACAACAAGCCTAAATTTTTTTCTCTGCAACTTTTACTCATTATTCCTAGTACTGACTTCTGGGAACCTAGTACTCTTATATATGTCAGCCTTTTAAATATTTGACCCCAGCTATCATCTACTCTCTAAGCCTTATTTCATTCAGGATAAGAACCCCAAATTCCTAAGATCAATCTACATATGACACAAACTCATAGACTGTTGCCATATTAGTTACTCTTCTCTGAATATGGTCTAACCATGGCAAATTACAGCAATATTATCCACTTTTTGTTTCTTGAAATTCTGAGGACTTTCTAATTGTTTTGGTATCTAGGTAGTGAAAGTGACTGCTAAGGAATTGTGGATAGAAAACATAGGAGAATTTTTTTTCACTTCACAACAACTATCCATGATGGTTATTTTAACTGGAACATAAGTACCAGATATAATATAAAAGACTTATTTGGCTAAATATTGGAAACAAAATGAATTTTATAAGGTTGTCTTTAATTTCAAAAAGTGAAATAGACTATGACTTGAATTTCTATCTCCTAGAAGTTTCTTCACATGTATACTCTTGTTTTTGTCTACTATTTGTTACAGCTATTAGTACTTGAATCATTCTATTACCAAGAAAAGTGCTATACTTTTTTTCATTTTTCAATTCTACTCTCAAATAGCCATGTAATTAAATTTTTGTAATATTATACATCATGTCAATTATAACCACAAAGCTACAAAAAAAGCAACCAACTTGCTACACCTACAATGATACTTATCACTAATGAAAAATTATAAAAATCAGTACTGTTCAATTGACCCAAGTAGAAATCTCCCCCTAAATGAATCATCAAATAACTATATAGAAGTGCTGTTATCTACTTGAGATATTATCTGAGAAAATAGTCTCAAGCTTCAAACAAAGGGCCGTCTCTCCCTGATATGTTTCATGTAGATATAGTAGCAATTACATTTGAAGACCTTTCCCCCCCATTAATAGGCCATGTGACCTGCTTATATCACAGGAAGCCTGGGTTATGTGTGGTGGGAGGAGCTTCCTGACAGGAAAAGGAAGTTGTGTGACAGAAAATGCTGCGAGATGTTACAGCTGCTAACGGCCACCCTTGTGATCGTTAGAACTGAACAGGCTGACTTACTTGCACTGTGAGTTTGTTTTGAGGAAGACCCCAGCAGGGAGTCAGAGAGGTTTTGGGATGGCCAGGCTCCAGGCTGTTATATGGTGTTTTAAGTTCCTTGCTGTTATGATAAAGTGGGCTGACTGGCTGTGGGAGCTGAACATTTGGTTATGGGATATGATTTTCTGGTGTCTGAATAAATGCCATACTTCATTTACCTTCTTTATGGAGAATCTCTCTTACCTTGTGAGAAAGAAATACATCGGCATATTCACCATTATTGCTGATGTTGTATTTATTGCCTTACTTTTACATTTGGCAATGAGGATGGGATAGACTTGTGATTTACTGTAACAGTTAATCACAATCAAACCATCACAATCAATTTATTACTTAAATGTAAATTTACCCCTAAGAAACAATACAGAAGTTTTTAATGTCTTTTTAAATGTTAATTTAAATGTCTTTAATATCTTTTTAATGTCCTTTACTGTCTGAAAGCTTCTGCAAAGTGAATTGCATTCTAGATCATATGTTCATTATCTTTACTGTCTTTTAAAATCTATTTTCTATTTCCACATGTAGGGCATCCCTCATTTCTATGAAATCAGGTCTGCTTTACCCTAAGTTCAAGATAAAGAACAGGGGTTTTTATTATGTTTCTTATAGTTCTGTATGTGGTATTAATCAAGATCTGATGGTTGATTGCTTACCTCAAGTTATGATAAAAGGAAACTATTAATCAAAGCTAACATCTTTAAGAAATGTTTACTAATTATTCACCATGTTCTGGAGATACATTTTACTACTAGTTGTTTACCAAATCTGGGGTTCCCATATGCCTAGCCTATCATATTGCCTGGGTACCTAGAGGATAATTAGCAAATATTTGTTGATTTGAACTTAATTGCATTGTAGCTTTAGAAATAAAGCTGCTTAGATTTTAATTTGCACTCATATTTGAAATACTTTTCCATGGACTTGGATACTAGTTTCCCTTCACAGTAAGAGAAGGAAGCTGGGAGAATCTATGGACATAGATTTTTCTTTCTTCTCACGGAGGAATCATCTTAATTTGCCATTTCCAACCCCATTCCTCCCTAGGACTCCCTGACAAGTCTGGTAGTCTGACTCTATTCTAGCATTAAAGTCACTCAGAATTTTAAGCTTGTCCTCTTTTGGCACATTGATGATAAGGGTCTCCATGTCTTCATAAAGATTTTGTCAGGGTTTGTCATGATGGGAGCACAGGCATTGATGACGGTGGTGTGGTGTTTTCCTGCAAGCGGCAATCACATTGTCATGAGCCTGTCTTTTGTTCCTTTTTGTAGGCATACAAGCTTGTTGACTAGATTAGTTTTGATTGCAAAACCTACACCAGCTTCATAGAGCTTCCCTTCACTGTGGCCACTCCAGAAAAATGTGTATCCAGCTCTGACTTCAGTAAGCTGGCCTTCATTTGCCAGCCTTGTTTCACTCAGAGCTGCTATTTGGATGTGATACCTGCTGAGTTCTCTTGTAACAAGAGCTCTTTGTCTTTTAGGTCTACTGGATTTTGTGTTGTCTATAAGTGTGCGCACATTCCATGTGCTGATGGTGAGTGCAATCCTCTTTTCAGATGTCTTTGTACATTTTTTTGTGTTTTGACCACAGAGGGGGAGTCCCTGCCTGCTGCTGTAATCAGACCAGGGTTGGGTGAGCAGACAATTTTTAGGACATCTTTTCTAGCCCTTTCCTCCCATCAAGAGGTGAGTGGCATGACATGTAAAAGGCTGCTCAGACCCCCCGGGGGCTGCCAAATACCATTGCTACTTCCAGTGAGAAGCTGATCCTATGGCTTAGGCTGCCTGTGTACAGGATTGTGACTACAGTTCCCAGTGTAACCACATCTGTTGCTTTATCGCTTGCCTGTTGCAGGATTCTTGGTTCAGTGAGAAGGCAGATGAAATTCAGATTTATGCTGATAGTAACAATCTGAAGCACTTTTATGATACCCTGAAGGCTATTTATGGGCCAAAGACCTATGGTGCAACTCAACTACTCAGTGCTGATGGAGCCACATTCATTAGTGATAAGGATATGATCCTAGAGAGGTGGACTGAACATTTCCATATGTTTACCTCAGGTTGAAGTCAATCCCTCCCTAGCTGAAGTTCCAACTGAAGAAGAGGTTTTGGATGCCATTAGGTTCCTTTTGTGCAGCAAAGCACCTGGTACTAATTCTGTTCCAGCTGAGATTTACAAGGTAGGGGGTCCATTGCTCATACAAAAGCTGACTAAAATTTTCCAGGTTATATGGCAAGAGGAGGTTATCCCTCAGGAGTTCAAGGATGCCTCCATCGTCCATCTCTATAAAGGTAAAGGAAATTGATTGTCCTGTGATAATCACAGGAGGGGTCTCCCTCTTGGTCACTGCTGGTAAGATTCTTGCCAGAGTCCTCTTTAATAGGCTGATCCTTTACCTGGAAGATGGTCATCTACCTGTGAGCCAGTGTGGCTTCAGAAAGGGCCAAGGAATGGTCAATGTGGTATTTGTTGCCTGACAAGTCTAGAATTGTTAGGAGCAGAACAGAAGTCTTTGTAACATTTGTAGATCTGACCAAAGCCTTTGATGCTGTTAGTCATGAGGACTTATTGAAAATTAGGTCAAAATTTGGTGGTTCACAGTTCATCAGCATGATACATCAATTTCATGATGGCATGCTTGCCCAGGTCCTCATGCTTTCCCAGTCACCAATGGAGTGAAGGCTGTGTGATGGCTTGCATGCTTTTTAGCATGATGTTTTCAGCCATGTGATCAAATGTTTTCAATGAGGATGAACACGGCATCAAGGTCCTCACTGATGGCAAATTCTTCAACTTGAAAAGGCTATGAGCCAAGACCAAAATGGAGGGAGTATTGATGCATGATTTTCTGTTTGCAGATGATTTTGCACTTAATGCAGCCTCTGAAGCTAAGATGCAGCAAAGTATGGATCGTTTCTGTGCTGCTTATGCTAATTGTGGCCTGACAACACCAAGAAAACACAGGTGCTCCATCAGCCACCACCACACCATCTATATGTGGAACCATCAGAGTAAATAGAGAGGTTTTGAATGCTGTGGATAAGTTCCCTTACCTTGGTAGTGTACTTTTGACCGATGTACACGTTGATAATGAGGTTGATGCACACATTGCCAGAGCTAGGTCAGTGTTTGTAGGCTCTGAAAGAAAAGTGTGGGAGAGAAGAGGTATTAGAATGATTGCCAAACTGAAGGTCTATGGAGCTATTGTGCTGACCGCATTGTTGTATGCCTGTTAAACCCGGATAGTACAGAAGCACCACGCCAGGAAACTGAATCACTTCCATTTCAATTGTCTTAGGAAGATTCTGAAGATTAAGGTCCTTACTCGAACTAAACTGCCAAACATTCAAAATCTCCTTCAGAGAGCACAACCTTTATGGGCTGGCCACGTTGTTCAAATGCCAAATGTAGGCTTGACAAAAAGACTGTTCTATGAAGAACTCACACAGGGCAAGCATTCAGATAGTGGTCTGAAGAAGCCAAACAAGGACACTCTCCAGGGCTCTCTTAAGAACTTTGGAATTGATTGTGTGACATGGGAGACACTGGCACAGAACTGCTCAGCATGGCATATCCACATCAGAGAAGGTGCTGTGCTCTCTGAGCAAAGCAAATTGAAACAGGCTACAGGAAATGCAGGATAAGCAAATTTGGAAAATCTATCACAGATGTTCACACAGACTGTGGTAGAGTATTCAGAGATCATTTTGGTCTGATCAATCATAGTCAGACACACCGAAATTTGACTCCAGCATAGTGATGTCACTTTGGTCTTCTTTGAGAAAGAAAGACAGCAACCATACCATTTTTAAAATAGGAAATCTTTCACACATAACCTGAACACAAGACAAAGTCACCATCACTTACTAAGTCATCTTCCCCATTATGATTATGAAGGATTTGACAAGATTTTTTTTAATTTAAATTTTATTTTTTTATTTTTAGTTTACAGCATTCAGTTCCACAAGTTTTTGAGTTCCAAATTTTCCCTCTCTCCTACTCTTCTTCCCTCCCTCCAAATATGGCATGCAATATGATATAGGTTTTATATATACCTTCACATCAAATGTATTTGCATAATAGTCTAGTTGTAAAGAAGAATTATAATAAATAGAACAAATCTTGAGAAACAAGAAATGAAACCAAAAAAGAAGGGAAAAAAAGAGAGCAAATAGCTTGCCTCAATCTGTATTCAGACTCTGTCATTCTTTCTCTGGATGTGCATAGCTTTTAGTATCACCAGTCTTTTGGAGCTGTCTTTGAACCTTGCATTGATAAGAAGAGCCAAGTCTATCAAAATTAGTCCTTGCAGACATCATGGGTATGCAATTGCGTATAATGATCTCCTGGTTCTCATCCCCCTGCTCAGCATCAGCTCATACAAGTCTTTCCAGGTTATAATGAAGCTCCTCATTTCTTATAGCATAATAGTATTCCATTACATCCATAAACTGCAGTTTGTTTAGCTATTCCCCAGTTGATGGACATCTCCTTGATTTCCAATTCTTTGCCACCACAAAAAGCTGCTATAAATATTTTTTGCACATATCGGTCCATTTCCCACTTGTGTGATCCCTTTGGGATACAGCCTAGAAGTGGTATTGCTGGGTCAAAGGGTATGCACATTTTTATAGCCCTTAGGGCATAGTTCCAAATTACTCTCCAGAATGCTGGATTAGTTCACAACTCCACGAACAATGTAACAGTGTTCCAATTTCCCCACATCTTCTCTAGCATTTATCACTTTCCCGTTTTGTCATGTTAGCCAATCTGACAGGAGAGATGTAGTACCTAAGGGTTGTTTTTGATTTGCATTTCTCTAATCAATAGTGACTTAAAGCATTTTTCATATGACTAGATATCTTTAATTTCTTTCTCTGAAAACTGCCTGTTCATATCCTTTGACCATTTATCAATTAGGAATGACTTGTATTCCTGTAAATTTCACCCAGTTCCCTGTATATTTTAGAGATGAGGCCTTTATCAGATACACTGCTTGTGAAGATTCTTTACCAGTTTTCTGCTTCCCTCCTAATCTTTCTTGCATTGGCTTTGATTGTATAAAAGCTTTTCAATTTAACATAATCAAAATTATCCATTTTGCATTTTGTAATGCTCTCTATCTCTTGTTTGGTCATGAATTCTTCCCTTCTCCACAAATCTGACAGATAAACTATTCCTTACTCTCCCAAATTGCTTATAGTATCAGCCATTATCCCTAAGTCATGAACCCATTTTGTTTTTATTTTGGTCTATGGTGTAAGATATTGGTTTATGCCCAGTTTCTGCCATACTATTTTCCAGTTTTCCCAGAAGGTTTTGTAAAATAGTGGATTCTTAACCCAAAAGCTGGATTCTTTGGGTTTATCAAAGAGTAGATTGCTATAGTCATTGACTACTGCGTCTTGTGTACCTAACCTATTCCACTGATCCACCACTCTGTTTCTTAGCCAGTACCAAGTAGTTTTGATGACTGCTGCTTCGGAATACAGTTTATTATCTGGTATGGCTGGGCCACCTTCCCTAGCATTACTTTTCATTAATTCTCTTGATATTCTGGACCTTTTGTTCTT
The DNA here is from genome assembly GCA_028646595.1 of Phalanger gymnotis. Taxonomy (NCBI): domain Eukaryota; kingdom Metazoa; phylum Chordata; class Mammalia; order Diprotodontia; family Phalangeridae; genus Phalanger; species Phalanger gymnotis. The sequence continues at coordinate 141,432,023 of CM053626.1, read as the reverse complement.
CCAGATGAATTTTGTTGTTGTTTTATCCAGCTCTGTAAAATAATTTTTGGTGGTTTGATTGGTATAGCACTGAATAAGTAAATTAATTTAGGTAAAAATGTCATTTTTATTATATTAGCCTGGGCTCACCATGAGCGACTGATGTTTTTCCATTTATTTAGATCTGACTTAATTTGTCTAAAAAGTGTTTTGTAATTGTGTTCATATAGGCCCTGGGTTTGTCTTAGCAGGTAGACTCTCAAATATTTTACAGTATATACAGTAACTTTAAGTGGAATTTCTCTACCTCTTGCTGTTGTGCTTTGTTAGTACTATGTAGGATTTATGTGGATTTATTTTATACCTTGTGTGATCTCCCTCTTTCAAATGTTTTTCTTGTAAACAACATATTGTAGGATTTTGGTTTTTAATCCATTCTGCTATCTGCCTCCATTTCATGGGAGAGTTCATCTCATTCATATTCACAGTTATAGTTACTGTGTTGTTTTTCCATCCCATTTCCCCACCTCCTTATGTTTTCATTTCTCCCTTCCCCTCCTCAAAAGTTTTGATTTTGACCACTGCCTCCTTCTATATTCCCTCCTTTTCAGCCCCCCCCCTTATGTTATCCTTTTCACTTACTACTTCTTCCTTCTCTTCTAACCAGCCTCCCCCTTTTCTTTCCCTTTTCTGCTCTTACTGACTATAGGGCAAGTTTGATTTCTATACTTAACAGAGTATGTTATTCCCTCCTTGAACCAAATCTGATGAAAGTAAAGCTCAAACACTGCTCTTCTCCCTCCTTTCTTTCCCTCTAGTGTAATATGTTTTTGTACTTCTTCATATGATATAATTTACCCTTTTCTGCCTCCTCCTTACCTTTTCTCCCATTACAATCCCTCTTCCTCCCTTAGTTAAGTTTTTTATCATCACATTAGTTAAATTATACCCACACTTTCTTTCTATGTATATCCCTTTTAGAGGTCATACTAACTATATCATTCTCAGAATTAGCAAATATCATCCTCCTATATAGGAATGGAAACAGTTTGCCTTTGTTGAATAACAAATGTTTTTTTTCCCTTTTTTTATATTTTTCCCCCTTTTTTACCTTTTTATGCTTCTCTTGAGTCTTGTATTCAACTATCAAATTTTCCATTGAGCTCTGTCCTTTTCATCAGGAAGATCTAGAATTCCCTTATTTCATTGAATATCCATCTCCTTGCCCAAAAGATTATGTTCAATTTTGCTGAACCATTGATCCTTGGTTGTAGACCAAGCTCCTTTGCCTTCCGGAATATCACATTCTAATCCCTCCTGTCTTTTAATGTAGAAGCTGCAAGGTCCTGTGTGATCCTGACTGTAGTTCTACTATATTTGAATTGTTTCTTTTTGGCTGCTTGCAGTATTTTCTCCTTGACCTGATAAATTATGGAATTTGGCTACAACATTCCTTAGATTTTTCAATTTGGGATCTCTTTTGGGGGGTGATTGGTGGTTTCTTTTGATGACTATTTACCCTCTGGTTCTGGGATCTTGGGGCAGTTTTCCTTGATGATTTCTTGGAAGATACTGTCCAGCCCCTTTCTGTTGTCATGACTTTCAGGTAGACCAATAATTTGTAGATTATCTCTCCTGGATGTATTTTCCAGGTCAGTTGTTTTTTCCAATGAGACATTTTATTTTTTCTTGTTTGGCTGATTCTTGGTATCTCAAAAAGTCATTAGCTTCTACTTGCCCAATTCTAATTTTTAATGAATTATTTTCTTCAGATAGCTTCTGCATCTCTCTTTCCATTTGGCCAATTTTATTTTTTCAAGAATTCATTTTCTCCTGTTAGATTCTCTAATTTTTCTTTTACCTCTCTAATTTGTCTTTTAAAATCCTCTTTTAGCTCTTCCAAGAATGCTTTTTGGGCTTGTGACCACATCATATTCCCTTCTGAGGTTTCAGATTTGGGTAGAGTGTCAATGCTGTTATCTTCTGAATTAATATTTTGCTCTTTTCTGTACCCATATGATTCAATGGTCTTATTTAGTTTTCTAGCTTGTTTCTTCATGATAGTTGCCTTTTTACTGGCTTTTTAAGTGGATCTCTACTTCTGGGGGCCATGGGACTCTGTCCCAAACTTCTTGTGTTGGGAGCTAGGGGCATGGTTACTGGCTTTGTGTACTGCAGCCTCTAATTTTCTCTGCTAGAAGCTATAAATTGCTGCAGCTCCTCTGATGCTGAGCTGAAGCTGGCTGGTGTGTGCCAAGAATGGAGTCTCAGTGAAGTCATTCTGAGTTTCTCCAAGGGGGTCATTGTGTGAGGTGTGGAGGAGGGGTAGTCTGGCTGCTGCATGTCTCCTCTTCCCCTAGGGCTGCCACTATATAGCACAGGTGGTCACAGCCATAGGTCTGCACTGGTGTCTGCCAATTCCCCTGGCTGTGCAAAGACAGTCCTAGGGTCCTGGTAATTGCACTTGTCAGCTCCACTCCACCTGGGGCTCAAGAACTCCCACTGGTCTGCTAAGGTGGGGCTTGCTGGGATGCCTCCCTCCCTGCACTGGCCTTCTTCCATTACTGCAAGAGGGGCCCACAGCCTTCTGAGTTAAAAGACTTTACAGGATTTCTCCTAGGGCAGTATTCTCTGGGTTTACTCAAGGAAGGGATGAGAACTCTTATGGGTTTACTGAGTCATCATGGCTCCTGGAAGTTCAAGAAGGTGAGTTTCAAACCTTTAGACTGTGGGATGATAGCTTCAGGAGTAGGTTCTGTTGCCACTGCAGGCATTGCCTGTCTCTCTGGCTCCAACAGACTCCTGTCCTGCACCATGAGGCCTGGGGATCACCACCACAGTTGCAGCAGGCTGGACCTGCACCCATTCTGGTATGGTGCTCCAGGGTGATTCTGTGTGCCCAGTGCTTTCCTGCCTCCACACAACAGATCCCTCTCTTTCTAGATTCTCCTGGCTTGAGAACCTGCCACACTCTCTCCGCTAGTGGATTCTACCTTTCTCAAAACTGTTCAGATTCACTTCTCAAGCGGTATCTGAAAGAATTTGAGAGAACTCAGGTATGTCCCTGTTTTCATTTGTGCCATCTTTGCTCTGCTCTGCCCCCTCAAAGATTTCTTAGTTTGGTAACTTGATCTGAATCTGGAGTTAGCCTTTTTATTAATTGATTCAGACAAACATTATTATATATTTCCCCCTTATCATTTCATTTGGTAGCTTCATGGTTATGGGGAAAAAAGTTATGAATTTTGGAAGACGAATAATTAAAGACAGTTTTAAACAACCACATATGTATGTAGGTTTTTCAGATGTTATTCTGTTAGGAGACTAGGCATTTATTTTCAGATGAGCCCCTGCATTGTTTGGCAAGAGCTTTCTAGTTATCTGTGCATTAAAACTGCCTTCAGATTGTATCTTCATTAACTTTGATATTCTGCCTTGTCTGTATTCTATGCATTTTATGTTTTTCTTGCTAAGCAACTGACACATTCTATTTTGCTAGCTGTGGGTATTCAATAAAAACCTAATGATTTGAAATTTTATTCCCTATTGGAATATTTTACCTCCAATCATAGAATAAGAGAAATTGTGAAAATCTTGTCTTTTTTTTGAATGCAGAAATTGTAAAATGCACTTTACTGCTTTAATATTTAACTCTTTAATATTTGTATATGTAGTTTTACATTGCTTGTACATAGCATATATGTACTTTAATGACATTTATATATATATATGTATATATATATATAAGCATTTACATGGTGCTTTAATATTCATGAAGTGCTTTTCAAATATTATTTCATTCTATCCTCACAACAACCCTGGGAAGCAGGTGCTATTATTAGGCTCATGTTACAAATCAAAGGTTCAAAGAATTGCCCAGGGTGATGGAGCTAGTAGTGTGTAAGACCAAATTTATACTGTCTTCCCGATTTCAGGAATAGTGCTTTATCCACTGTTCTTCTTCCATTTGATATATCTTCTTACAAAATTTAACCTCCTCTTTCTGTCTAGGCAGTTGGGAAATTCTGGAAAACAATGTGACTTTCCTCTACCTGGGTGGAGATGGGGAAAATTACAGTTTCAGGGGCAAAATGTTGCACATACTGTTGTTATGTTGGTGTGTATTGCTCAACTTTATTATATTAAGGAAGTTTCATAGTGTGATGTGTATATATGGAGAACACGACAAAAAAGACCATGAAATAAAAAGCAAAAAGAGTTACTTTTTTCAAAAGAAAAGTTCTTAGTCTTAGAATTTACTCATTGCCCTTTTGAGGACACAGTTCATTTAAAACATATACTCCACTTAAATTTTATTAATGCTCATATCATTTGTCATTCAAAGAAATATCAGAAAAAGTAAATCATTTTAAAAATCATTTTAAAATGCCAGTCATTTAAAAAAAACAGTATAGTTGCATGCTAATCTTTTTGAGCAACCTAATTGATTGCTTGTTTATATTGGTTTGGGGACAGGGCAGAGGTAAAACAGTAAGTGATGGGGTACCACCTGCTACTGTCTTTTTTAATAGGGAAGAAAACACAGTGATATGAGGATTCAAGAGGAATCATCAATGGAGAGGGTGTTACTTAGAATCAGAGCTCTGGGATTTAAATTTTATCTTTAACAAGCACCAACTGGGTGATGATGGAAAAGCCACTTCTTGCCTCAGTCTTAATTTCTTCACTTATAAAATTGGGGATAATATTTCTGACTGAACACGGCTAGTGTGGAGAAATGTAAATTTTCATGACTTTTTGATTTTTTTTGTTAGGGAAGTGCATTGGGCTGTCACAAGGGTGACACAGATTAATACTGCCTCATCTATTCTGTTTTCTTCAAGGTCTCTTCTTCCCAAAAAAAGGCTTTTGTGTAACAACTACCTCAGCAAATATTACGAGTCAGTATTCTTAGAAACTAGCTTTTTCTAACCCTCTTGTATTGCCTTCTTGTTAACCTGATCATCTAATCAGCAAGGTCAATTCACCAGGGTAATGAGTTTACTCACTGTGACCTGTGTGAATACACAAACACATGCATAAGTACATACACATTGAATGAGTGAAATCCAAAGCCATTTGGGAGGGAGGGGACTAATAGTTAGGATAAAACAGGAAAGGTTTCCTTTAAAAGGTTGAGCTCCACCTTGAAGGAAGAGAGGGAACCTATGAGGCAAAGAGAGGGAGAAATGCATTCTAGGCAAGGTGAAGAAGACTACACTTTCTAAATATCGGCTTCAACTTTCTGGGGTACAAATTTGGATTTTATAGCCTTTCAGGACTCTTACAGGACCGAGCCAAACAGTAGCAATCTGTGACAATTGGGAATGGATAAGTAAAGCATTTCACAGGAGGGGGAGGGGTAGAGAAAGAAGGGATCCTTCAAGGGAGAAAGGGGGAATATTTGGAATGCAACTGGCAGAATTTATTATGAGAATAAAACAAGAGATGCATGACCCCCAAGGATCACAGCATGTAAGAGCAGTGTGTGGACTGGAAAGGGGACATTAAAATGTTCTTTTCTGTCAGGAGCCATTGGAAACCTTTGCTTTAATCTAATGCCAAGACAGCTGTGAAATGTGAGGCTTTTTCTGTAATGAATGAAAACACCACAGAGTAGTAGAACTGTCCCTGAGCCCCAAATCAAAATACATGGGTGAAGCTCTCACTTCAACACTGACTGGCTGTCTATGGAAAAGTCACTGAATTTCTCTGAGACTCAGTTTCCTCATATGCAAAATGGGTAATAGTTATACTTGCATGTCCAACCTCATAGAGTTGCCATGAAGAAAGTTCCTTTAAAACCTCGAAGCACTGCACAAATCAGTCAATCAACAAGCATCAATAAATGTGAGAATCAATAATTTGAAAAGCAATAATTAATAACCAGTTACTATATGCTAGGTACAGTGCTAAGTTCTGGGGATTCAAATACAAGAATAGAACAATCTCTGCTCTTACAGACCTTGTATTGATATTAAGTTATTCTAAGTAATTGTAAAAAATATTGTATTTATGTATATAAGATTATTAATTAGTGATTTTTCTCAGTTAAATAGAGTTTATATCCCACAAATTCTCTGACATTGTTGTAAGCCTTATTTTGTACATGTTAATTCTGGTCCACTGGAGTAAACAGAGTGAAAAAGGAATATCCTATGGAGCAAAAAAGAATAAAGAACATTAATATCAAATATCTACAGAAGACTAGGCAAGCATTGCCTCATTAGATCTTTACCATAGCCTCATAGATTAGGTAGTTACAGGGTGTTTTTTCTTCTGTTTTGCAGATGAGGAAACTGTGGTCAGAGAGGTTAAATGACTTGCCTAGTCATGACTAAGGAGTGACAGAATTGGGATTTTCATCTGCCTTCTTGAATACATGTCCGACATGTTATCCACTACAGTGTGCTGCTTATAATGCAAATATGTCATCATTAACAGAGGATACTCCTTCCCACTCTCCCCCACCTTGAGTAGACAACAATACATCAATCTGAAATTCATTGATCACCTCCACAACTCTGGTAGCCTTTTTCAGGGCTATTAATAATACTTAGTTATGTGCCACATTTCACCACCTAGCTAAGTGCATTATTTTAAAATTATTGTACAATAGAATTTTGTAAATTTCAACCACAAAGCATTATTACTATAATTTTTTGTACTGTAACCTCATATGTTGTTTGTTTACATGTTTATTGAGCACCATGAGGCAGAAAATGCTGCAAAGGATTTTGAAAGACCCAGAGAAAGAGAGAGGTTAAGAGAAAGTCTGTTTCAGGGTGTAATTCAACAAGCAATTACTCCAAGGTACTAAGTAGCAGACCCAATGCTCTAAAATAACACTGTAGTATCCAAAGCCTTCAAGTTCCAAATAGGCAGCTTAGGATTCCCATTAGCATTGGATGGTTCTGGCTCATAGTTTTTTATCTCACAATAAACTAACCAAATCCTTCACTTTCAGAGCCGTGTGTATTCCAGATGTATCTTTTGGATGCTTCCTCTTGTCTTCCTCTATATTTTATTTTTAAATATTCAATTGCCATCACTTTCAAATGTATGTTCTGTCATTAAAATAGCTAGAACAACTCAGTTTCCCAAAATAAATCCCTCGGATGCCATATTTGACATCTTTCAACTTTCTGAGACAGTCTATTTTCTTGCTATGTATTCAGTGATCATATACATTATTTAAAACAACAACCGAACATTTCCTTGCATAGTTATGCTACCAATACTTTCCCACTACCTCTTATATTTCTTGAGTGATGCCATGTAAAAGAACATAATAAAATTCAAATAATTTGAACCCACAAAATTTCCTTTTTTGCTTGGATTCAGCCTTTTGTTAATTGACGAACTAGTCATAATCATATACCAGACCAAACAATATTACAATGATAAGATACAATGCTTTACCTTTTATGGCTCTGTTATGTAATAAGTAGTTTCATGTCTATTCTGTACTCAGAACATGTTATCAACATATTTATAGTTTTTCTAATTGGATAGCAAGTTACAAACTGCAAGGCAGCAGAAAGATAAGGTTCTTTAGACATGAAGGATTTAAAAAAATTTTTAATTAATTTTTAGTTTTCAACATTAATTTCCACAAGATTTTGAGTTCCAAATTTTCTCACCATCTCTCCCTGCCACCCCAAGATGGCATGCATTCTGATTGCCCCTCCCTCCCTTCTATCACCACCCCCTTATCCCCTCCCCCCCCTACTTTCTTGTAGGGCAAGATAGATTTCTATATCCCATTACATGTATATCTTATTTCGCAGTTGATGTAAAAACAATTTTTAACATTTATTTTTAAAACTTTGAGTTCCAAATTCTCTCCCTAACTCCCTAACTCCCCCCCCACCTACCCTTATTGAGAAGGCAAGCAATTTGATATACGTTATACATGTGTAGTTCTATGAAACACCTACATAATAGTCATGTTGTGAAAGACTAACTATATTTCCCTCTATCCTATCCCACCCCATTTATTCTATTCTCTTTTGACCCTGTCCCTTTTCAAAAGTGTTTGCTTCTGACTACTCCTTCCCCCAATCTGCTCTCTCTCCTATCATCCCCTCCCTGTTTTTATCTCCTTCTTCCCTACTTTCCTCTAGGGTAAGCTAGTTTTCTATCCCCATTGTGTGTACGTTATTCCCTCTTTAATCCAAATCTGATGAGAATAAGGTTCACTCATTCACTCTCTCATCCCCCCTCTTTCCCTCCAATGTAAAAGTTTTATATTGCCTCTTTTATTTGGGATAATTTACCTCATTCTACCTCTCCCTTTCTACTTCTCTCAGTACATTCCTCTCTCACTCCTTAATTTTATCCTTTTGATATCATCCCTTCATATTCAACTCACTTTGTGCCCTCTGTCTATATGTATTCCTTCTAACTACCTTAATACTGAGAAAGGTCTCATGAGTAATAAATATTATGCTTCCATATAGGAATGTAAACAGTTCAACTTTAGTAAGTCCCTTATGATTTCTCTTTCCTGTTTACCTTTTCATGCTTCTCTTGATTCTTGTATTTGAAAGCCAAATTTTCTATTCAGCTCTGATCTTTTCATGAATAATGTTTGAAAGTCCTCTATTTCACTTAATATCCATTTTTACCCCTGAAGGGGTAAATGCTCAAGAATGCTCAAGTTTGCTGGGTAGATGATTCTTGGTTGTAATCCTAGTTCTTTTAACCTCAACATGGAGGATTTTGAACTAAAACTTATGGTGTTGTTACAGACATTGATGTTAATGAGCATGGCTATATTGACAACTACAGACAGAGGACTCAAACATAAACATAAAGAAGTCTTTGAACATGATTCCCCTGGCACAGTGGAATTTGACAGCCCTAATTATTTTGACTGGAAGATGAATTACTAAAAGCTTTTCTAGGCCTGCATTTGTATGCTACGGCTACATTATTCTATCTTATAAAAACGGGTTTGCATTAATTATCACGCAGCTATTGGCATATAAAAACCAATATTCCTCTCACTACAATTCTGATGTTTTTATATGAAAGTTGCCACTTTTATAGACATCAATAAAAATAAAGAAGTTCAGGCATTTGGGATAGAACAAAATAGGTTAGGCAAAAAAGGTTAGGCAAATATTTCAGGTAGGAATAGTAAAGATCACATAATAACTTTCATACGATTATATGTTGTAACTTCTATTGTACTCCTATAGAAGAGATGCTTTTATTTTTTAATGGAATCTTTTTTTCTTATTTTATTTTTTTCCTCAATTACATGTAAAAAAATTTTTACATTCTCTTTAAAATTTTAACTTTGAAATTCTTTCCCTCCCCTCCCCCCTTTTTGAGAAGGCTAGCAATTTGATACAGATCATACTTGTGTAGTCATGCAGCTTTGGAATCTTTTGAACCCTGTGACTCTCTATTCCATAACATAAGTTAGAAGGAACTCTAATTATTTATAATGGCAAGATGAAAATTGATCACTTAGTTACCTCTGATTTTTTTCTCTTAGAATATTATTTTATTTTTCCCACAATTACATATCAAGAAAAATTTTAGCATTCATTTTTACATGATTTCGAGTTCCAAATTTTTCTCCTTCCCTTCCTCCCTCCCTCCCCTCTTCTGAAAATGGTAGGCAGTTTGATATTATTTATAAGCATGCTATCGTGTAAAACATATTTCAATATTCATCACAGTTGTGAAAGAAGATACAGATCAAAAGAAAAAACACAAGAAAAAATAAAGTAAGTTAAAATAATGTCTGTCAATCTTCATTCAGAGTCCATCAGTTCTTTATCTGGATTTGTATAGCATTTTCTTTTGTGAGTCATTTGTATTTCTCTTGGATTATTGTGTTTCTGAGAAAAGCTGAGTTTTTCGTAGTTGAGCATCACACAATATTGCTGATACTAAGCAGAGTGTTTTCTTGGTTTTGCTCATTTCACCCTGCATCCATTTGTGTGATTATGTCCAGGTTTTTCTGAAATGTGCCTATTCATCATTTCTTATTGCATAATAGTATTCTATCACATTCATATAACCATAGCTTGTCCAGCCATTCCCCAATTGATGGGCATCTCCTCAATTTCCAATATTTTGCCACCACAAAAAGAACTGCAATAAATATTTTTGCACATGTAGGTCCTGTCCCCATTTTTGTAATCTTTTTGGGATACAGATCCAGTAATGGTATTGCTAGATCAAAGGGTATGCACAGTTTGGTTGCCCCTTGGACATAGTTCCAAATTGCCCTCTGGAATGGTTGGATCAGTTCTCAACTCCATTAATAATACATTACTGCCCTAGTTTTCCTATGGCTTTTCCAACATTTATCATTTTCCTTTTTTGTAATATTGGTTAAGTAATTGGTGTGAGGTGGTATTTCAGAGTTGTTTTAATTTGCATTTCTCCACTCAAAAGTGATTTAGAGCACTTCTTCATATGTCTATAGATATCTTTGATTTCTTCACTTGAAAATTGCCTATTCATATCATTGACCATTTATCAATTGGGGAATGGCTAGTATTCTCAAAAATTTGACTCAGTTCTCTATATATTTAAGAAATGAAGCCTTTATCAGAGACACTTGCTATAAAGATTGTTTCCCAGCTTTCTGCTTTCCTTCTAATTTTCATTTCATTGGTTTTCTTTGAACAAAAGCTTTTCAATTTAATATGATCAAAATTATCTATTCTACATTTTGTAATGCTCTCTGTCTCTTGTTTGGTTATGAATTCTTCCCCTCCAAATAAATTTGACAAGTAGACTCTTTCTTGCTCTTCTAATTTGATTGCTTCATTGTCCATGGTATCTTTTAGAAAGATATTGTTTCCTTCCTTATCTCTTTTAATTAAGTCTATGTTTGCTTTCACCTTGTCTAAGATCAGGATTGCTACCCCTTGTTTGTTTGTTTATTTGTTTTTTACTTGATCTGAAGCATAATAGATTCTGCTACAGGCCCTTACCTTTACTCTGTGTGTACCTCTCTGCTTTGTGTCTTTCTCATAGGCAACATATTGTAGGATTCCATTTTTTGGTCCAATCTACTTGCTGCTTTTCTTTTATGGGAAAGTTCATCCCATCCACATTCATAGGTATATTTAATACTTGTGTACTTCCCTCCACCCTATTCTTCCTTGTATTTTTCCTCTTTCTCCTTTCACCCTTTCCTACCTGACCAGTGCTTTGCTTCTGTCTACCACCTCCCACAATCTTCCCTCCCTTCTCTCAGTCCCTACCCTACCCCCTTTACTTAATCTCCTACCTTCCTGCTTCCCTGTTGGGTAAGATAGATTTCTATTATAGGTCTTTCTTGGTTCTTCATATGAGATACTTTACCCCTACTACCTCTCCTTTCCTTCTGCACCCATTGTGCTCCTCTTTCTTATCCCTTAATTTATGTCATTCTCTCAGATTCTCCTTATACCCATACCTTCTATGTATATTTCTTTTATCTCTACTGTTAGTGATAAATTTTTTAAGAATTGCAAGTATAATCATACCATGTAGAGATGCAAACAGTTTAGCACTATTGAATCCCCCATGGTTTCTTTTTTCCTTTTTTAGCTGTTTATGCTTCTCTTGGGTCTTGATACCGGAGGTCAAATTTTGGGTTTAGTTCTGATCTTCTCCTTATGAAGGCTTGAAATCTCTCTATTTTGTTGAATGACCATTTTTTCTTTTTATGTATTATGCTTAATTTTGCTGAGTAAATGATTCTTGATTGTAGTCCCAGCTCCTTTGCCCACCAGAGTATTATGTTCTACGATCTCCAATCCTTTAATGGTGCAGCTGCCAAGTCCTGTGTAATCCTAATTGTGACTCCCCAATATGTTATTTGTTTCTTTCTGGCCACTTACAGCATTTTCCCCTTGCCCTGATAGTTCTGAAATTTAGCTATAATGTTCCTTGGGGTTTTATTTTAGGATCTCTTTCCTGAGGTGATTGGTGTATTCTTTCAATGCTTATTTTGCCTTCTGATTCCAACACATCAAGACGGTTTTCCTTGATAATTTCTTGAAAGGTGCTGTCCAGGTCATCTTTTTGATTATGACTTTCAGGTAGTCCGATGATTCTGATATTGTCCCTCTTGGATCTGTTTTCCAGGTCAGTTGTTTTACCCATGAGATAGTTTACGTTTTCTTCCATTATTTTCATTCTTTTGAATTTGTTGGATTGATTCATGATGTCTTACGGAGTCATTAGTTTCCACTTTCTTAATTCTAAATTTTAATATGTTGTTTTCCTTAATTAGCTTTTGTACTTTCTTTTCATTTAGGCAATTGTACTCTTCAATGAGTTATTTTATTCAGGGGATTTTTTTGTCTCCTTTTTCCATTTGGAAATTCTACTTTTTAAGCAGTTTTCCAAGCTGTTGACACTTTTTTTTAATGATTCTCTTGCTTCACTCTGATTTCTTTCTCAATTTTTCTTCTACCTCTCTTATATGATTTTTAAGCTCCTTTTTGATTTCTTCCATGAATTCTTTCAGGATTTGAGACCAATTCCCATTTTTCTTTGTGGTTTTGCCCAGAAGTGTTTTAGCATTTTTGTCCTCTTCTTAGTTTATATCTTGGTCTTCCCC
>CM053626.1:141393514-141418961 GCA_028646595.1 Phalanger gymnotis | reverse complement strand
TTTCACACCTGATAGGGCTTTGGGCCTGGGGCTTAGAGTTTAACAGGTGAAAGTACTTTAACCATAAACAAAAGCCAAACTCCTCAAGGGCACCCGTTAAACTAAGCCCATTTTGCCTTACTGGCACAATGAGCTTGACCAGAAAGATGTTAGTTTATAATTCTGATGCTAACATTTCTCTCATAAACTGCTGGCACAGCTGTTCACTACCAATATGGTACGCTGCAATTTATCTAAAGGAAAAGTATGAGTAATTATAGATGACATTAAAATTCACAATGCATTCTACCTCTGTGTTCTCATTGGATCCTCACAAGAACTCTGAAATAGGAAACACAGTTATTATCATCCCCATGCTGCTGAAGGGGAAACTGAGGCTCAATGGGATTTGTTGACTTGCCAAGGCTAAGTAAGTTCTAATGGCAGACTTTGAGCTTAGGGTTTCTCAACTCCTAGCTGAGCCCCCTCTTTGAGCTGCCATTCTGGCAGTGGAAATAAAGGTCATTTGTAGGATTTGTGTTTTATAGTTATTCTCTTCTTTTAGCTTTGTTTTGGGGATCTCTAAATCATGATAGCTCTTCATCTTTTTTTGTTACTAATTCTTCCAACCTTACTTCCTTGATTGGGGCTTTGTGATAGGGCTAGGCTCAGTGTAGTTTTGGTTGGACTATAATGGTCTTATATGGTCTTGGCCTTTTTTTATCTGGTTTCTTGCTTCTGGGATCATAATGATAGCCTGTTCTGTTCCAGGACCTGACTTCAAGATATCCTTTCCTAGGTCAGAGTGATAATGCTGCAATCCTGTTCTGCTTCCAGGATCTGGTCCTGAGATCTCCCATCCTGTGTTAGAATCCTGGCAGCATGGTCCTCATACCCAGGACCAATAATTCTGTTCCCAAAGTTTGGCTCTGATATCCTAGCCACTCCTGTTTTGCAGTTCTCCTGTTGTTGCCTTAGTCCTGTGCCTGTGAATTGAGTTTCTGATATTGTGCTAGAAAGATGACCCACTGTGGTTTCCCTTTAGATTTCTGAACCCTTATCTGGCTCTTGAGATCTTTGTTGTAGTAGTTGTCAGGGAAGTGAGATAAATTGCTTCTTTCTACTCTTCCATTTTGGCTGCATCCTTCACCTAAAATGTTATGGTGCTCTTTCAGCAAGGACAAAATGACCTTTAGTTTAGTACTGGCAGAAACCTCTGCCTTTTGACTTCCATAGGGACTTAGCTCCAAGGTTTGTCACCTCAAGGCAGTCAGTGGGAGAGCTTCTATTTGACAGTTCCCATTAATCAGAAATTCTGCCTTATGGTGATGTCAGTTATACTTTCCAGATTTCTGATAGATGTGTTGTTGTTTTCAATTGTGTCTGAGTCTTCATGAGCCCATGGACCATAGTACACCAGGCCCTTCTATCCTCCACTTTCTCTCAAAGTCTTTCCAAATTCATGTTCATTGTTTTCATAACACTACCTATCCATCTCATCTTCTCCCATCCCCTTTTTCTTTTGCCTTCAATCTTTCAGGGTCTTTTCCAGTGAGTCCAGTCTTCTCTTCTGGCCAATGAATTTAAGCTCCAACTTCAATAATTGACCTTCCAGTGAATAGCCTAAATTAATTTCTCTTAGTATTAACTGTTTTGACCTCCTCGCTTATCCAAGGACTCTCAAAAGTCTTCTCCAGCACCACAATTCAAAAGCATTGTTTCTGCAGCACTCAGCTTTTGTTATAGTTCAACTCTCACAGCCATAGCTTTGACTATACAGAACTTTGTTGGCAAGATAATGTCTACTTTTTAGTATGCTGTCGAGATTTGCCATAGCTTTCATTCCTAGGAGCAAGTGTCTTTTAATTTCCTAGCTGCAGTCATTGTCTGCAGTGATTAGGTTAGGTTCTTCTTCAAATGAACATCTGGTCACAAAGGCAGAGAAGCAGTCTGTGTCCTGGGGCAAGTTATCTTCTAGCTGGCTTTTTCATATGTAATGGAGCAAGACTGATCCTTTCTGAGGCATGAAAAGGCATCTTTTACTTCTAAAAGGACTCTATGTCTACATTTTCAGGTTTCTGTTATTTTTTTTTTGGCCGTTTCATACTTAACCTTTACTTTGTCTAAAAGGACATGGTAATACAAGCTTAATCTAAAAAATATTTATTAAGTGGCTACTATGTAAAAGCCACTCTCAGTATTTTGAAAACAAAGATAACATTTTTAAAACTAACATATACAAGGGAATTACAGCTTCTCTCTTGCCAGCTGTGTCCCTGGGTGCAAGGTACTATTCACCCACGACATGAGCTCCATACACTAAGTAGGGTGTACACTTCCTCTTTTCCTTTTCAAGGTTATTGTTCAGTCACTCAGTCATGTCCAACTCTTTGTGATCCTATAGACATGGGATTTTCTTGGAAAAGATCCTGGAGTGGTTTGCCATTTTCTTCTCTAATGTGTCCGCATTTTACAGATGAGGAACTGCGATCAATAGGACTGACTTCACAGCATCAGTGAGGCCAAATTTGAATTCACATCTTCCCAACTCCAGGCCTAATGTACCATGGGCTTTTGTCAAAGATACTGGAGTAGTTGGCCATTTCTTTCTCCAGAATGTATTCATTTTACAGATGAGAAACTGAGGCAAATAGGGATTAAGCATCTTTCCCAGAATCACACAGGTAGTAAATGTCAAAGGCCACCTTTGAACTCATATCTTCCTGACCCTAGGCCTTATCCACTGTACTGCCTAGCTGCCCTGCCTGGTACCTAGTAGATGTTTAATGAGTATTTTAATGATTCATTCAAGTCTGAATTTGGCCAGTGGAAAGGGGAAAGAGTGGAAGAGAACAAGCATTTATATTGTGCCTACTATGCACCAGATACTGTGCTAAATACTTTTCAAATATTATCTCATTTCATCTTCACAATAACTCTTTAAGGTAGATACTATTATTACCCTCATTTTTCAGTAGAGAAGACTAAGGCAAACAAAAGTTAAGTAACTTGCCCAGGTGTTTCAACAATCCGGCCAGCAGCTGGTGTGGGGGGTGTAAAATCATCAACAACCAGCCCACAGAATGCTGCAAAAGCCCAGATTCTTTTGATCTGCTTTACTAAGAAAAGTAACGTTAAGGGGTTAACAAGCTTACTTTAATTCAGCATACAAATACCATTCACTTAGTTCAGGGGGAAAAGCCAGCACCCTGAACTTCAGAGCAAATACAAACAAATTACAAATATTGACAGACAGGCCAAATACAATTCATAGTTACCAACATCTAAGTTCAGCCCAGGAACTCATAACGAGGGCCAGACCAGAGCCACACGTGCCACCACAGCTGTGGGTCAGAGCTCTGGAAAAGAGAAAGCCAACCCCTGGTTTTATGTCTTTTTCAGGGTCAAGGGTGAGTCACACATGTGACTCACCCCCGTGACCTAAAATCATCACAAAGAGGTGACTTAAACCCACATGGTCTTAAAGCCTCTGATTTCACAAACATGTCACTCAAACCCATGTAAACTAGGCTTTCCCTTGAAGCAAGGAAGTCATCAAGGACTCCTAATTTAATCAAGGAAATAAAGGCCAAAATCTTCAAGGGCACTTGGTTGAACTAAGTGCTAAGAGCCCATTTTGATTGCCAGCACACCAGGGCCACAGAAGCTAGTAAGACTAGATCAGAATTCAGGTCTTCCTGACTCCAGGCTTAGAATCTTACTATTGTGGAGGGAATTATGATTTTTATAATAATTGATATCATTATTATAATCTGCCTTTTCCAGAATGTGAGTCAGACTCATATGCAACTTGAGCTAATCAATCAAACTTTGACAAGGCTCATAATCACTGGCATCCTTCTGCCTGTGTAACCTGAAGTGAAGTGAATCAAAGCCAGTAGAACTTGTTCCCATCACAGAACTCTGGTCCTGTGACCTACCAAGTAACAACCCCCAAGGACTCAAGCAATATTGCTCCCACAGGACTCCAGAATTATTGTATTGTCTTCCACATGTGTGTTTGTTGTGGGAAACCGCTCAAGCCCAGGAAAACATTGTTTGTAATCCACCTTCCCCCCTTCTCACTTGTGATTTATGTATATAATCTCTGTCTTCATTTTAGTCAGGTGAAATTCTGATCAGGAGAATTCCCTATTTGCAAATCTGTTTGTCATAACGAAACTAATTCATTAAACTGCTACCTGATTACCGTCATGTTGTCTCTGCCCTGCTGTTTCATCATTCACAGGTTAAAGACTGGCTCAGTAAAATCCAATGTTAACAGTATGAATGATTGTGAAAAAAGAATTACCATATGTTGTTAACAGCATTTTTACTGAGCCAGTCTCAAATCTGAGAATACTCAGAGCTTCACAAAGCAGGCCTAGAGATAGGAGTAATCAAATAATTTAATTAATCAATTACAGAATGAGGAATGTTCTCAGAGTTGAAGTAAAAGCACAGGTTGTATACTTAAATCACAAGTGGTGAAGGAAGGGGAGCAGGTGGATTACAATTATTTAGTGGTTTCCCACAAGAAACCTACAAGTCCCACAATACATTAATTCTGGAATCAAGTCTTTGGGGGTCGTGATCACCTCCTCTAGAGTACAGAACCAGAGTTCTGTGATAGGAACAGATTCTACAACCTTTGATTTGCTTCACTTAAGGTCCAGTGATTGTGAGCATTGTCAGTTTTAACTTATCAGTTTAATCTGCATTGTGAGCTCTGACTCCTGAGCCAGAGAGGTAGCTCTTGAGAAAATTAATTTTAATATATTCATTACATATATCATAGCGATTAATAAGAAAATTTTAAATTCCTTTCTCATTCCCTTCTTCTCCCATAAAGGTTGGAATGACCCTTGAAGACTGATGAGGAACATTCATTTGAAATATGATTTTGAAAAATGTCTTGATTATAGAAATTTGATATAAAAGGGAAAAAAGAGGGACATAGTTACCATATAACAGGGAAAAAATTGCCTTAACTCTGTTTGACTCCAGACATGAGTCATATCTGACAGCCAAACATTTCAAAACAAATTACAGTCCCAGGAATTTTTACCTTAAATAGCAAATTTTTTTATTAATCATAACAAGGAGAAAAAAACTGCCACTTCCACCATCATTAAAAGATTGAGGGGACAGTGGCAAGGAGAGAAAAAAAGAGGTTTAGTTCATAGAGGGAGTAACTGCAAACCTCAGCCCACATTCAGTTTCTTGGGTTGGTGGTCTACATCACCTTCTCATCCTGGGAACAGTTGTCCACTTCAGACGTCAGCTGCTTTGGACCTTGTTTGATCTGTAGGGTCAGGTCATCGGTGGGTTCTGAAATCCGAGTGGGCAATACTGCCCTTTTGAGATATGACAGGTGGATCTAGGACTCCATTCCCCTGAGTTTGGCTGCAGTGGAAGTAGTGAGCAGGACTTCAAAGGGACCTTTCCCTGTGGCTCCAAGGAGTCTTTTCAGAGATGAAATTTCCAGTAGACCCAGTCACTGGGTTGGATCAAGGGCTTGAGTTTAGGTTGGAGTTTCTAAAGAATAGTGAGACAAGTTGGTAAGTCTCTGATATCTTCTAAGCCAACCCAATGCAGTATTATGGGAGGGAGCCTTTGGCTGCTGTTTCCCACCCCCAGGTACAGCAGCATTGGGAGTCCTGTTACTATCTCATAGGGACTGAGCTTATGGGAACCGAATAATCTAGACCTAAGGCTTAGAAGGGCTAAAGGAAGGGCTTTGGGCCAAAGAATATCTAGTTCTTTGAAGAATTTAGCAAGGGAGATTTTAAGTATCCCATTAACTCCTTCAACCATTCCTGATGACTGGGGATGATAGACAAAATGGAAGTGCTTAGTAATTGGCCAGGATGAAAGTAGCTTAGCTAAGGAAGCTCTTGTGAAATGGGTACCTCTCTCACTATGTATCTCTTTAGGAACTCCCCATAATTGGAATGATTTTTTTCTAAGAGGATTTTTGCTACCCTAAAGGCTATTACAGCATGACAGGGGAACATTTTCACCCACTGGGAAAGCACACAGACAATAACCAAAGCATATTTGTATCCAAGGGCAGGTGGCAACTGAATAAAGTCAATCTGCCAGGTTTCAAAGTGTGCATCCAAGAGAGGAAACAGCCCACAAGCAGACTTCAGAGGATCGAATGCATTGTATTTGGGGCAGATGGGAAACATCTCATAGGTGGTGACAGTAGCCCTGTGAAAACTCCCAACCCATAGTCCCATAGTCTCATCAAGTTCACATCCTTCCTTTTGAAGCTTCTTTCGTTTTTTGATAAGCATTCTTTTCTGGGCCATGACTATCTCTTCTCTAGAAGCACCAAAAGTCTTAGGCAGGCCTTCAGTACTAGATGAAAATCCTAAGGCCATGATTACAGGGCAAAGTGAAAGTTCCATGGGGATCTGTACTATAGGAGTCACTCCCTCGGGAGCTGGAGGAGTTGAAGGAGTCAAAGTTGTGGTTTTTGCTGGTTGGTTAACCAAGTCATTTTCATGGGCATGGATGCTGTTCTCTCAGCTGTGTCCTGAAATTTTAATTACTGGTACAATTTGGGGAAGCAGTAAACAGTCTAATACATGAGGAACCTGTTTCTGATTTTTAATGGGCTGAGGGTGAGGTGAGGAAGCCCCCATGTTTCCATATCATGCCAAAGTCATAGTCCGAAGTCTCATCCTCAGTTTCCATCTCAGGTAAATAGGTGGCAGGATTGAATGTGTTAACACCAACTACATTCCCTCTTTTCTCAGAGGTGAACAAATCAAATAGGAGTGCTAGCTGCACAACAATATTTGGGGCACCGATGACTGACCCAATATCAGTATCATGTGAAGCCCAAAAGGTAGAGGGAACTTGGTTGAGAGCCAGATGGTTTGAAGGGGATAAGGAAGGTATTGGAGATAAAAGACACAAGGAAGTGGTCCCTTCTGGGTCAAACGAAATAATGGCCTATCCTAGGAAGTGTCTAGGGCCTCAGGGAGGCTGGAAGGCACTGATCCCTCCAATAAAAAGGGAGAGTGGTTCTGAGATATGGGCTACAGTGGTCTTATTAGCAATCCCCAGAACTGAGATACACTCAACCCCGGGGAGTGGAGTGGGGAAGGCAGAGGGTTTAAAACTAAAGGAGACACCTCTTGCCTCTGTGTGAGCAAGGAAACATCTCCAACAGTAGTCATAGCAGTAACAGGCATTACCTGTACCCTCCTTTTGCCACCCTTTCTACTAGCCCTCCCTGGAGCCTAGTTATGCTTAGTAATCTGGATTGCAGGGACCATCCTTCAGTGCTTTCTGAGGTGCTTTCTGGCACCAACTCCTAGTCTCCCCTTTCCCACCTAAGACAACCAGATACCTGGGTCTGTATGAACACAGAGTGAGTCAAAACTGTTCAGCAAAACCTATGGGATCCCCCTGCAGATGGGACTCTCCTTGGCAATAGCCTGGAGTTCTCCATGCTGCCAGAACTGGAAACTACAGGTACTGATCAAGCCACTCTCCTCAGGGCTTTTTCCTGGAAGAACTTTGACTTGCACTTCAAAAAGGAACATAGAAACTGGGGAGCTGGAGGAGTATTTTGGTAAAGGTGGGTATATTTTAGGTAGCTGGGTAGTTTGGGGGTTATCAAGGAGAAAGTTTTCACCTGATTTAATCTTTTCTTTCACTGATTCTAGCTCAGACCTATGCTCTTTCCTCACCTCTGAGTACCATTTGTTATAACTATCCTACTCAAGAGGCTGTATTTCCTTATTCATCAGTCTCTGCCTTAAATACTCTAGTTCGCTCTTATCAAAGCTGCCCCAACAAGGCCAGCAAAGTTTAGGACCATCACTAGTCAGATCAACCCAATCCTGGCAATGTAAGGGACAGTCAAGGCCATATTTCCTATACATTTGAAAGGAACATGTTCATTTCGGGAGGTTGTCAGTAGGAGCAGCTGTATCTTCCCCATGCCTTTACCACACATCTGTCCTATCTTAAAGATATACTCAAAGATAATAACACCACTTAACTAACAAGTACACACAATACACAAATACAAATACACTATAAGGGGATGCACAAAATACACAAAATACAAATAGACAAATTCAAGTATGCCATACTATGCTAGCAATTCATTTGAATTATAGAAGTAAACATTCTACAACTCTAACCAAATGTGCAATTTAAAAGTTAATTTCAACTGGTTTAACTGCACACAAAACCAACCTTGCAAGCAACTCCTAAGACAGAAAATTTTTTTACCACGTTGCAGAAATAAAAAAAAAAACCTGCAGTCCATAGCTCAGACCGCATTTATAAAAGAAAGAAGGGGAAAACCGCAGGCCATAGCCGACCCTGCATTACAAAGAGAAAAGATGCTCACAAAGCCAAATCCATGTGCCAAAAACCAAAACAAAACAAAACAAAAATACAGTCCTTACCAAAGTGTTCCAGATCAAGAAAAGGGGCCTTGGAGCATTGCTCACAATGAAAAGCTGGGCTTGATCAGAGGCTGGGCCTGTAATAGTGGAGCAAGAGTCTGGAGCATTGAACTTGTCAGTCAAGTGAAACGGGACTCTGGGAAAAAAATCCAGCTTCCCGTGTCCCTTCTCCCCATGCTTGAGAGCTCAAGGCTTCACCCTACATCCATCCCTTAAAAACTTCTGACACCAATTAATGTTCACAGGATTTTTCCTGAGTGAGTCTCTAATCTGAGAATGCTCAGAGCTTCACAAAGCAGGCCTAGAGACAGGAGTAATCAAATAATTTAATTAATTAGTTTTGCAGTGAGGAGTATTCTCAGACCTGAAGTAAAAGCACAGGTTATATACTTAAATCACAAGTGGTCAAAGAGTAGGGCAGGTGGATTACAATCATTTAGTGGTTTCCTACAAGAAACCCATAAGTCCTGCAATACAACAATTCTGGAGTCAAGTCTTTGGGGGTTGTGACCACCTCCCCTAGAGTACAGAACCAGAGTTCTGTGATGGGAACAGGTTCTAAAACCTTTGATTGGCTTCACTTAAAGTCTAGTGACAGTGAGCATTGTCAGTTTTGATTAATCAGTTTAATCTGCATTGTGAGCTCTGACTCCTGAGCCAGAGAGGTAGCTCTTGAGAAAACTAAATTATTAGTATATTCATTACACATAACATATCGATTAATATGAACATTTTAAATTACCTTTTCAATGTTAATTCAGAGATAGTTAGGCACCCCAACAAAGAAACCAATTTTCTAAACAATTACCACATTGGAGCACAACACCCCTCCAAAAAAGTCCTCATAGCAAAAACAATTCTAAATCAATGACCTAATGGTACTTCCTTGAAGACAGCCACCAAGGAAGCATTAATTTGTTCTTTCCTTCATTCATCTCCTCTGAACTTTCCTCAGTCTTCTACCCCCAAATTCAAACTTTAACCAAAAATGTTTCAGAAAGTTGGCTGGGATTCCAGCAGAGAAGGCATATTTGTAGGAAGTAATGTGACACATGATTTTTAGTACACTTAGGCTTGTGAGTTAAGCATTGTCTCTAAGGATCTCTAACTTTCAAGAACATAAATTTGGTATGGTGACATTTTTAATATCTGAGGAAATGTGTGATCCTGAATTTGGAAGAATTATATTTTTCTCTTCTGGTTTCGAAATGAATTGCTGCCTCATGCAAAATATACACACATACGTACTAAACAAAAACAAAAACAAACCCTTAATCCTTTCTGATACCCAGCTTCTATGTACCTTCAGTGGCTTAAGGCCCTACATAAACTGCCTCTAATCTACTTTTCTAGTTTCATCTCTTACCATTTCCCTTGAGCTATTTCTATATTCCAGCTAAAACTGAATAATTACTGGCCCTTCTTTCCACTTTGCCTTCTTATTCTGTGCCTCTTTTACAAAGTTGTTAATTTTCTTTTCATAATTTTCTTGTATTGCTCTCATTTCTTTACCCAATTTTCCTTTTCCACTCTTCTTCAATTTTTAAATTTTTTTGCTCTTTTTAAATCTCTTTTTCAAAAAAAAATATCTTCTAGGAATTCTTGGGCTTGTGTTTGCATTTTTCTTTGAGGCTTTTCTTGTCAATATTTTCATGTTACTCTCGTCTTCTGAGTTTGTGCCCTGAGCTTCCTTCACCATAGTAGCATTTTATGGTCAGGTTCTTTTCTTGTTGTTCGCTAATTTTTCTAACTTATTTTTTGACTTTGGTCTTTATGTTAGAGTTGGGCCCTGCTTAATCCTGGGGTGAGTGTTGGCATCACTGTCCTGAGTTTCAGACTTTTTTGCCTTGCTGTTTTCATAGCTACTTCTGGAAGTCTATAAGATTTTGATACTTTTGAGGTGATATGATCCATGGAGAGGTAGGGTCACTGCTATCCTTACCCAGGTAGGGGTCCTGCTTTCTCATGACCACAACTCCTTTCCTCTCCGGAACTATGACCCACACACTGGTAGGGTTCTTGGTCTCTTGTGACTACAAGCATTCCTCTCTGCCCTAGAACTGTAACCCAGAACTGGGTAATGGGCAATGGGATTGCCAAATGGTACCTGATTTTGCCACCTAGTGCTAGCACAAGGGTCCCCAGAATCTCTTTCTGACCACATGTTTAATCCTCTTAGCACCTATGGCTGGTGAGAGATTCTAGTACCATTGCTGCCTTCACCTCCAAGGCCCACAGCTGGGGTTGCCCCAGCACTGCACTCCCAGCTAGCCTCCACTCCAGTGGCACAAATCTCTTGTCCTCTTGAGTTGTAAAATGTCTCACCCCAACCTTTCGTTAGTCATGCTGCTTTAGCATTAGATTTGATGCATTACTTTAAAATTGTTTAGAGGGGAATGCTGGGACATTTCAGTTAGAATGCTCCCATTACTCTATCTTCTTGACTTGGCCCTTTCATTATAAGATCTAAAAAGCATTTTCTTTGCAAAAATCCTGTGTTGTGGGGAGGGGCAAGTGTTATTATTTCCATTTCACAGATGAGGACACTAAGACTCAGAGAGATTGTCACTTGTCCAAGTCCCCATAGCTAATAAGCACTAGAATTGAGTCCAGATCATATCTTCTGACTGTAAGACCAGTATTCTTTATACTGCACCTCATTGCTTCCCCTCTAATCAGCTGAAAGCTAGAGGTGAGCCTGAAGGAAGACTATTGAATCCTAACTGACCTGCTTCAGGACTCCCTCATAGGCTTCATTCTATTTGATACATATATATTTTAACAATTGATTTCGATGAATATATAAGTGATATACTTATCAGATCTGAGGAAGGGAGGAGACTAGGAGAGACAACCAATATACTAGATGAGAAAACCACCACCCAAAAATATGTCACCAGGTTGAAACAGTGGGGTGCATCTTATTAGATTAAATTCAAGGGAGAGAAATATAAAGTCTTGCCATTAGATTTCAAAAATTGACACTTAAATTAAGGATATGGGAAATGTGGCTTAATAGTAGTTCCTATGAAAACAAAAACAAAAACAAAACACCAGTGGGTTCAGTTGGCTAAAAATTCAATACGAAGTAAGATATGATGTGACTACCAGAAAATATAACACTCTCTCCAGCACGTTAATAAGATTATGTTACAGTAGGGTATGTCAGTAATCAATTTCCTCATCTTTATAATGAGTCCATTGGCCTATATGGTCTCAAGGTCCCTGAAATCCCACTACTGGCATTTCCTCTATGAATCTGTGATTTTGTGAGTCTAGTGACTAGAACAAGGGTAAATGCCTGGTACTGCTCAGATGGCTTCTGGAATAACAAGTTCAGTTCCAGGTACCACACTGCAAGAAGGTCATTGACATACTGGGCATCCAAAAGAGGATGATTTGGATGCTAGGGGTGGCGGTGTCTCAAAACCATGTCCTATGAAGAAAGATTGAAAACACTGTGAATGTTTAGCCTAAAATAGAAAAAAAAAAAGAAATTGGGAGAGGCATGATAGCTATTTATAAATATTTGGAGGGCTATCATCTGGAAAAGGGATTATAATTGTTCTGTGTAGCCCAAAGGGAAAAATTAGGACCAACGTGTAGAAGTTACAGGGAGGCAGACTTTGGCTCAATGGAACAAAGAACTATCAATTAGAGCTTTCTAAAAAAAGCTATCTCATGAGGTCATGAGTTGACTATCACTAAAAGCATTCAGGTAGAAGCCTGATGATCCCTGGACAGAGATGTCATCAAAGGAATTTGTATGTGAGGCAGGGCTTCACATTAAATAACTCAATTTCTTTCTTCAGAGTTTCTTTTTCTCCTTTAAGATGAGCTGCATGAAACCTTTCCTCATATTTTCAATTGCTACTGCTCTTCCTCCCAACCTACCTTTGCATTTAACTACTTTGCATATATTTGTATAACCAACTTTACATTTATTCTATCTATCCATCCATTTTCACTTGTCATCTCTTTCTTTAGGGGAAGGGAAAGGGGAAAAGCAATCATTCAACACCTACAATGTGCCAGGCACTGGGTTAAGTACTTAGCAAATATTATTGTATTCGATGCTCACAACAACCCTGACAGGCAGGTTCTATTTACTATGTCCATTTAACAGATGAGGAAAGTGAGGCACACATAAATTAAGTGACTTACCTGAGAGTCTCACAGTTAGTAAGTGTCTGAGACTGGATCTGAATTCAGGTCTTCCTAACCCCAGGCCAAGTGCCCAGTCTGTTGTGCTACCCAGCTGCCTCTATATTGAATTGGAATTACATTGGACTAGAAGCTCCTTATGTACAGATGTTGCTTCATTCCTTGTGCTTGTGCCTAGGTACTCCCTGCTATTTAGTAAGCACATAATAAATACTTATTGATTGATTTTATAAAAATAAAGAGATGCCAAATCTGGCTTATCTGAAATCCCATTTGCAACCTATTCTAATTCCATGGTGTAATGACAATTCACATTTACAATCATAGACCTGGGGGATAGCAATTTTTCTATAGATGTGAACTGAATTTAGTGTAACCTGAATTGCTAGGCAATGGCCCCAGATCAAATCTGAGAAGTTATCTCTTTTCCTCCCCTTTTGCCCTCACTGCTCATAATCCAAATGGTTATTGGTAAGTGTGGTTACAGCAAAGATTGTATTTGAAGTGAACTTTGATAACACTTCTAGAGATCTTATTGTACAGAGAGTCCTTTAAAGTAGAAAATGCATTTTCATGAACAATCTCTCAAAGACAGGGGCAATGTGGGTGCTGATGATGCTAAAGCTCGAGCTTATCAGTAAGAGAAATCTTGTGTCTTAACTGATAAGAAAAATGTTAGCATTAGTGAACATAAGGGTGGATGTTACTTGACTTAGAGAAACTGCACTTCAGAACAATTAAGTTTTGTTGCAAGGAGGAGAGAGAAGAAAGTGATCACTTTGGCTAATGGTAAGTGCTTTGAGGTAGCATAATTCCTCAGAATTTATTTACTTTTTTAAGACCTGAATGGAATATAGTTATAAAATGAAACATCTCTTGCAGATAGAGAAACAATATTTGCAATCTATGTTATATTGGAGGCAATGGTGGCCTGGGGTATAGAGAGTTGGTCTCAGGGCACCCGAAGATCTGGGTTCAATCTCTGTTATTTGTGTGATCTTGGGAGAGTCATTAAATTTTCAGTGCCCCAGGCAACTCTAAGATTATAAATCGTAGAACAGTTTGCAGAACAAAGCGATTTTCGTGGGTAAGGCAATCTCTTACCAAGAGCTAACTGCTCTGATGAAATCATCAGTCCAATGAAAAAAAAATCCATTATGCTTATGAAAAATATGAGTGTGGTGGTAGTAATATTGTCATCATTTTACAGTTAAAAACCCACCCAGATATTTGAATGGAGAATAGCTTCAAAGTCTTTCATTGGTGAGGAACTCCAGAGAGATCCACTTAGCTCAATATATATCTAGGACTGTATGCATATTAAGTTTGAGTTTACTTGTTTATTGTTTGGTCCCAGCATGGAAACTTCCTCCACTAATGCAGACTGGCAATTTTTATCTAACATAGTCTTAGATTTGCCTGTATCATCGAGGAGTTAAGTCACCTATCCAATGTCACATAGGCTGCGTCAGAGAAAAGATCAAATTCAGGTCTTGACTTTGTCTGGCTTTCTATCTACCACATCAGGTTGCATTTCTAAAGCAACTGAAGTATGTATGGTGGAATTTTCACTGAAGTTCAAGGTTGTTAAAAATCCTATCTATCTTTCTATCAAAGTTATTAAAAAATCCTAGAATGGAATTTATCCACATGGTAGAAAAGTAATGAGAGCTAGAAGGGATTGAGGAGCAGGATGGGATTGTTATAGTCCAAGAAGCTGAGGAAAAGACTAAGTGGGTAATGAGGAGTAGCTAGGAAGCGAAAGGCAAAGAAGGAACCTGACTATAGCATTGTTATTGTTGTTCATCCATGTCCAACTCTTCATCACTCCCTTTGGGGTTTTCTTGGCAAAGATACTGGAGTTGATTTGCCATTTCCTTCTTCAGCTCATTTTATAGATGAGAAAACTGAGGCAAGCAGCATTAAGTAACTCACCCAGGGTTCACACAGCCAATTTCTGAGGTCAGATTTGAACCGAGGGAGATGAATCTTCCTGACTCCAGGCCCAGCACTTTATCCACTGTGCCACCTAGCTGCATTTGTAACTGTGTAGGTGTAGAGAATATCCTGATGATTGGATGAAGAGCATTAATCCCTTCAGTAGTCCAGACAGAAAAAGTCAGGCTCTGGATACAGGGTCAATAGAAGCCTCAGAAACATCAACACGCAAGCTGAAAAAGCAAAAAGACCTTTCCCCAGATGGGGAAATTTCACAGATATTTGGGAGGAGCCTTTATGCCTAACATCTTTGAAATTTGGCAGAGTCTGTTTAGTGTCCTCCCTAATGCATAATAACAGACATATCTGTGTTATCACAAGCCCTACATCAGGGTACATATTTCAAAATTGCTTTCTTAGGTTTCTGAAGCATTTGGATTCCACCACGTAGCAGCTGTCTGAATGAAGGTAAGACATTTCACCTCTCTTACCCTTGTCTTTGTATTCCCAACACCTACCATGATACCTGGCACAGAGTGCTTGTTTAATAAATGCTTGTTGACTGAGCAATTGGTTTTGTTCTCAACAAATAAGGAGCTGGACTAGATGACTTCTAAAAGTCTCTGCCAACTACAAATCTATGATCCTATAATCATAAAAGTTATCCTTTGATCAGTCTATTCTTACACTTTTCTTTACATCATCTTAATTTGTCTTTACTGGGAAAAGATATACTTTGCTTTAAGATAGCTGGCACTTCTCCATTAAAGTTGGCAAAGCATTTTACATGTCTAATCTCATTTGATCCTCACACGGTCCTGTGATTATCCTCACATGGTCCTGCGATTATCCCCACTTGCATATGAAGAGACTGAGGCAAACACAGATTAAGTGACTTGTCCAGGATCATATAGCTAGCAAATGTCAAAAGCACAATTTTAATTCAGGTCTTCCCGGATGCAAGTACAGTGTTCTGTCCACTGCACCTAGCTGCCTTTCTACAGTAAAATTATTATAAAGAGATTGGAATTTTTTTTTGGCAAGTCGAACTCATTTTTTTCACGGATGCATTATCATTATCTCTTACTGTTCTTGACTTGGTAGCAGCCACTAAAACTTTGTTTTTCTGATATCTATTCAGTCGCTGTGTGGTAGTTTCTTCATTACTCCAATGAGGCAGATTAAAATTCCCTCCTCAACTTATTAACGGAGAATTGTAGCCAATTTGGAGATGAATTCTAGAGATTTAGCTAGGGTAGTCATTAGATAACAAATGTAAAGTATGTCAACAGATCCGTTCTTGACATCTTTCTAGTCAGGTAGGTCCTTCCAGAATATTATTGGAGCCTTCAAGACACCTTTGTCATTTAAAGGACAGCATGTAGCAATGGAGGACTACTGGAGTTGAGGGTCAAGTAGTTAATGACCCATTAAAAAATTATTTTAAAAAACTATCTGTGCTTTAAAGACTAGACCTGCAATATGGGGTCTATGAGATAGATGGGTTGTGCTTGAAACTGAGGAGGTATGGAACACTGAAACTTTTCATCAAAATAAAAAAAATATGAATATGTAAATAAATTATATATAAATATATAAAATATATTTGTATAAAATTTATATAAATATGAATTTATCTTCTATATATACCAACATCTTCATTGATTCAACCAAAAATCATTTAGCTCCCATGTGTATGGATTTCTGATGACCGATACATGCACATACATGTTTTATATAAGTACATGACCTTTTAAAGGAGCCCTAGAGAAAACTCTTTTGTGAAGTAAAGAATCTTTCCATAATTTAATCAAGTTTGTATGCTTATCTTTCTGGAAGATATTTATTGTTAAGGTAGGACACATATGTAATTGGTGTACCAAACGATAGAAGCTATCCTCTGGCAATATTATTAGTGAATTTTATAAAATAATTTAGCATTTATTTTGTTTAATGACATTTTGCGGAGGCACAATAAAATACCACCATGAAACTGATGCTGGCAAATAATTTTAATTTGCTATTTTTTTATATTTTTGCTATTTTGCTAAATTTTCCTATTTTTATTTGCTATTGAGAGAGTTGGTGACAGTAATTCTACAAATGATGACCTTTATTTCCTCTGCCAGAGTGGCAGTCTCCAAGAGGGGGTTCACCTTGAAGTTGAGAAGCCCTAAGCTCAAAGTCTGTCATTAGAACTTATTTATTATTAGCCTTGGCAAGTCAACAAGCCTCATTGAGCCTCAGTTCCCCCTTAAGCAACATAGGGATGATAATAACAACTGTATTTCCTATTTCAAAGACTTGTTAAATAAGATCACATAGGTAAAATGCTTTATGAACTTTAAAGCATCATCCATAATTAGTCCTTTATAATTTTAGTCCTTATAAATTTCCTTTAGATAAATTGCAGTGTAATATATTTGTAGTGAAGAACTGCCAGCAGTTTATGAGAGAAATATTAGTATCAGAATTGTAGACTAACATCTTGCTGGTCAAGCTTATGCTCTGGATTACTGTCCTCACTCTTATTCTCCCAGTTATGTTGTATTCCCAAAGGATGTTTGATTACTTTTCCACCTATGATTCTTACGGTAGTCCTGAGAGCTTGTGGTTTCTCTAGTACTGTAGCTTATGAGCCTCCACCAGTAGTTGATTGTCCAATTGATATCAGTGAATCAATAATCCATAAACATTTATCAAGCACCTTCTATATGCCAGGCATTCTGTTAAGTGCTGGTGATACAAAAAGAGGCAAAAGAATTCCTGCCCTCAAAGGGTGCAATCTAATGAGAGAGACAATATATAAACAAATATATACAAAGCAAGCTATATACGGGATAAGAAGGAAATAGTTAACAGAGGGGAGGTATTAGAATTAAGAGTTGAAGAAGGCTTCCTGTAGAAGGTGGGATTTTAGGTGGGAATTAAAGGAAGCCAAAGAGATCAGTAGTTGGAGCAGAGGAGAGTGTTACAGGCATTGGGGACAGCCACAGAAAACAGCAATTAGCCAGTATAAGGAATTTTCATTAGGACTATTTACCAGAGTGGCATGTTGACAATCTTTGATGCAGAATATTCCCCATAAGAGCTGGAAGCACACTGTACCAATAGTACAAACAGAGTCCAGGCAAAAGCGCTATTTAGTGGTTAGAGACCACATGTGGCAAAAGGGTTATTCATAGCTCCTAGTTAGAAAAGTCTTTTTTCTCCCATTGCGGGCTCCACATGAGTTTTCCATTGGGCTCCAATCCCTATCTTTTCTGTGCAGCATTATATTATTTGAGAGAGAGAGAGAGAAAGAGAGAGAGAGAGAGAGAGAGAGAGAGAGAGAGAGAGAGAGAGAGAGAGAGAGAAGGAAGGAAGGAAGGAAGGAAGGAAGGAAGGAAGAAAGAAAGAAAGAAAGAAAGAAAGAAAGAAAGAAAGAAAGAAAGAAAGAAAGAAAGAAAGAAAGGAAGGAAGGAAGGAAGGAAGAGAGAAAGAAAGAAAGAAAGAAAAGGAACAGAGAGAGAAAGAAAGAAAAACTATGGAAAAGCAAAGTTTAAAAGGCTCAGCCTGACAAGGTAACTACTTTCCTGCCTCTTTCCTAAAGTATGGCAGACCTGAAAGCCAACCTCCAGAGGTAGACAGAGAGAGGCATCTCTCCTGCCTTTCAAGAGAGAACAGAAAGGTACTCTAGACAAAGACTGCATGGAAGCCTGAAAGTGAAGGCAGTAAGGTCTCTAGTTGCCCTGTAAGGAACAAACCTCCCCTTGCAGGAGTGTCCTGTCATGGACATTTTCCAGGCTAAGAGGAATTCTGGGCCAGGACATTGCCAGAAATTTGAAGCCCTCAGAACCTTGCAGTTATAGAGACCTGAATTGCCTTGGCCATGTGTGTTCCCTATGTGTGTGCCTCACAAGTATTGTCTTCTAAGTTTTTGCCAATTGTTTCAACTAATCCTATGTGTATTTGTGAGAGAGTGTGGCCTTGGGCAGGGTGAGAGATTATAGCTACTATTGTTTCATGTTATTTTGGTAAATGTGTTTGCTTTGAACTAATTCTATCTCCTGTCCGACTCTTAAAAGTGAGTTCATGGTGAAGGGTCATGCTCTATAATGTTATATATGCAGATGCTGAGTGTACTTTTGAATCTGAGGTATCACCTACACTCTAAGCAAACCAATCTTCCCATGAGAGTTTGAGAAGTAGCTCTGAGAGACAGCATTGTAAAGACAAGATAACATCTGTATGGAGACAGCCTGTTTCTGACCTTGTAACCCCATTTCTATGATGATGTTTTGAGAGTGGTGCTAGGCCTTGGGGTTTGTGAGTCAAGAAAGTTGGGGGGATGGCCTAAGTGGACAACTGACTAGCAGACCTGATCATCAAGGGAAGGAATTAGCTTCCAAATCTAGCCTACCCATGGCTACTTTTGAAGAGACTAAGATGCTGCAGACTGTAAATTTCACAAAGGACTGGACGCTGACCTCAATGGAGACCAGGAATAACAGTAAACAAGAGTTGGGAATGTTTACAACTTAGAGGGGGAACAAGAGATGAGGAATGGGGTATGAGTGCAAATATTTAACATGTGCTCCTGGAGCTCCTGGATTTGGCTATGTCTATAAACTAGTTAAATAGGGCAGCTAGGTGGTGTAGTGGATAGAGCCCAGGCCTGGCAAACTTTGGTCCATGGGCTCTTGAATAGTCAGACATAATCAAACAACTAAACAACAACCACCACAACAAATAAACTAGTTAAAGGCTATAGTTACTTGAAGCTTCAAGGGTCTGGAAGAAGCTAAGGACATGCAAACTATATGGTAGTTGTTTTAGTATACTTGATTTTATTTCTTTTCTTTTTTGGGTATGAATAAAAAAGAAAACTCCTTATATCAAATTGTGTTTATGTGCTCTATTAAGTTAGGTTAGTGTGACTAAATAAAAATGTAGCACAAAAGAAAATATTTGGAATTTTTTCTCACTGGGTAAGGGAAGGAACCATAAACATCTCATTAGATAATACATGGATAAATAAGAGAAGGGCTATCACCTATAAAGAGGTGGGGCTAGGGGACAGAGGTAGAAAACTTGATGAGAAACTTAAAGAGTTTGTTATTTTCCTAGAGCAATCATTGGTGTTGGGTGGAGCATAACCAATACAATGAATGTAGACTGATCTGTTCTTAATTGCATTTTTTTAAATCAATTTCCTTTTTAATTGCCAAAAGTTCATGTTCTTTCCTTCATATCCACCTCCAATCCTGTTTAAGACTTCTTGTCAGCCAACTTAAAAGAAATTTGTTTCATTCTGTTCCTCAGGTTCCTACATTCTTTGTGTCAGGTAGCATGCTTCTTCTCAGGTCCCCTGAAATGTCTGGTAATTGTGTCAAATGGAATTTTTAATACTTTCAAAATTGTTGGTATAATGTTGTGGTTATTGTGTAAATTGTTCTCCTAGTTTTGCTCACTTTCCCTACATCACTTCATACACATTTCTCTGGTTTTGTTGAAACCACTCCTTTCATAATTTCACATGGCACAATAGCATTCCATTATATCCATCCCAAATGATAGGCAGCCCCTTAGTTAACAGTTCTTTGTTAGTATGAAAAGATTTGCTGTAAATATTTTTGTACATATGTATCTTTTATTCCTTCCTTGATTTTTTTGATGCTATCAACCTTGTAGTTGTTTTTCTGGGTCAAGGAGTATGCACAATTTAGTGACTTTTTCAGGCATAGTTTCAAATTATTAGCCAAAATAGGAAAATCCACAGCTCTACCAACAATGCATTAATGTTGAGTCCCTCCAGCATTTACAATTTCTTTTTTGGGGAGGGTCAACTTTAACAATCTAATGGGTGTAAGGTTGCTCAGATTGCTTTAATTGCAAATTGTTTTCTAATTATTAGTGTTTTGGAGCATTTTTTCTTAGCGTTATTGATAGCTTGAATTTCTTCCTTATAAAACTGCCTGTATTTTATACTACAGTGTATGACCAGTTATCATTTGGCGAGCTTGCTTCATATTGTTGAAGAGTACTAAGAAAATGGCCAGTGGTACCACTTAGTAGTGAAATATAGATGAGGAAACGGAGATTCAAAGGAGTTGATTGGCTAAGCCTGGGTCCTACAGATACTAGGTGATAGAAGAGGCCTTCAAACCATGGTATTTTAGCACCAAATTCAGGGCTCCAGCATTTGGATTTTCTTCCATTTTGTTAACGTCTATTTCTTTTGGTTGGGGAAAAGTAATTTTTTATAAAATTGAAAATAGAGTAATTAATGGAGAAAAGAGTATCCAGTACAAGGGAGTGGTTACCAGAATCAAGTGTAGTTGGGACCTCAATGATGATAACTCAAAAAAAGTATTGTTTTTAGTGATTAACATGTCACCAGTGACATTAGAGAGAGCAATTTCAGTTGATTAGCAGCAGGGGAAATCAGACTGCAAAAAGTTCATGAAGGAGTGGGTGGAGAGGAAGTGAAGACATCAAAAGAAGATTATATTTGAAGAAGTTTGTAGTAAAGAGGAAGGAGATGGGTTTGCTGTTTCTTTGTTTAAAAAGTCAAGAGAAGGGTTTTGTGGGAGGCAGGAGAGAGGGACTTGGAGATTTTGATCATGTTTCTAGGCATATGTGAAGAAGTCAGTAGAGAGATTAAATTGGTAATGCATAAGGGAAAAGTGATGTCTGTTCAAGTTAGAAAGAAGATATCAGTCTCAAGGGTCCAGTCAGAATGATTGGCCTCAGTGAAATATAGGGATGTTTGCCCAGAGAGAAAGAGGAGAGAATAGATAATGACAGAAAACTTCTGAAGAATGAAGGAAGGGAGCTGAGAGAACTTATTATGCTGGATAACCTCAATTTTCTCAATGAAAAGGGAGACTAAATCATCTGCTGTAAGTATTGGAGTGGTGGTGTGGTTGCGGATTTCAAAAATCAGGAAAAAAGATATAAACTGTTGCTGTGAGGAATTCAAAAGGGATCCAATATAACAGTGCAGAAGAATTGTCAAACAATAACCAAAATCCAGCAAAGATTTCATACTATGAATTTAGAGTGAGTAAAATCAATTTGATTTTATAACTCTTTCTAGTGACGCACTGTAGATTCTAAGTAGGAGAAGGTTAATCAACAGGGAGCTCCAACTGATGGGAACTAGAACTCTGAGGGACCTCAAAAGCATTTGATATGTGTACTGGTCTAAGAAACTAGGAATGTTTAGCCTGGAGAAGAGACAACTTAGACAGATAATGATAGCCATCTTCAAGTACTTAAAGAGCTCT
Source organism: Phalanger gymnotis (assembly GCA_028646595.1). NCBI lineage: Eukaryota > Metazoa > Chordata > Mammalia > Diprotodontia > Phalangeridae > Phalanger > Phalanger gymnotis. The sequence goes on along the minus strand of CM053626.1, from coordinate 141,397,171 downwards.
TACATAGAAGAGGAATACACTTACTCTGCATGGCTCTAGAGGCCAAAATCAGAAACAAAGCCTGGAAATTTTAATGTTAGTTTGACATAAGGGAAAAACCTGCTGAATATGTATAGTTATCCAAAAGGAGAATGTACTTCCTCAAAAGTTCATAGGATCAAAAATTTAGAGTAGGAAAATACCTAAAAAGTCATATTAGTTGACATTTTCATTAAATTTCTTTTTATTATCAACTTAGCCAATATCAACAAACATGAGCATCTCAATATACTGACAACAAAAATTGTGAACTTCTTTAATATAGACGTAACTGTTTTTTAAAAATATATATTAAATTTAACATGGTAATAAGACCGTGCTGCTTTGTGTTCCTTTCTGAACTTCCTTCTACTTTTTTTTAAGTTTCACTGCCATTCTTTTCTTCTCTTGAGGGACATCTCTATCATTGCTCACTAACTCTCTTCATTGTTCCACTGTCCACTGAAAATAGGAGTCCTCTCCTGATTATACATATGGTCATAGTCAGGCAAAACAAATCTACACATAACATGGTTGAAAATATGACTCATTCTGCATTTCTAGTCCATCACTTCTCAGTTAATAGGAGATGAGCATGTTCATCACCATTATTTTGATTGGTCACAGCACTGATTAGAATTCTGATATCTTTCCAAGCTAGTCTCCTTTATTATACTACTGTGGTCATTGTGTAGATTATTTTCTCAATTCTGTTCCATTTTGTAGTCGTTGTTTAGTCATGTCCAACTCTTTGTGACCCCATGGAATCTTAGCAAAGAATACTAGAGTGGTTTGCCATTTTCTTGTCAAGTGTTTCTCCATTTTCAGATGCAAAAAGGGGTTAAGTCACTTGCCCAGGGGCACCCAGCTAGTGAATGTCTGAGACTGGATTTGAACTCAGATCTTTCTGATTTCAGGCCTGGTGCCTAATCCATTGGACCACCTACCTGCCAGTTATCTGCCTCAATTCATACAAGTCTTCCCAAATTTCTCCGTATCTGTCACATTTGTCTCTTTTTACATAAGGCAAGAGCATTCCATCCTATCCACTTTATTTCTACTTCTGCATAATTCTACATATTTTTTAAAGATGGATTTTTTCCCTCTTTCATTCAATTTTTTTGGGGGGGTGGGGAATGCATAGCATTAGAGTCAAAGGGTATGCACAGTGAAGTGATTTTTTAAGCACAGTTTTAAATGTGTTTCCAGACTTTCTGAACTAATTCTTAGCTCCACCAACAACACATTAGTGTGTCTGTTCTTCCATAGACCCTGCAATAATTGTAATTTTCTTCTTTTTTACATCTTTGTCAACATCATGAGTGTGCAATTGAAACTTGAAGTTGTTTTAATTTGAAGTTCTCTCATTAGTTATTTAGAAATTTTTTCTTGTATATTTCTTTATAGATTGCATTTCTTCATCTGAAAACTGCCTGTTCATATCTCCCTGTTTGTTCACTGATCTAAGGAAGAATGGTTCTTGTTATTATATATTTGTATCAATTTCCTTTATAAATTGGAAATCAGATTTCTATCAGATAAATCACCTGCAAATTTTTTCCCAGTTAACTATTTTGCTATCAACTCTTCTTCACTGATTTGCTTGTGCAAAAGATTTCCAATTTTCTATAATCAAAACTGCCCATTTTATCTTCTATAACATCTCTCCCTTGTTCAGTTTAGAATTCTAAGATATTCCCTTTCCTTATCCTCTAGTTTGTTTATGCTACAACCTTTAATATTTAGATCAGCTGTCCATTTGGAGCTTATTATGACATGTTACTTGAGATGTTGGACTAAAAACAATTTTGGCTTGTTTAATTTCCAATCTTTGCAGCAGATTTTGTTGAATATGGATTTCTAACTTCAAGCATTAGCATTTTGAGGTTTATTGATCACTAGTTACTGTTTGATAGTTTTGATTTGATTACTTCTTAATTACTTCTGAATCTTCTTTACTTAATCTGTTCTATTGCTCATTTTTTCTAACCATGCCAAATAGTTCTGATAAGAACTGCTTCTGATTATAATTTGTTATCTGGTACTACCATCCTCTTTTATTCCTACTTTTAAAATTGTTGGGATTTCTTTTTTGAGATTTTTGACCTTATATTTCTCCAAATAAGTTTTGCTACTTTTTATTTAGTTTTACAAAGTAACCCTAAAGTAATCTGATTGATATGGTGCTAAACCTATAAATTTACTTAGATTATATTGTCACTTCTCTTATAGTAGCATAGTCCAATTATAAATGGTCAATATCTCTCCAATTAAAGCTTTCGTTTCTGTAAATATCTTGCAGTTGTGTTCATATAAGTTCTGAGTATTTGTTGGTAGGTGAACTCCCAAATTTACACCTCCCATGACCAGCCAAGGTAAGAAATGGAGCATGTCAAAGATCTCATGCTGATTATTAGTGAGATTTGGTCCACAAGCAGTCATCCTCAGTTTGGATGATATGAGAAGATTTAGCCTTTAAAAAAAAAAGACTTATTCTCTAAGGTATAACTTTTGAGATTCTGTGAGTCTATGATCCTTTGATTTCTGGCCTCCCTAAATCAAAAGGTTTGTAGTGCTAGTCCAAGTGTATTTTGAGAGAATTAGTTATGGGTCAAGAGTGGTGAATGGTTGAGGGAAGGAGAATCATTCAAAATTTTTTCTCAAAGGCCTTGATTTGAAATTCATACCTATGGGCTTGAAAATAAAGAAAAGGTACATACCTTAAGAATGGTGAATTCAAGGGCTTGCAAGCCCCAAATTCAATTAAAAGAAAAAAAATATTAATTAAGCCCATACTAAGTACAAAGCACTAGGCTAAGCACTGGGGATATAAAGGTGACAATAAAAATGGTGTAAGGAGCTAAAATACCTTTCTCACCCCATTTTCTCTACACCTCTCAAACTTATTTAATTAGTTGTAGGACCAAAAAAGGGAAAGATTTCTTTCTAATTCCAAGTGTGAAAGAGGGGTCCCATAAAGTGAAAAACCTGGTTTTGGAATCTCTTGCAACTTTCCCAGGTTTGATGTGCACTGCTTTTGATCTGTGCTAAGTGCTGGGAAAACAAAGACAGGCAAAAGACAGTCTTGGCTCTCAAAGAACTCACAGTCTAACTGGGGAGACAACATGGAAACAGCTTTATACAAGTGGGATATGTACTGCACAGTGTAGATTGGAGGATCATCTCAAAGAGAAGGCATTAAGATTAAGGAGGAATGGCAAAGGCTTCTGGCAGAAGGTATGACCAAGAGGCAGAGGTGAGGAAGAGGGGCCTTCCAGACTTGGGGGACAGCCAGTGAAAATACAAGGAGTCAGTATATGGAGTGTCTTGTGGGAGGAACAGCAAGGTGTTCTATCAAGCCTTCATGGCTTTCATTCCACTGGCCTTTTACCTTCCCAAGGAGAATGATTTTTTTTCACTCTTCTATCTCTCACCTAAACTCAGTGCATCAGATAAGATCTAGAGATGATAATTAAAAATAGTCTGACGAGCTTAAATACCTCCAAATTCTGTGTCTACTGTGTATCTCTGTTGCATTCCTTCTATGATCCACATTCAAGAAAATATTGCAATATTAATCTCTCCTTCGCAAAAGTACTGAAGTAATTATTTTATATATTTTTTAAATTTATTTTAATA
>CM053626.1:141356753-141393014 GCA_028646595.1 Phalanger gymnotis | reverse complement strand
CCTGTGAAAATCAATGCTGAAAACCAAACATGTCAAAAATAAATTAAAAAAAAAGATACAATGAAACAAAATCAAAAATGTAAAAGAAAATTGAAGAAAATGTGAAATTTTTCATTGAAAATACAACTCACCTTGAAAATAGGTCCGGGAAAGATAAAATAAAAATTACTGGACTACTGGAAAGACATGATTGAAAAATAAAAGCCTGGACAGCATTTTCAATAAATTATCAAAGAAAATTGTCCTAATATATTAGAACCAGAGGGCAAAATAGAAATTGAAAGAATCTACTGATCACCACATAAAAAAGATCCCAAATCGAAAACTCCCTGGAACATCATAGCCAAATTCCAGAGCTCACAAATCAAGGAGAAAGTATTGCAAACAACCAAAAAGAAACAATTCAATTATCATGGAGCTACAGTCAGGATTAGACAGGATTTGGTAGCTTCCATATTAAAGAACTGGAGGGCTTGTAATATGATATATTGGAAGGGAAAGGAGTTAGGATTACAAGAAGTTAAAGAGGTCAATAAAATTCTGGACATTTTAGATATGATAGATCTTTGGAGAAAATTGAATGGAGATAGAAAGGAATATACCAAAAATTGATCATGAATTAGGACAAAAACCTCACAACCAAATGCAGAAAAGCAGAAATAGTAAGCTCATTCTTTTCAAATAAAAATGCAATAATAATTACATTCAGTAATGGGCAGTGTAAAGAGGAATTAAAAGTTAATTGAAATTACATAATCAAAAAAAAGTAGATCAAAGAACAAATCATAGAAACGATTGACAATTTCATTAAAGAAAATGACAAGACAATATACCAAAGTGGTCCTTGGGGGAAAATTTGTGTTTTAATTGCTTACATCAATAAAATAGAGTAAAAGCAGATCAATGAATTAGGCATATCATTTAAAAAAAAACTAGAAAAAGAACAAATTTTAAAATCCCCACTTAAACACCGAATTGAAAATCCTAAAAAATCAGAGGAAGATTAATAAAATTGAAAGTTAGAGAATGATTGAACTAATTAATCAAATTGGAAGTTGAGTTTATGGAAAAGAAATAAAATAGATAAACCATTGGTTAATTTGATTTAAAAAAGGAAAGAAGAAAACCAAATTACTAGTATCAAAAATGAAAACAAAGAGGAAATTAGGACAATTTTTAGGAGCTATTTTGCTCACTTATATGCTAATAAATCTGACAATCTAAATGACATGGATGAATATCTACAAAAATATAAATTACCCAGATTAGCTGAAGCAGAAAAAATACTTAAATAACTCAGTCTTAGAAAAAGAAGTTGAACAAGCCATCAGTGGATTTTCTAAGAAAAAATCTCTAGGACCAGACAGATTCACAAGCAAATTCTACCCAACATTTAAAGAACAATTAATTGCAATACTATATAAATTATTTGGAAAAATTGATGGAGAAGTAGTTCTACCAAATTCCTTTTATGACACAAATATGGTGCTGATACCCAAACCAAGAAGAGCCAAAACAGAGAAAGAAAGCTAAAAATCAATCAGTAAATAAAATATTAGGAAAGAAATTATGGCAATATATCACAAGGATCATACACTATGACTGGGTGGGATTTATACCAGGAATGCAGGGCTGGTTTAACACTAGGGAAACTATCAGTATAACTGACCATATCAATAACAAAACCAATAGAAATCTTACAACTATCGCAATAGATGCAGAAAAAGCCTTTGACAAAATACAGAACTTATTTCTATTAAAACTACTAGAGAGCATAGGAATAAATGGAACTTACCTTAATATGATAAGTAATACTTATGTAAAATCATCAGCAAGCATTATCTGTAATTGCAATAAGTTCAAAGCCTTCCCAATACAATCAGGCATAAAGTAAAGATGCCCATTGTCACTTCTCTTATTTAGTGTAGTACTAGAAATGTTATCTATAGCAATAAGAGAAGAAAAAAGAAATTAAATGAATTACAATAGGCAATGAGCAAACAAAACTATCTCTCCTCACCAATGATATGACATTATACTTAGAAAACTCTAGAGAATCAACTAAAAAGCTACTTGAAATTATTAAAAATTTTAGCAAAGTTGCAGGATACAAAATAAACCCGTATAAATCACCAGCATCTCTATACATTACAAAGTCCAGCAGCAAGAAATAGAAAGAGAAATTCCATTTAAAGTAATTGTAGACAGTATAAACTACCTGGGAGTCTACCTGGCAAGAAAAACCAAGGAACTACATGAACACAGTTACAAAACATTTTTCACACAAACAAAGTCAGATCTTAACAATTGGAAAAATATTAATTGCTCATGGGTAGGCTGAGCCAATATGATAAAAATGACAATTCTACCTAAATTAATCTATTTATTCAGTGTCATACCAGCTGAACTATCAAAAAAATTATTTTATAGAGTTAGAAAAAATAATGCAATTCATCTGGAAAAACAAAAACTCAAGGCTATCAAGGGAGTCAATTAAAACAAAAAAGCAAAAGAAGGTTGTCTAGCTGTACCAGATCTTGAACTGTATTATAAAGCAGCAATTATCAAGACAATCTGGTACTGATTAAGAAATAGAGTGATGTATCAGTGGAACAGATTAGGTACAAATTACACTATAGTAAATGACCATAGTAATCTAGTTGCCTCATCGATAATAGCAATAATTACCATTATCACCATTGATTATTATGACTTTGGTTGAGTGTCACCATTTAGAGTCTTCCTTCTCATTCCCAGGCTACCTAGTACTGCTAGAGGAAGTCATGAAAAAATGCCAATTTGCCTACTAAAAATTCATGACACTTAAATATAATACTCACTTCTGTTCATCAATCCTATAATAATCAATATTATTAACTAATTAATTGAGTAATTAATGTTAATTCATGCATGATATAAATAATGTATAATATTAATGTACAATAATATAATCATAGTAAATATTTCATTGATCAATTGATATTAAATAATTATGATTATCATTATAATGATTGTATGTATGTGAGGAACAGAGAGTATGGCTACAGTGGGAAGGAGAAGCATTTCCTTCTCTATCATACTCAAAGAATCATAGCATGAAAACCTGACTCTGTTTTACTTTAGAATCTAAATTTCAGAGTTGTAGCCCAACCTCTAAAATTAAGAGAAAAAGACAATGAGATCCAGAGAGGTTCAACAACTTGCCAATGTCAACCTAACTAATCAGTTAGTGGCAAAGCCCCAAAATGAATTGAAGTCTTCTGACTCAAAAGACAATGTTTTTTGTTTGTTTCTTTGGTCGGTTGGTTGGTTTTGTTTTATTATATCAACTTAACTGGTAAGTGTTTCCTGTCTCATGACTTAAGTTGATCATAAGGGTAGGAAATAGATGGTCAGCTGCAATCTAGCACATTTGACAGTTAGGAACAAATATTATCCAAGCTGAGATACAAAGACTTTCATATGTGTATCTAACTGAACATATGTCCTTGAATATTTATGTTAACGGCATTTTTCTGAGATTTTCTCTAAGTAGTAGATGATAGAAAGCTAAAAATCAAAATGTAGAGTCCTAGATGTGGTCATGGTAAAGAATATTCTTCTGCTGAAACAGACCAGAGAAAAAGGTTTATATTTCAATAGGTCACAATTAAATAATTTGTAAATAGAAGACAAGAAAAATCTGGCTTAATTAGGATAGCGTAAATTAGATCCACTCTCAAGAATGACTTGGCAAGAGTGGAAAAGAAATGACTGGATTCATCGCTCCCAGTTATCTCAATAGAAAATTAGAAATGAAGGAACTACTATATTAGAAAACTGATAAACTTTGCAAGCTGTCATGTTAATTGTTAACCAATAACTAACCAGTGCTATTCTAATAACAATCTAAAAGATTAAGCTGAAATTTGAGAACTTGAATGATTTTTAATTGCTCCTTCAAAAAGGGTATTAGAGAATTGTAAATACCTTGGGCTGTTTGAATTCTCAGTTGCATTTATAAGACGATAAGCTCAATTCCTGGCAGAAAGGGCTTAATAAACGGTTGTTTATCATCCTCTTCTTAACAGAGGGGTTAACATAACTAAACCATATTTGGAGCTTTTGTTTATGGGAAAAAATCCTCGTACACAATTATTTTAAAGCTACTCTTAAGACTTTTAATGTTTAGCATAGCATCTTGTTGGATGAAATGGATTTGTTTATATTGGGGAATAAATAATTTAATCTGTTGGAATTTGGTTTCTGTTGGACTTTGGAAATGAAGTTATGTCAACTGATGAAATTAACTGCTCCAAGAAAATTTTGTTTATTCTAGAAATTGTTGCTATTCTATCAGAGAAAAACAAAACATATGATGCTTTAAAATACAGGAGTTGTGTTCTGACTAACATTCTTGATGTTCTAACACTGATTCAAATAAGCATTTTGATAAGTGTATTAAGTAGATCAGATACCACACTGAATTTCTTGAGTTTATATGAATGATTTTATTAGAAAGACTTTAAAAATTTCAGGGAACTTGGGTTTCTTCCTCTAATAACTGTTTTTTCTCAAAGACCGGCTAACATTTATTAATACCCAACAGCAGGTATTAATTCAACAAAATTCAATTCAATTAGAATTTGATCAGTGCCTACTATCTGTAAGGCAGAGCTGTCCAACCTTAGGTTTTTATTGAAACAATGGACAATATATTTTGATTTACCATTTTAGTGAGAGCTCTGCAGTAGCTCGGCTTCAGTTACTAAAGCATTTATGTAAATTCTATGCTTGTAGGCAGGCTGCATTTTGGACTGCCCTGGTGTAAGGCATTGTTCTACGACAGTGTTGAGATAAAGATAATATAAAGAAACAAAGATAAAAATGAGATCATTCTCACCCTCTAGGAACTAATATTTTACAGGGGAGGGGATATGATATGTATACAAATATATGAATATACAGTAAATATGAAGGCTTTCTTTTTTGGTTGTTAAGGTTTACACCTATGAGTTCATTGTTGTAGGGAGTTCTCTCACAGGCAAATGTTGTGCAACCTATAATCCTATAGAATTGTTTGGGATACTAAGACATTAAGTGACTCACATATGGTTCTACAATCAGAATATGTCACAGTTAGGACTCAAACCTAGGTCTTCCTGATTCCAAAGCCAGCCTCTAATTATCCCAGATTGCCTCTTATAATACAAATTAATTTCTAAAGAGTGATATTATTAATTCAGGGTATCAGGGAAGGTCTTGTTTAAAGAAGTAGCACCTGAACTGTGTTTTGAAGGAAGCTAAAAATTCTAAGAGATAACAGGGGAGGAAGGAGTACACTCCTAACATGGGGAACTTCATAGACAAAGGCAGGATTCAACAGAGATGTGAGATGGAATGTCAAATACGGGGGTTATATGCAAATGGGTCAGTTTGATTAGAATAGAGCATGTGTGAAGGAGAGGAAGGTGAAATAAAACTGACAAGTTGATGAGTGATAAGTTATGAAGGACTTGAATTTCCAGGCGGAGGACTTAATATTTTTATCTAAGGAGAGCCACTGAGACTTTTTTGAGTATGTGTATCTGGGGGGGGCTGGGGGGAATGGAGAGTTGACATAGGCAGGCCAATGTTTTCGAAATGTCAATTTGATATCAGGATTAGAAAATGAAGGGAAGCAGCAACACCAATTAGGAAACTATTCTAAAAGTCCAGGTAAGAGGCTAAGAGCACCTGGCTGGGAGTGAGAATTAGGGCTTAGGAAAAGTCAATGGAGATGCCAACTTTTCAAAGATCAGAATGTTGAAACTAAATTACAAGCACATAGAGAAAAAAAAGGACAAAAAATTTAATATCCCAGTTCCTTTGCTGTATATGTATAACCTTTGGTTTCTTGTAACAGATGATGCTTTTCAATTGTTCCTCTCCTCCTTCACTGGATATTGTCACATTTCCATCAGCTTCCAAATGGATTGGGATTTTTTTTTGAGCTTCTGCTGCTCTGATTCATTCTCATTCTCTCTCTCTCTCTCTCTCTCTCTCTCTCTCTCTCTCTCTCTCTCTCTCTCTCTCTCTCTCTCTCTCCATTCTCAACCAGAATTAGGAACAGAAGGATGAGACTATGTCTTTTGAAAGGTTTGAAGTTTTCAGCAGAAAAGTTCTCTTCTTTTACTCTATTTCTCTTGGCTGATCAGACCACAGGATAAAAGAGTTAACTTGATTGGCTGTGACATAGAAATAGACAACACTGAAAACTCTACATTACTTAAAACAAGCACAAATAAACACTGATCACTTTCTCTTTCTTTTTTCTTCTTTTCTCTCTTTTGCTCTTCTTCCATTTTCCTCCCTGCCTTTCTTTTTCACTCCCTCCCTTCCTTCCTTCTCTATCTTTCCTCCCCTCCACCAAAAACCTCAGAAAAAAAATGTTTTTTGCTTAGGGTGTTTATCATCCTATATCTAAAAGTGCTTTTACTGTCTTATGTCTGAAAGCTACTTCATATATTGTATCCTAGGTCATGTGCTCATTATCTTTACTGTCTCTTAAAATCTATTTTCTATTTCCATAGGTAGGGCATCCCTCATTTCTATGAAATCAGATCTGCTTTTCCTTAAGTTTAGAATGGGTGTCTCTAGTATGTTTCTTATAGTTCTTTCTGTAGGTATTAACCAAGATCTGCTTCTTCATTGCTTTCCTAAGGTCATTATGAAAGGAAACTATCAGTCAAAGCTAAAATCATTAGCAAATATTTGCTAATTGATCACCATGTTTGGGGGATACATGTTATTAGTATTTGCTAACCAAATTTAGGGGTCCCATATGCCAAGCCTAGCATATTGCCTTGGTATCTAAAGGGTGCTATGCAAATGTTTGTTGATTTGAACTGAATTGTAGCTTTAGAATGAAAAGCTACTTTGATTTTAATTTGCACTCGTGTTTGAAATACTTTTCCATGGACTTGGATGCCAGCTTCCCTTCACAGTAAGAGAAGGAAGCTAGAGGAACCTATGGACATAGTTCTTTCTTTCTTCTCATGGAGAAATTACCATAATTTACCATTTCTTAGACAGAAAGGTCAGGAGACTTGGCTAACAAATCAGGGAAAGAAATACTGTGCTTTTCCCCCTTTCTTACCATTCAATGAATTAGCAAAGTTTGCATGGGACAGAGACTGGATGGATGATTATTTCCCTGGTTTGGTCCCTCCCAGGTGAGGAAATTACCTTGACCAATGTGGGTTGACACTTTCTCTACTACTTAAAATGTTAGAAAGTTGGCTAAGCATATTGTGAAGTTAAGTGATCTATCAAGGTCACAGAAATAGTGTGTTACAGATAGCCCAAGTCTTCCTGATTTCAAAGCCCTCTCTATGTTCACTATGCCACAATGTCTGGGTGGTATCATCCCCAAATCCTTCTTCTAGGGCTCTAGTCTCATTCTTTTATTTATTTTTAGTTTTCACCATTCACTTTTATAAGATTTTGAGTTCCAAATTTTTTCCCCCTCTCTCCCCTCTCCTCTCCTCAAGAAGGCATGCAATCTGATATAGGCTACACATGTACAATCATATTAAACATATTTCCATATCTAGTCTCATTCTTAATGAGGATCTGATGTTTTTGCCTCTATTTTTTTTAAAGGAACCCTTTGAGGAACCCAAATTTCAACCCTCAGCTTATCTCTCATAGAATTTTACATTCAGAAGCAGCCCTTAATTAAATTGTAAGCTGTGAAAGCTTACTATTGGCATGTCTCTAGCCATCCAGATAAGAGTATCACAAGTACTCATCCAGGGTCATCATCTTCCTTGGGATTGTTTATTAAATATTTGTTGAACAGAAGATGCCTCTGTGCTTTGTGTGAGAGCATATGTAGTCAGCTCATTCTGCAACTTGGCATATTGGATAAAATTTTGATCTTAGAGTCAGAAAGACCTAGGTTTGAAACCTACCTCTGGCATTTACTGTCTATATGACCCTGGGAAAATCATTTAACTTCTCTCATCCTCCTTTTCCTAATCTGTAAAATGGGGATAACAATAGCATTTTCCCCACTGAGTTCTTATGAAGATCAAATGAGATAATGTAAGTAATTTTGCCTTATTGTTATTAATAAAAATATTACTTAGAAAGCTTAGAAATTACTTAATTATCTATGGTATATAAATGGGTGTATAAAGAGGTGTATAAATGCTCCTCCTTTGGCTTATCCCTACATAATTCAAACTGTCCTGCTTTGGTTACTTTGTGAATTTATAGTTTTTTTTGAATTCTGTTGAGAGACAGGAATGATGCAAGGTGAGATAATATATTAGAAATGAGGCTTACATCCATTTGTGAAGTGTAATGGGACAAACTTTCACCTCATCTACATATTTTCCTGTATGGAGATTAGAGGGCATAGGGAAAATCATGGTATCTAATCATATTTTTATAAAGAAAAACAGGTTAAAATGAGTACCAAGGTCAGCCTTGAAGGGAATAGAAGTCACAAAAAGGACACTATTTGGTGTTAGAGATATCAAGTGTGGATAAAAGACAGGATGTTTGATTTAATTTAACTTGGTCATGGATGGTGGACAAGTTGGGGGGGGTTGTATTGGTGATCCTTGAAAAGTTTGGCCTTTGTTTCCTTTGATTAATTCAGTGTCTTTGAGTCTTACTAGGTGCTAAACCCCAGGCCCAAACCCCTATCTATTAGGTGCTAAGCTTATGTGGGTGTGAATTGGTAACTAAGGTGGGGCTCCAGGTGGGGCCAATGAAGGGAGGTGCTAACACCAGAGCCAATCATAGGAGCCTAAGTTCTGGTAGCTCAGATGACATTTGATGACTCTGAAACTGTATAAAAAGAGAAGACAGAGCTATTTGCTTAAGGCTCTGACTCCTGGAGGCTCGGGACTCTGGGAAGCCACTGTAAGTGCCTTCTGGCTGAACTCAGATGTTGATGGTTTTCTTGGTGACTATGAATTGTATTGGGTCTGTTTGTAATTCGATTGTTTTTGCTCTGAAGTTCAGGTGCTGACTTTTTCCCTGAACTAAGTGAATGATATCTGTATGCTAGATTAAAGTAAGATTGTTGACCCCTTAACATTGCTTTCTTTAGTAAAGCAGATCAAAAGAACTTGGGCTTGCAGCATTCTGTGAGCTGGTCGTTGTTGGTTTCACACCCCCACAGCAGCTGCTAGCCGAATTGTTAAAACAGGGCTATAGGTATATTAATGGAAGATAAATACAAAGTCAAAGAAAAGAGAATTCTTAGTGCTATATTTTTTAAAAATAATAATATGTCATTGATGTAGTTTATTTTTTAGATTGCTTAAATTTCAAATTATGGGGCAGGCAGGTGGCATAGTGGATAGAGTACCAGGCCTGGAGTCAGGAAAACCTGAGTTCAAATCTGACCTCACATACTTACTAGCTGTGTGACCCTGGGCATCTTAAAAAAAATAAACTACATCAATAAAATTTTCTTATTTTAAAAAATAAATTGGGAGAAAAAACAAGAAATGACATTGAGAAAAACAAAGACAGGAAGGGCAGCCATATTGGATTAAGTACATGTAGAGGAGATTGGAGCTGGAGATGGTGCAGTTGCCAAGGTATCAATGAATAAAAGGTATCTGAAAGAGTGACACAATAGTTGTGTGTGTGTGTGTCAAACCTTTTGAATACCAAAAAAAGGAGACCAAAAGAACCTCAATGACTACTTAGTGCATACTTTTATATCTATACAAATTGAGAATCATATATATATATGCATATATATATATATATATATGTATAGAGAGAGAGAGAGAGAGAGAGAGAGAGAGAGAGAGAGAGAGAGCATGGTTGTAGTAGGTACTTAATTAAGTATTTGTAGAATGAATCAGTTGACAGAGACATCTTCCTTCGCTGATTGCCTACTTTAGTTCCTTACTCTCCAACAGCAGCTCTGGATCATCAGAAGATCTTAGATTTACAGCTAGAGTGGTCTTTCTTTATTACCTAATCTAACCCTCTCATTTTATAGATGAAGAAACTAATATCTAGAAAGAAGGTATTGGCCCAAAGTCAAGCAGGCAGAAAGAAAGAAAATTCAGGAGACAACATTTGAATGCAGAACTTCCCATTCCAAATATCATGGGTGATTGCCACACTGTTCTGGGGAAATTCACTCAGATTAAGCATACCAGATGGCCTGCAGGACTCCCAGAAGGGTGAGATAGCCACCCCTATCTGTTCATTCTTTGCATCCATCCCTAATTTGTAAAAGCTGCCTTCTGTTCAAAAGGATTTGAGTTCAATTTGTTGAACCATAGGCCTAACCTTGACTTCTTTGAATGAAACCATTCAATGGTTTCAATGAATCATTTATGTGAATTTGGGGACCTTTTACTATATGTTCAATTCTTTTGACTTTTGTTTGTAACAAAATTTAACGTATGAAAAGGGATGTGTGCCCAGAAAGCTATCTCCTTTTTATTCCAGACAAAGGGAAAAATTCTGTAGCAGACCTTTGGATAGCCTCCAGACCAGTATCTCCCAGCCTGAGCCAGAAAGTCAAAATAAGAGTTAATTGCTGAGATAAGCAAATATTTTTTAAGGCAACTGACCAGGCAGAATTGAGACTATTTGGTAATTTACTGAAACAAATTCTTCCTCTAGACGTTGAAATGATGTTTTAAGTGTTTCTACATTAAGGGAAAGAATTATGATCTCAGTGTTTTTTCTTCAGGCCAAATAAAATCATTGATTTTGGATTAAAATGAATTTTAGTGGGAGGGTTGGTGGGTGGGTGAATGGAAATAACGTGGGCATGAAGATTTTTCATTTGGTTGATTCCCAATTTAATACTGAGCAGGGGTGTTTAATGGCTTAGAATAAAAGTCCCCAAATTTGGATCTGTCCTACCTGAATTAGTTATCAATGCATTCTCTTTGGTCCCTTAGTCTGGGTGAGTACAAAATAACTATCTGTTTATAAAGTCAACCTAGTTAAGAAAAATAGTGATTTCAGCAAATAAACTCAAGGGGAAAAAAGTATTAGAAAGCTTTCAGGGACTATTATTGTATTTAAAATTTTATGCTTATGTTTCTGTCCCTGAATTCCACCCCCCCATACCATACTCTTACCTTCTCACTCATACCATTTTAAAGGAAAAAAAGTATGTTTTCTCACAAAGTTTCTTCCTGACAAGTGTGCTGGCAGCAAAAGCCGCTTCTCTGAAGTTGGGTGAGTCCAAATGAGGTCCAAATGATTTTTGCCACAAACGAGTTTGAATGATCCTATTTGCTTAAATTAACATGAGAGTGCTTAATTGCTCTCCATGTATGTATGTGTGTGGTAGAGGGGAAAGAAGAGAAATCTCTTTAGATATCTTGGTTTCCTTGATGATGTTTCCTTGACTGGATTTGTAGTCAGGAGAGAAATGTGGGTTTGAAATCCAGCACTAACATTTACTAGCTGTGGCAACATGGGAAAATCACTTAACTTTTTCTGAGTCTGTAAAATAGAGCTAAAAACACCTGTAATACTTATGTCATAGGATTATTTTGAGGCTCTAGTAAGACAATGAATGTAAATTACTTTCTAAACCTCACAGCTTATATATGTCAATAATTTTTAAGCATACATACACAATTTGCCTGAATAATTTCTAATAATTTCCCATTGACTTTGACAAGTTTTTGGCTGTGAAAGATTTGATAAAAGTTGAGATGGGGGAAGGGAGAGTTATTATATTATCTTTCACAGCAACTGTGATCAGAAAACCTGGATTCAAATCCTATTTTTTATGCTTACCAGCAATATTACATTGGACCAGCCACTTAAAATCTCTAGAATTTAACTTCATCTTCTACAAAATAAGCATTTTAATCCCTTAAGTGCCTATGTCACAGGGTTCTTGTGAGGATGAAATGAAATGATGCATATAAATTGCTTTGAAAATTGTAAAGTGTTTGAATTCTTTCTTAGTATACTCTGTCTACACCTTCAATATTCTAAGTAGGTATTGAAATGAAACTTTAAAATGAAGTGGTCATTGAAATGCATCAATAGTCAGAAAGATCATGGGATAAAAGATCATAGATTTAGAGCTGGGAGGGACCCAAAGGTTACTAGGTCCAATTCCCTTATTTTGCAGTTGAGGAAACAGAGTGCCAGAGATATGAAGCAATTTGCCCAGGACCACCAAGCTAGTATAAGTCGGAGGAAGGCTTTGAACATAGGTCTTTGTGACAGTATCCATTAGAAAATGTTGCTTTGTTGGACCAGCAGGAATAGATTTCTGGGTAGCTAAGATAATGTTAGAGATAAAGTAGGTGCTCAATCAACCAACAAGCACTGTATAGGCACTGTTACAAGCTTTGCATACACAAAGAAAGGCAAAAGGCAGTCTCTCCTCTCAAGAAGCTCATGTTTAATGGAGGAGGCCATATGCATACAACATTATACAAGTAAGATAGATGCAGGAGAATGGGAAATAATCAACAAATTGAAGGTGCTGGCTTTAAGGGGGATCAAGAAAAGTTTCTTGCAGAAGGTAGAAAGTTAGCTGGAATTTGAAGGAACCCTAGGAAGTCGGGAGGTAGAGATGAAGAGGGAGGGAATTCCAGGCCTAGGAGACAGCTAGGGAAAATGCACAGAATTGGTTGGGAGAGTGATTCATTTGTTCTTTTGAAGCTCACTATGGATATAAATCATGCTTGATAACTATAATCTGCCTCTCAGTGGTGTGTGTGTGTGTGCAAATATTATTTGCTATATTCTATAGGCCTTGCAGTGAACACCAGCAATCTGGTGGATGATCATTTTTACCATCACATGCTACCAGTTTATTCCAGTGTTCATTATTTAATTAAATTGTACCAAACTGGGCGAAAAATGGAGTTTTGGTGCTTCCTGGTTTTATCAGCTCTCTTTATAGAATCCAAAGCAGCAATGCGAGGTAAGATTCTTTCTATTGATTTAAAAACTATTTTTAATTAAAAAAACTTCTTATCTGACCTTGACTAAAACTATTTCCAGATATTTTTACTTTATGTTAAAATACTTGCTGTTGTCAAGGCAAAGGTCCTTTTGTGTTGTGCTGGTTTTCTTTTAGTCCTGTCCCAAAACTCATTCAACTTTGGACTCTAGTCCTAACTGCCATTTGTGACTTTGGGCAAGTCAGTCAAGTCAGTCATTCGATCTTTCTGTCCCTCAGTTTCCCCATCTGTAATATGAGAGAACAGGTCTCTTTAGCTCTAAAATCATTTGAGACTTTGACCAATGGACCTACTTTTACACAGACAAACAACTTTTCCATTGAAGCATTGCAGTGAATCCAGTTCCAAATTATAACATCATAGCTCTAGAGCTGGTAGGGACCTCAGAGGTCCTCTAGACAAACACTCTTATTTTCCAGATGAAGAAAGGAAAAAAGCAAGCATTTATTAAAGTGCCTATTCTGTGCCCACTTGTAAAGCACTTTACGAATAGTATGTCACTTGATCTTCACCAATCCTTTGAGGTAAGTGCTATTATTATCCCCTTTTAACAGTTCAAGGAACTGAGAGAAAAGTTAAATGCCTTGTCCGGGGTCACACAGCTAGTGACAGAAATAGTCCATATTTGAACTTAGGTCTTGCTGACTCCAGATTCAGCTTACCATCTTCTCTGCCCCCCACCCACTTTTGAGGCCTAGCAAGCCACATGGATAGTAAGTGTCAGAGGCTGAATTTGAACCTTGGTCCTGTGACTCCAGAGCCTATAATTATTACTCTTTATACTATAAAAGGTAGTCCACGGTACCCAGCCAAGTGATTATTCACCTGGGCCTTCTTTAGCTGGATCAGATATTAGAATTTTCATTTCTGATACAGCCGTGAATACAAATTCCACTAAGAAATAATTTTTAAAGCTATGCACAGTGGAGGTAGATGGTACAGTGGATAGAATGCTGGGCCTGGAGTCAGGAAGACTCATCTCCCTAGATTCAAGTCCAGCCTCAAAAGCTTAATATTTTGGTATCCCTGGGCAAATCCCTTACCCTTTTTTGTCTCAGTTTTCTCATCTGTAAAATGAGCTGGAAAAGAAAAGGGCAAAGCACTCCAGTATCTTTGCCAAGAAAATTCAAAATAAGATCATGAAGAGTCAGACATGACTGAAATGATTCAACCAAAACATACACAGTGGAGTGTCTTTATATATGTATATGTGTATATACATGTGTGTGTGTGAGTACACACACACATGAACACATACACACATATGACTTTCATTTAATCTGTCTTCTTCATTTGCAGGTCAACACTATAATGCAATGGAAAATGAGGCTTTAATTGTGTTGTGTCCCAGATCAACAAAACCTGGATCCCAAGTTTACTGGACTTACTTTAAATCTAATAAAAGCATTACTACCAGTAAAAGAAGTCGAATATATTCCTCAGGGGTCCAACTCAAATTTCTACCAACTTCAGTGAATGACTCTGGAATATATAATTGTACTGTAAAAAGGTATGTAGAGATGAATATGTGTGGGTCAGAGACCTCTACTCACATTGAAAATAGACAGAGACCGTCCTTGAGAAAAGGCGAAAAGGAGTTTATTACTTTCTCATGAGAAAGGACACACCCCAGCATGGCCCAAGATGATGCCAGCACGCACGCGCGCGCGTGTGTGTGTGTGTGTGTGTGTGTGTGTGTGTGTGTGTGTGTGTTTTGCATACAGCTCAAAGCAAGTTATATAGACCCTAATGCAGATTTCCCCCTCCCCCTACCGGCTCCTCTTCCCATTGACTGGACTTGGAGGTCACATTCTAAACATGGAATCTTTTCCCAGCAACAGAGAACAAAGAACAAAAAGACAGGTGTGAGACCAGGGAAAAGGGAATAAAAGCCAGATAAGCAGGACCTTGAAGATGTCTGTCTACTGATGTAATTTCTTATCTCTACTTTCTCAGCAAAGCACTTTCTAAAAATATAGAAGGGGTTCAGGGTTGGGGGGTAGATGGTAGGAGAGACAAGGTCTTTTCCCATGCTGAGGGGGGCTTTACTATTTCAGCATTCCACTTAACAAGAAAATAATAAAAGAAAAAAACTTCAGGCAGCCAACCTATGGATGTCAGTCATTTTGATCTCTATCTTGGTAAGATTCTCTCTGCTGAGAGACAGAATAATAATTGATAGAAGTCCTGCCTTCAAGCCAGAAAAACTTTGGTTCAAATCCCACATACTGTGAGACTCTTGGCAAATCAACAATTTCTCATTGCTTGATACAACTCTCTGACTGCAAGTTGCAGAAAAGGTACAGACTGGCATTGGCACAGGAACTTTCCTCATCTGGTAAGACACATCTTCCCAAGTTCAAATGTGGCCTCAGACACTAGCTGTGTGACCCTGGGCAAGTCACTTTTCCCTGCTTGACTAAGTTCTCTCATCTATAAAATGAGCTGGAGAAGGAAATGGAAAAACACTCCAGTATTTTTGCCAAGAAAACACCAAATGAGGTCATGGAGAGTCCAACACAGCTGAAAAATGACTAAACAACAATTCGGTGTACTAGTGAAATTACAGCAATCTCTAACTGCAGCATTCTCTCATTCTTCTTTTAGCTAGTCCTTTAAGTAATGTCTTCTTTCTGTCTCCCTTAAGCTATCTTATGAACCTAATATTGTTGTAATATAAAATCACTTCCAGGGACACTGGCAATAGCCCTGACAGTGAATGGGTTTTTACCTGAATCTGAATGACTCATGTGAAGCTCAGTAGAAAAGTACCTGGCTTTACCAATGACTGAGGAGCCTTAGAGAAATAGTTTAGCTTTGAATTTGGGGAATAAATATGAATGAAAAACTAAGAAAGCTCTGAGGGACTAAAAGGTCCAGTAAACTCAAAGCAGGTAAAACAGGGAGTGTTTGTAATGATCGAATTAACACTTTAAAACTGATTAAGTTCTGTGAGATAATGTGAAAAAGATTCCATTACACTATATTTTTTTAAAAATTTTGATTCTTATCTTTGTGATATTTGAGAAATATAAACATGCTCACTCCATAGAGAAAAGTGGATAGGATGCTATCTTTAGGTAATAAAAGGATTGCTTGTTCTTTAATGATTTAGAAGAATTTTCTTTGCTAATCTACTAGAGCCCACTGGCCCAAATGTGGCAGTTCATTAAAGAGCTCATATTTTCAGATTTGTCTTTTTACATTTTAAATTTTCTGTTTTGTTAGTCTTATAACATATTCCTCTTTTTCTTTTCTTTTTAAATTTTTTTCTTTTTTTAATTCATGAAATAAGACAAACATTTCCATAACGTAGTCTGATTAAAAAAAGATGGTTGTGCAAGAACTTGCAAGTCTATTATGTAGAACTGGTTATTCCTTTTAAATATATAATAAACTTATCATGTAAGATTCTTTTTTTTCCCTTTTCTGCTCCCTCCTCACCCTAGAGATGGTTATCATTAGTTACAAATGTGTGTGTGTGTGTGTGTGTGTGTGTGTGTGTGTATCTTGTGTGTCTGTGGGCATGTAAATTCATTCTATACATACTTCTATTCATCAGTTCTTTCTTGGGATGTAAATTTATTTTTTTTAAAATTATACATTTTATCAACGTAAAATGGGACTAGTAATTCCTGACAGTTTTCTTAAATTATTTTACTCTTATTATAATCTCTGATTTCAGTTTTGATCATTTGATTTTTCTCTTTCTCTTTATAAAAAAAAAAATCTTCTAATTGTTTATTTCCTTCCTTTTTTTAGAAGCTCTGCCTCAAACTTCCTTTAGTTTTATTCATTTTGTTTATCAATTCAATTGCTCTGTTATGTTCTATTTTATTAATATCTATTCTAATCTTGATGCTTTCTCCTTTTCTGCTTTCATTTTGGTATTTTGTTCATTTTCTAATTTAAGTAGATTAGACAATTTAGTTCCACAAATTTACCTGTAAATAGGTCCTTATCCCTGCTTGGTTGGGCTATTGCAAACACTTCCTAATTGCTTTCCCTGCTTCCCCTCTTTTCTCTTTTTGATTCATCCTCAACACAGCTGCCATACTGATATTGCTGAAGCACAGGTCTGACCTTATCAATCCTCTGATCATGAAGTGTTCTTCAGTAGCTGCCTATTGCCCCTACCAATACATTTATCATTCATCAGTCAGCCACAGGACACAGTTGGCTTTTACCCATGGCATTTATTGGTATAACATAGTAAGGTTCACAACAGAATGTTTACCTCAACAAACAAAATCCCTATTCTCTCTCAAGTAGATATGTCATCAGTGGAGAGATTGAACACATCTACAAAGGCCAACACATGTAGAAGACATGTGGAAGGGCAATTTTCATCTCTAATACCTCAGGGTCATTTATTTATTCTCAAGGTATTCTCAAGCTGTTCCTCAATGGACACAGTATCTCTCTTGAGTTAGTCAGTTGTTTGGGTTTCTGGGATTTGTTCCTCAACAGTACATAACATCATTGCTGGACTTATATGGTGTATTTCCCACTAGGAAACACTTGTGCTATGTCGGGTATGTGACTGCACCACTGACTCATGGTCTCCACTGTCTTGGGATTTTGACCTCTGGCACTTCTATGTGCACTTATGTGGCATGGATGTGACTTTAATCAAGATGGATTATGAAGGACAAGCCAATAAGCTGCTAGAATTAATGTAAAATTAATTGAATTGTGGAAAGAGCCAGAACTTCAACCTAGAAGAACCAGCAGGAAGCCTCCCCAGTTTGGTTCCTTCAGATTCTGAGCTCTGTTTTTCATCCTTTGAAAAGCAAGATTCTGCCCAGGCACTGGATTCTCTCTTGTTGCCCGTACTTGAGCCAGAATGGTTCCTCTTTTTTACTGTGGGCAGAAGGCAGAGAAATGGATATACAGAGGCAAATGATACTCAAGGTCAAGTCTATTCTCTTTGCCAATCTTGAGCTGATTCCTAATCATTTTATGTATACAAAGTCTCATATCTCTAACGAGCTACAAATGGACCACTTAGGGTTTGACATCCTTAATATGATTGGGACACTCAATTTTATTAGAAGTCCTCTAATCCATTATTCTTTCTCTATATAACTTTTTTTAACCAATTCTTTGTTCAATAAAGCCTTAATAAATTTTATTGATTTCCATGTACTTTTTGATCACATTCTCATACTAGCTGTACTCTTATGATCTGCATGGATTGTTGAAGATTTCATTTCAAAATTTGCCAATGATGACAACATGATTAGTTTTATAATTAATTAATTGCCTCATATATTTGGGGTAAAATGCATATATTCTCTGCTTTTTATTGCATTATTTTCATACGTTTATTAAACCTAGGTTCTTAAAAACTCTGTTTAAAGCTTTATCATATATTCCAAATATATGTTTTGCTGGGTTTACCATATTCTACTATTACTAATTTCTAATGTTTTTTATTTTACAGGAGACAATAAGCTTTTTCTTTATATGTTTAAGTGTTATGCTTTCTAAATATCTTTGAGTTATATGATTTTATTTTTTTTAAAAAAATGTCAATTATCTTTGCTGCTTTTGAATATTTTTTGTTTTTTAAATTAATTTATTTGTTTTTAGTTTTCAATGTTCACTTCTACAAGACGAGTTCCAAATTTTCTCCTCATCTCTCCCTTCCCCGCAACCTAAGAGAGCATGCATTCTGATTACCCCTTTCCCCAATCTGCCTTACCTTCTATCACCCTCACCCCCTCTTTCTCTATCCCCTTTTCCTTCTATTTTCCTGTGGGGCAAGATAGATTTCTATAGCCCATTGCCTATCTATCTTATTTCCTAGCTGCATGTAAAAACAATTTTTAACATTAATTTTTAAAACTTTGAGTTCCAACTTCTCTCCTTTATGCCCTCCCCACCCTCCCTCATTGAGAAGGCGAGCAATTCGATATAGGTTATACATGTATAATCAGCATTTGCATGTTTTCTTGAGCAAGGTATAATGTGATCAATTTTAGCCTAAAAGACTAGTTTGAATTTGTGTATATCCTGATATCTTTTGGCATTAGATCTATTTCTTACATTGAACATATTTTGGGGGTTTTGTTCATTGATTAACTTGTGATTTTTATAAAGGAATTTAATTCCTATATAACTTCTACCTTTCTTTGTCAATTGTAATCCGTTTTTTCAAAAGGGAACATAGACTTAGTCTTACTATTTCTGTTCCTTCACCATAGCACAAAATATCTTGTACTATTTCTGATGCTATTGCTTATACTCTTTCACTATTCACTTTTTCCAATATCTTTCTCCTGCTGTTCCTACAATATATTTTTTTAAATTGCATCAGTTTGTTCATTGTCTCTTGAGTGAATTTTCATTTTTTTGTAAGGAATTTTTGGCAATTTTATTTTTTTTTCAGAAATTCAATTAACTTTTTTTTTCCAAGGGGAAATTACAAGGAGGCAGGTTTGCTTGCAACTTTCTTCTTCATCTTCCTAGAAGTCTCATTCTATATCAGGTTTCATAAAGTGTAAAAATAATGAATAATAACTACAGTTAGGCTTATTTCTTTTCAAAATGCTTGGTGGCAACCTTGGTTTTAAACTTTTTTATTTTGATTCCTTTTATTTTAACAGCCCCACGGTCTATTTTGTTGGATATGTTAATATTACAATATATCCCAAACCACAAGGTTGTGTTGTCCCCAAAGACCTGTTGTACAAAACAACACAAGGATCAAAAATGAGGTCAATGATTCATTGTCCTACAATTGAACGTTATAATGAAATAGCATGTGTCGACTGGTTTAAGGTGAGAAATAGCAGTGATATCGATTGATGCTAGATAATTAATTTAGAGCATTAAAGCTAGCTGGAAATTGAATACAATTTTATTTTTCAGAATTGTAAAGCCCTCAAAGGACAACATTACTATGCAAAGGAAGATTATCTGATAATTAAAAATCCAACAGCTGCTGATGCAGGAGATTATACCTGTAAATTCATTTACACTGAAAATGGAATCAATTATACTGTTACTGCCTCTAGGTCATTTATATTTCAAGGTAAATTATTGTATGACAATGAAGTCTTTGATGAGAACAAAGTAATAGTTCTCTTTTTAAAAAATATGCTCTTTTAAATTGTTTTCCTCCCCCGCCCATGTTATGTTCTTTTATGATCTCTGATGATAATTATTAAGGATGGGTGTCTCCAAATCATAATTGTTCCTTTTGCATAGCATTTGATTTTACAAAGATAAGTGGTTTTGTTAACAGTATATTTCCGTTAAAAGCACCAACTTTCCATATTGTCTGTTTCCCATTACCTATGCATCACTGAAAATCAGGAACATAAATTCATAGGATTCTAGATTTAGAGCTGGAAGGAACCATAATCCCCCTGGTTGGACACCTCATTTGCATATTAGGAAACTGAGGCTAATAAAGACTAAAGGGCTTGACCAAGGTTACACACAGGGAGTACATAACGGGGTCAGTAGTTGAAATTAGGTCTTTTGACTCTAAATCCATCACAGTCCAGTTAGGCCATAGTATGGAATGCATGAAGTAGAATAGTATAAAATAAAGAAAGAAAGGTAGATTGGATCCAGATTGTAGAGGGCCATGAATGCCAGGCTAAGGAGTTTATATTTTATGTCATATTTTGTCTTTCAAACAATGGGAAACCACTAAGGAAGTTTAGTAGTCATGGCCATAACTATGCATTAAGAAGATATTCTGGCAGCTGAGTGAAGGATGACTGGGAGAGAAAAGAGAGGAAATGAATTAAGAGAATGAATTAAGAGGTAGTTAAGAATTCAACCATGGTAACTGTGGGAATAGAAGAGAAGGGGCAAATGAAAAAGTTATTGGGGTGGTATTGTCAAGGGCGGGGTGGGAGAATAAGGATGTCATAAATGTCAAGAATAGCTCTAAGATTTTGAATCTGTGAATGGTGAGTAATTTAGTAGAGGAGCAGATTTAATGAGGAAAATGATGAATTTAGTTTTGAACTTATTAATGGTCTAGACATCCCGGTGGAGACATCCAGCAGGCAGCTGTAAATGTTAAATTAGAGATCAGAGAGGTGGTCAGAGCTGGATACAGAGACTTGCATGTCATCTGATAGTAGGAAAAATTGTAGTCTTAGAAATAAAAGTTTATAGATCGAGGACAAGAACAAAGTCTAATGGGATCCTCATCTCAGATACTTCCTAGCTGTGTGACTCTGGGCAGGTCATGAAGTCCTGTTTGCCTCAGTTTTCTCATCTGTAAAAGAAACTATAGAAGGAAATGGGAAACCCACTCCAGTATCTTCAGGAGATAGGAGAAAGTAGAGCCAGCAATGAAGATTTAGAAGGAAGGATCAGAAAAGAAGAAAACTAGTCCAGTGCTGCATCCTAGAATACAAAGGAAAGATCCTAAGAGTAGGATGGGGTGATAAACAGTATCGAATACTTTATTGAGCTAAAAAAAAATGAGTGCTAATAAAAGATTCCCTTGGTTTTTGTGGTAAGGAAATCATTAGTGACTTTAGAAGTTTCACTGTAGTGGTTGGTAGGCATGAGAGCCCAGTTGTAGGAAGCTGAAGCCTGAGTGGGTGTGGTAAGGGCGTTGAAATTGAGTGATGAGAATTCTTTCTAGAAATTTGGCAGTGAAAAGTTTGAGAGATATGATTACTTGAAAGGACATCAGGATCAAGGAAAGGTTATTTTTGGAGATGCTGTACAATTTGGTGGTGCAGTGAATAGAGTGCCAGTCCCAGAGTTAGGAGGACCTAAGTTCAATCTAGACTTAGACACTTACTAGCTGTATGACCTTGGGCAAGTTTCTTAACCCTGTTTGCCCCACTCCTCATCTGTAAAATGATCTAGAAAAGAAAATGGAAGACCACTTCAGTATTTTTACAAGAAAACCCTAAGTGGGATCATAGAGAGTCAGACAGGACTAAAATGACTCAACAACAATAAATGATTACCACAATGAACTTTTTTAAAAAAATTCACTTTTAGTTCTTAAATACATACCCCTATAGAATTTTCAAGGGCATGAGGAAGAGGTCACTCTATGAAACAAATGACAATGTACTATAAGTTCTGGGAAGACAAGGTTCATTAATATAGTATGGTCTACATGATTAAATCATGTCACTTGATACATTTGCCCTTTTTTTAAATGAAGGTAACCGAGTAGAGTGGATGGAGAACTAGCCTTAGAAAGGGGACAAGGGAGGTAACAAGCACTTATTAAGTGCCTATTATTGGCTAGGCACTGTGCTAAGTGCTTTACACAGCAACTGTGGGAGGTAGGTGCTATTATTATCCCCATTTTACAGTTGAGGAAACTAAGGCAGGCAGAGGTTAACTAACTTGCCCAGGGTCACCCAGTTAGTGTCAGAGGCAAGACTTTAACTAAAGTTTTCTTAGCTCTAGGCCCAGAGCGCCATCCATTACACCACCTAGCTAGCTCCCTGGATATTGGAAAGTCTTGCTTTCAAGTTCCATCTAAGAGACGTATTGTTAGCGTGAACTTGAGCAAGTTAATGAATCTTTCAGAGCTCCAAATAACTCCTCCAAAACTCTAAGTTGCTGAGAAATTGTCAATGTGTATCAGTAGATCACAGAATTTGAAGGTGAAAAGGACCTTAGAAATCATCTAATTTAACACTACCATTTAACAGATGAGGAAAATGAATCCTAGAGAGAGGTGGAATACCTTGGTTATGGTGAAACAGTTGAAAGTGGGAGAGCTGGAGAGTTCCATGCTAGAAATTCCGTATAGGGATAAAATCACGGGTAGACCAAACCAAACAAAACCCTTAAAATGAAAACGAACAAACATTGGAGACCTCTGCCTGTAATTTCTTTAAGTCGGTCCATGAAATCATCATTAATGCTTTTGTAAGTTCCCTTAATAACTTTCTAGATTCGGTCTTAGAATTCAGAGGATTAGCGGCTATGTTTGTATAATTTAAAAGGTACTAAAAACCAAAATTTCTTATAATGGGAGGAGTGACTTTTCCCTTCCACGAACCCAGTACATTGGTGGGATAATGTGAGCAATTCAGAGGACAGATTGATTCCTAATTGTGATCGTGCTTCTTCTATTAGGTTTCCCTAGTTTTCTCTGATTCCATCCAAGAACACAAATAAATGATAACTCAGAATATGAAATTCAAGTTCCTAACTTGAGTAATACTCAATATTCTCTTTTTCTTTACTTTTAAGGTAAAAGTAATTTCTCCATGCTTCCAGAAATTACTTCCCCTATGCACCATCATGTATTAGCAGTAGAGCTTGGTAAGAATTTCTTCAAATACTACCATGATGGATTGGAAGGTTGGGAACTATGTTTCATAACTTCTAGGTTACTGGTCAGGATCCTCACAGTTGCTCTAGTAGGGATTAGGTAATAATACTATCTCATGTATTGGAGCTCTGGAAAATTGAAGAGCATTTCCTGATGTCACTTGGTCTAGCGTGAATATACTAAGTCTTACTTCATGTGATTCCAAATGAATTAATGAATTAATTGGAAAAAAGAAAATTACATGCAAAGATACCAAAGAAAGAAGACAAAGACCCATAGGAAAAAAATGTTTGTAGCATCCCATTTTGTAGCAGCAAAAATATTGGAAATAAAGGAATACACAATTGGCAAATGGCTAAAAAAAATTAAGATATATGAAGGTAATGGAAGACTTACATCATAAAAAAATGACAAAAGGGATAGCTTCAGTGAAACCTGACAAGACTTCTATGAAGTGATACAGAGTAAAGTGAACAGAACTAAGAGAACAATTTATGTAATAATATTATTGTAAAAATGACCAATTTCAAAAGTGTTATTATCAAAAGACAGTAACTCTGGTCAATGCAATGGCCCACTATGATTCCAGAGTACCAGGATTGAAGAATGTTAGCCACATTTTAACTGAGAGGTGATAGACTCAACATACAGAGTAAGATATAGATTTTTGCCATGGCCAATGGGTAATTTGTTTTGCTTGACTACATAAAATTTTATATACATATACATATATACACACAGACACACAGATATATATACATATATATATATAAACATAATTTTACCCTGATTACATGTTAAAACAATTTTGCACATTTTTAAAAGTTTTAAGTGCCAAATTCTATCTCTTCCTCCCTCTCTCTCTCCCCTCCCCCTCTTTGAGATGGTAAGCAATCGGATATACATTATACATGTGCAATCATCTAAAACATTTTCATACTAGTCATTTTGTACAAGGGGACTCAAATAAAAGAAAAAAAGAAAGTGAAAAGTCTGTATTCAAACAATATCAGTTCTTTCTCTGGAGGCGGATAGTGTGCTTCATCATTAGTCCTTTGGATTGTCTTGGATCATTGAATTGTTGAGAACAGTGTTGCTGTTACTGTGTACAATTCACTTCTGTTCTTTTCACTTCACTTTGCATTAACTCATGTAAGTCTTTCCAAGTTTTTCTGATATCATCCTGCTTGTCATTTCTTATAGCACGATTATATTCCATCACAATCATACACCATAGCTTGTTTAGCTATTTCCCAATTAACGTACATCCCTTTGATTTCCAGTTCTTAGCCACCACAAAAAAGGTGCTATAAATATTTTTGTACAAATAGTTGACCATGCATATTTGTTAACATGAGTTTTGTTTTTCTCCCTTCCTCTGTGAGGAAGGGCAAAGTGGGAGAGAAAAAGTTTATTCATTTAAAAAATGAGTTAAAATGTAAATATATATATATATATCTCAATGTTGGTTTTTTTTTTATTTCTGCCTAGGAACCAACGTGACTATGCCATGTAAAGCTTGTTTCGGGAGAGGCTTACAGATGATAGATGAAGTCGGATGGTGCATTAAAGAGAAAAATAGTATTAACTGCATCAAAAATTCTCGATTTCATGAGGAAAACAAAGCAACAAAGTAACATTAGTTGGACTTATTTTTTTTCTTTTCATGAATTTTACAACCTACAGAATAACTACTAAAGGTAACAATTTGGTTTCTTGGTTCTAGCAAGCACTTATACTGTAGAACCATCACTTTAAGAATAGCCAATCTGAAAAAAGAAGACCTCTCCTTGGAATTTTATTGTTGGGCGTTGAATGAGCATGGAGTGAAAGAACACCGCTTACAAATCACAATAAAAACAAGTAAGAAGAAAGTCTATTGATGTGTCTGTGGAAGTTTTAACAATATTTTGGATGTTTTCTCACATATTCTGTTTCTTCTGTTGTCTAAGCCTGGGCTTCAAAGTTGGTTTAATTCCCTTGTTAGGGCAAGCTGTGGGCATTTTCTTGATTGTTGGGTGGATGAGAAGCTTTGAGGGGCTTTGAGAAAATGGCTTTCCCGTGGCCCAGGTTACTGAATAGTATTTTGTGGGCCTTTCTCCTCTCTCAGAATTCAGCTCTTATGTCATCTTTTCCTTTTCCTGGACTCCAATTGGCCCTCTAATTCATTATATAGCAGGTAACTTACTTGTAGTATTTATACATTTTATAATATTTAGCCAAGACATAAATTTCCTCAACAGATGTATATGTATACATACATACACACACACACACACACACACACACACACACACACTTTTTGGCTGTTTCTGAAGTTAACAAAGTTGTTATTCAGTTAAATTAACCTATTTTTACTAACTTTGGGAAGCAATATGGTCCAGTGGAAGGAGTGCTACTAGTGGAGTTATTAAACCTGAGTTCTAATCCTCGCATCTGACGCTTAATAGCTAGGCGGCTTTGGATACTTAACCTCTCCGGGCCTCAGTTTCTTCAATTATAAAATTGTCGGGGCAGGTAGGGGTGGTGTCCAATAAAATGACTAGGAAGCTAGATGGCTTAATGGTTAGAGTTCTGGACCTAGAATCAGGAAGACGCATCCTCCTGAGCTCCAATCTGGCCTCAGACACTTATTAGCTGTGTGATCCTGGGCAAGTCACTTTAACCTGTTTGCCTCAGTTTCCTCATATGAAAAATAAACTTGAGAAGGAAATGGCAAACCACTTTTGTATCTCTGCCACGGAAACTCCCTATGGGGTCACAAAGAGTTGGACATGACTGAAAAATGACTGAACTGAAAATAAAATGACTTCTAAGGTCTGCTCTGGATCTATGTTCTTCTATATTACTATATGATTTTAGTGAAAACTCTTTGTGATCATAGAGGTGAGAGATCCATGTCTTTGTTCAGCTGCAGATACTAGGTTCAGTACCCATCTTATAATGGAAAAATCCTTGGTGCAAGAGTTGGAAGGTCTGGGTTTGAATCCCAACTCAATTGCTAGGTCTCTAAGTGTGGGCAAAATGACTATTTTGTCATTGTAAGACTCAGTCTACTTATCTATAAAATGCAGGTAGGAGGTGTTTGAATTAAGTGACCTTGAAGGTTCTAAATAACTCTAAATTAATGATCCTATTAAATGTAGCTCATTTAAAATATGGTTGTGAATAACAGTTCTTCAGATAGTGAACACAATAAATGTTTATTGAATTAAGTTGACTAAATCACTGTGTTTGGATGTTCATCCCTATTATATCCTATATATGCTAAGTGTATAGATCATATATTTATATGGAGGACAGGGGATGGAGGGATCTGTCTAGACTTGAAATATCTTTGGCATAGGGAACCCTTAGTGAGGAAATCCTCTCTAACAATGTAAATCAATGCTTGCAATATAGCTTAAAATATCTGAGAGTTTCCTGAAACACTGTGAAGTTAAATTATTTGCCTAAGATTACACAGCTACTATGTGCCAGAAACTAGACTTGAACTCAGATCTTTCTGAGTCCTAAGGTAGTTACTCCATTACCCCAAGCTGCATATTTCTTAATTCTTTGTATACACTAACGTTATTATATATAAGTACTGTGATATTTGCACACTTCTTTCTGTTATTAATCATGATAGTAATTTTCTATTTATTTTTATTAAGTGGAATTAATATTTTATATGAATTAGAAATTATTATTAATAGCCTCCCTGGGATTTTGCTCCCCATTATCAGATTATGAAACCAAGTGTTTTTTCGACAATTCTTCCTGAGTCTGGTGTGCCTTTGCTTATTTTTGGGGGGGGGGTCTGAAGCTTTGATTTTCATTGATATAGGACAGTAGTGTCAGATTAAAATAGAAAAGAGAGACATTAAATAAATACAAAGAAGCAAAATATGTATCTCTACAGGCTGCATATTGACTTAGGAAACCAATGCTCTATTTATTTTGTTAAAACACATTTGTTTTGAAAACCACAAATTGTGTTCCATTGTATTTTTGTTTATTTTGTTAAATATTTTCCAGTTACATTTTAATCTGATTGGGGAGGAGGGGCACAATGTGACTTGTGCTTCATGTATTTGATCCTCTATAGGAGGGAACTCCCACTGAAGAAACACCTTTTATGAATGGATACAACACCTTTTCTGCCATACATAATTTTAGAAAGGTGTCTGAGGTACTCAGAGGGCAAGTGACCTGTCTAGAGTCACACAACGAGTATATGAGAGGCAAAATGGCTGTAGTGGACAGAGAGCCTCTGAAGAGTGACCCTGCTATTTCTGTGTTGTTGTTTCTTCAAATGGGAAATCTTCTTTCACACATAACCTGAGCACAAGGCAAATTCACCATCACTTACTAAGTCATCTTCCCCATTTTCATTACAAAGGATTGACAAGACTTCTTACTTTGGTCACTTCTTCTGAATCTGGAGACAGCCTGTTTATTAACTGACTCTGAGCATTGACATATATTTCACCCTTATCATTCCATTTGGTAGCTTCATGGTTATGAGGGGAAGTTATGAACTTTGAAAGCATAAGTATATACAGGTTGCTCAGATGTTTTCCTGTCAGGAGGCCAGACACTGATGTTCAGATGAGCTCCTGAATTGTTTGACAAAGGCTTTCTAGTTATCTGTGCATTAAAATTGCTTTCAGTTTATGTCTTTGCTAACCTTGATATTCTGCCTTGTCTGTATTCTCTGTATTTTATGTTTTTCTTTATAAGCAAGTGACACACTGCTTTGGTAGCTCTGTGTATTAAATAAAAACCTAATGACTTGAAGTTTTATTCCCTATTGGAATATTTTATCTCTATCATAGAATAAAAGAAAGAAAAAAATCTTTTCTTTTTTTTTGAAAGCAGAAATTATAAAATATATTGTTTTAATACTTCAACTGTTTAATATTTGAAAATGTAGTTTTATATTGCTTATATGTAGCTTACATATACTTGATATGAGCATTTACATAGTACTTCAATGTTTGTAAAGTACTTTACAAATACTATCTCATTTTATCCTCACAACAATCTGGAGGTAGATGCTGTTATTATCCCCACGTTACAAATAAAAGGTTCAACGATTTGCCCAGGATCACAGAGCTAATAGTGTGTAAGGTCAAATTTATGCCATCTTCCTGATTTCAGGACCAGTGCTCTATCCACTGTTCCTTTGTCATTTGACATATCGTTTTACAAAATTTGCCATCCTTCTGTCTAGTCTAGAGAGTTGGTAAATTTTTGAAAACAATGTGACTTTCCTCCATCTGGGTGGAGATGGGGGAAATTACAGTTTCAGGGGCTGAATGTTGCAGATACTGTTGTGTTTGTATGTATTGCTCAACTTTATTATATAAAGTTTCACAGTGTAATGTGGATATATGGAGGAGGACACAATTAAAAAAGACTTTGAAATAAAAAGCAAAAAAAAGGAGTAACTTTTTTAAAGAGAGGTTCTATAGTCTTAGAATTTACTCGTTGCCATTTTGGAGGCATAGTTTATTTAAAATATATACTACACTTAAATTTTATTAATGCCCATATTATTTGTCAAAAAAGAAATATTAGAAAGACAGAAGTAAATCATTTTTAAAATGCCGATCATTTTTTAAAAAACAGTATGGTTACATTCTAACCTTCTTTTGAGCAACCTAATTAATTGCTTGGTTATATTGGTTTGGGGACAGGGCAGAGGTAAAACAGGGAGTGAGGGAATGCCACCTGCTGCTACGTCTTTTAATGGGGAAGAAAACAGAGTGATATGAGGATTCAGGAAGCAGTATCATCAGTGGAGAGGGTGCTGCTTGAAATCAGAACTCTGGGGTTTAAACTTTGTCTCTGAAGAGCACCAGCGGCTGGTGGGAAAGGCACTTCTTGCCGCAGTCTTAATTTCTTCACTTATGAAATTGGAGATTACAATGTTTCTGACTGATGAGAGCTTGTGTGGAAAAAGCCTCTTATATGCCTAAAAATACCATGTGTAAATTATTATTAGCATTTGATTCTTTTGGTAGGGAAATGAATTGAGGTGTCATCAGAGTGACGCAGATCACTGCTGCCTTTTCTGTCCTGTTTTCTTCAACAGCACATCTTCCCATAAAAGCTTCGCCTTTTGCATAACAACAATCGCCACCCCAGGAAATATTATATGAGTCAGTATTCTTAGGAACTAGCTTCTTCTAAGACTCTATCACCTTCTTGTTAACCTAATCATCTAACCATTTCTGTCACAGCAAGGTCCATTCCCCAGGGTAATGAGTTTACTCTTTTTGACAAATATGTATGTGTATACATATACATATGCATATGTATATACACATACAAACATACCTATACATATATACATATACACACACATACATAAATACATGCCTATAGAATGAGTGAAATCCAGAGTGGTTTGGGAAGGAGGGGACTAACAGTTGGGGTAAAACAGGAAAGGTTTCTTTTCAAAGATGGTGGTTGAGCTCCACCTTGAAAGAAGAGAGGGAACCTATGTGGCAAAGATAGAGGGCGAATGGAAAGACTTGAGGGGTTTGGAAGAGAAACAGATGCAGAAGAAAATGGCCTTAGTTGTTAACCACCATTTGTTAAGATGCTTAATTGAGAAGAAGTAGTAAGATAAACTTAGTATGTCTCATCAGGACCATCAAGTAGTCATCATGAATAGTGCCATAATAATTAATGAACTAATTATTCTTTGACCAATGCTTTCTTTCTTCCTTATATTACTCCCTTGCTCAAAAAGCAAGCAACCAACCAAAAATGACAACAATAAAAAATTTCAATGACCACCTAGAGCATAGAGCATGAAATTTGACCCCTAGCCTGGCATTCTTGATCCTTCATGATCTGACCATATTCTACTTGTCCAGACTTATTTCCTCAGAACAAAACCTTCGCTGAAGTCAAACTTACTCTTTTTTTTTGGAGGGGGGTAGGCAGGGCAATTGGGGTTAAGTGACTTGCCCAAGGTCACACAACTAGTAAGTGTGTCAAGCTAGATTTGAACTCAGGTCCTCCTGACTCTGGCCAGTGCCCTACTCACTGTGCCAAACTTGCTCTTTATCCCCCAAATATGTCTCATACATTTCTGTCTTTCTACTTTTACCTACTACATTATTCCCTGATTGAATGTCTTTCATTCTACCACTCTGAAGTCTAGCCATCCTGTAAAGCCCACCTCAAGTCTTACATTAAAAGGCAATATATTGTTCTAAGAAAACTATTGTACAAGAGCCAGCAATACCTCGGTTTGAAACGCCTGTAAAGGAGTCAGTAATATCTGGGTTTGAACCCCACATCTAACATTTACTAGCTATGTGATCTTGGACGAGTGTCTTTAGTTTTCTGGCTCTTTGTTTCCTTGACCTATAAAATGGGGGAAATAACAATTATAGTAGCTACCTTACAGGGTTATTATGAGGATTATTTGTTTTAATGTGTTAACAGAGCTTTGCAAATCTTAATGTGTTATATAATGTCACTATCATTATATTAAACCTTTCCTAAACACTCTAGACTTTCCTAATTCACTTTCTAGTCTTCTTCCTCTCCCCATCTTGTCTCTTTTTTGTTATTAATTTGTTTCAGTCATGTCTGACTCTTTATGACCTCATTTGGGTTTTATTTTTGTTGTTTGTTTGTTTTTGGTAAAGATACTTGGAGTGGTTTGCCATTTCCTTCTCCAGTTCATTTTACAGATCAGGAACTGAGGCAAACAGGGTTAAGAGACTTGCCCAGGGTAATAGTCCAGTAAATGTCTGAGGCTAGATTTGAACTCAGGAAGATGAGTCTTCTCGACTCCAGGCCCAACACTCTGTACAATGTACTATGTAGCTGGCTATCTTGTCTCTTACCTCACTACAAAACCTCCCACCCTGTTCTCTTGATTGATGTTTTCCTCCTTGGGACCACCATCTTAGGAAGGAGCCCAGCTATATTGCCATACTTTCATCTGGATTTAACTCTCTGGATTTCTCCTTCATTCCACACACTGCTGCCAGCTAGGTACCATCATCCTTTTCTCTCCTCTGCCTTCCTTCTCTATAGGTTTTTTCTTCCTCCATTAGGATATGTTACTTGAGTAGAGGGGCTGTTTTGCTTCCTTTTATTTATATCTCTATCTTTTCATACAGTCTCTAGCACTTATTAAGCAATTAATGTACTATCTACCTATCTGTCTATCCATCCAGCCAGCATCTGGCTAGCTGGCTATTTCCAGACCAGAATAATCTCTCTTACCTCTGAATGCCTGTAATTTGGAGACTGCTTCCATAGTCTATGTAGGAGGTGATATAAGCACCCAAGCTAAAATGGATAGTGGGCCTGAAAAGGGGAAGAGAGAAACATTAGAAAGAGAGAATAGACAAGATTACGGGGCAATGACAGAATCCAAAGAGTAGAAGATTTATTTACATGTTTGACTTCTATTGCAAACTTTTTTTAAATTTGTTACTTTTTCATATGGAGCTTTTTTATCATCTGGATTCTAAATGTCTCAACATTAGCGACTGTTTTTACATTTCTTTGCAACTTCTGCTCTTGCTAGTACCTAATACAAAGTCTTATACATGGTGCTAAATATGTTTTTACTGACACCAATATAGGCCATAAAAATTCTGAATAGAAAATGAACATATTATTGCAAGTAAAGACCAACTTTTGGATGAAAATTTTTTAATGTGATGCTATTCATTGCTTTAATTATGACAGCTTTTTTTCTTCCTTCTTTATCTCTTCTCTCCCCACTGTTTTTTTTTTTTCAAAATAGCTGGTCAACAAAGCACCTACTACATACTTGCAGGATTTAGTACATTGTTAATCCTAATTATCATATTAACAGTAATATTAAAAGTATTCTGGATTGATTTGATTCTGCTATGGCGAGAGATAGCTAGACCTTATAAATCCAGGGATGGTGAGTATTAAGTTTAAGTTTTCTTTTTTCATGGAAATTTTTCATAGAAGATGTATATTATTTTCAGATTTTTAATGTATGGCTCCTTTATTAATTCAATTAAAATGTCGTTATATGTTGCTATTAGTTTAGTCATGAATATACTGCCAGTGACTCATGCTGAGCTATACCCAGGCAAGTCTTCAAGCTGAGATTATTATCCAAAACTTTAATGTGTTTTCCAATTAGATTTTTTAAAAATTTGTTACTGAGGCTCTCTTTTGCAGAAACTAGCCCAGTTTCAGAGCTGTATATAAAATTGTAAACATGAATGTTAGTACTTAACCTCCCAGGATTATTGTAAAGATACAATGAGAAAATATTTGCAAAATGCTTTGCAAGCCTTGAAATCTATCTCAATGCTAGTTATTAATATTAGCAAAGCATCATGAGATTAAAAATGAATACAGATTCTGCTTGTGTTCACTGCCCGAATGTGAACAGAGGTTGGTGAACTGGCAGATTTAGTGTATCCATTAACATCAATGTGCATACCCAACAGCAACCCATTGACAGATAGGTCTTGTAGAGGCTAGAGTTTTAGAATTGGAATCAGGGAGACCCATGTTCAAATTCTGCCACACATGTACTGTGTGACTGTGGACAAGTCACTTAACTTCTTTTAGTCTTGGTTTCCTCATCTGTAAAATGAAGACAATAAGCGCTTACCTTACAAAATTGTTGGGCCAAATTAAACAACATACATAAAATACTTTGAAAGCCTTCAAACCTACAAATCCTATCTATAATACTTATTTAGAAATTCACAGAATCTGAGTTGGAAAGACCCTAAGAGACAATCTATTCCAACCTACACCTGAAAAAGAATATCCCCTATAACAAAAGGCCATCTAGCCTCTGGTTCTTTAAAGACCTTTAATGCTGAAAAAGACAGCACTTCTTTGCTCAAAAAGCCTTTCTGGTTTTTCATAATGCATTTTACTTTCGGACAGCAGCAATTGCTGGGAAGTTTTTCCTTACATCAAGCTAACATCTCTTCCAACAAATTTCTCATTGTTCCCCTTTCCTCACCAATCAGAACAAATCATATCCTATTTCCATGTGACAGCCTTTTAAGTACCTGAGGACAGGAATCCTATCTCCTTTCAGTCTATTTTCCTCTAAGCTAAACACACCCCAGTTCCTACAACTGATCCTTGTAAGGCATGCTCTCCAGGCCCCCACGATGTTGTTGATCAGCCTTTTCAGTCATGTCTGACTCTCTGATCCTATTTGGAGTTTTCTTGGCAAAGATACTGAAGTCATTTTCTATTTCCTTCTCCAACTCATTTTACAAGTGAGGAACTGAGGTAAGCAGGGTTAAATGACTTGCCCAGGTTCACACAGCTAGCAAGTGTCTGAGACCAGATTTGAACTCAGGAAGATGAGTTTCCCTGACTCCAGCCCCAGCACTCTATCCCCTGGGCTACTTTAATAAATAAGGTTAATTCATTTAGGCTAGACATATGTTAGATTCATTCATGTAATCTATTCATTTAGCAAATAAATACTGTGTTTTCAGGTTATTCCCCAACTGTTCCAAGCCTCCTCATCTTTCTTGCTGTTGTCTTTTTTTTTTCTTAGCATTTTCATGAGCACACCTACCAGAGGGAAAATAAAGAAAAGGAAAGGTAGAAATTTACATTAGAAAACTTAATTACTTTCTATGAACTCAATTACAAAATTGAATGGTTTGATCTTACTTATCAAGAAGACTCCCCTGAAATTTATTTATCCATAATTTTCATTATTTTCTATTAAGAACAGTAATCAATTCTATATAGTTTTATACTTTATTTGCTACTCTTTGTGTTTTTTTCTATCTTAAATTATATTATTATGAATATTAAATGCTTGTTGGTTGTCTGATTGATTAAAATCTTTTGAAGGCAAAAGTCACATCTTTATCCCCCTTTTTTTTGCATTCTCCATAGACCTAACAAAATGATGGGCATATGGTAGAGCTCACTGAATTGGCAGTTTTAGTACATCTGTTAACAACAACTTTATATATGTATATGCATATAACTATATAAGTACATATGCTCATAGGCAACTAGGTGGTACAGAAGGTAGAGCAGAACTTTGAATCAGGAAGATCTGAATTCATGTCAAAGTCATCAATTGATTAATACTTGTGGAGTAATTAGAAAATCCTGATTAATAATCAGATGACTCAGTCTGGCTTACCTCAAATAGACCACACTCAACTCTATCTACTCTATTTAGTTGGAGACACTAAAAAAATGAGAAATCTGTGGTTTACAGATTTTAAGCAGCAAATAGCTGCTATGGTTACATGTCTAACGTTTTTGTAAGGTTGAAAACACTCATGTATAACCACAAAACAACTGTTGAACACATACATATATGTATATACATTTACAAATATACCCACTTCTCTCTCTCTCTTTCTCTCTCTCTCTCTCTCTCTCTCTCTCTCTCTCTCTCTCTCTCTCTCTCTCTCTCTCAGAGTCAAATAACCATTTAAGCACATTAATAGAACTTTTATTTGCTTTTGTTTTCAGATGGAAAGATATATGATGCTTATATCATCTATCCCAGAAACTACAAAAGCAGGACTGAGAGTATTAATTCCATGGAACATTTTATTCACCAGATTCTGCCTGAAGTTCTCGAAAAGAAATGTGGATATAGCTTATGTATCTATGGAAGAGACCTTCTGCCTGGAGAAGGTGAGACTTTTAATTATGTTGCAACAGTTCACTTTCATTATTATAGGATGTCAAATATAAATGCTTATCTCATCTCATTCACTGTTGATGGATAACTGACCAAGATAGCCCAATCCCTGAAGCTCAGAGCTTAGATCTATGCCACGATTTCTTCTGTACCTTGGAGAACAATTTCTTCTATACCTTTGTTCTTCAAAGCTCAATCAGTCACAATGTTTCAATGTAACTACATCAAAACTCTATCAGTGGTGAAAATTCTGGAACTTAAACCTCCCTGGAAACTTGAACTTTGACAATACTTGACTATGCACATTTTCCCTTCTTTTCTGCTCCTTACTCTTTCTACCATAAATACAAGGAGAGCACTGTGCTATCCTGAAGATCTGAAGTGGTACTTGGAATTTGGATTGGGGAATACAAGTTTGTCAGCAGGCTGGTGAACTGGAATGCTATATCCATTTTTACAACAGATTGCGAGAAATTACAATAAAGATGTCTCAAAAGTCTTCGGTGCAGTTTTAAGTTTTAATAACTTAAAATATATATTATATATATATAAATATAAATATTTATTTATATTAAGTTTTAATAACTTAAAACTTCACTAAAATTTTAGGTACACCCCAAATATAATACTTTACCTAGACAATCTATGGCCCATTGGTAAAATTGTTTCTTCTTTGAAGCAACCAATAAATCAACTGTGTGCTTGGTACTGCACTAAGGTGCTAGAGATATGAAGACAAAAATGAAATAATCCTTGCCCTCAGTTCCAGGTCTTAGGAAACAGTTTCATGAGTTGCTGTGCCCATTCTTTTGGTAATGATTTTATCTAAACTTAATAAAGGTTGCCTTTAAAGGACAGGCTAGGATAGATGATAATCTATCATCATCTTGCACTTTTTCAGATTGGAAGGACCTAATGGACAGCTGGCACTACACTAACAGTTTTAAGAGCCCAAAGTCACTGTTTCACAAATAACACATGGGAAGCACTGGAATTTTTAGACTCCAGCCTTTAACAGGTTCACTCTTGATCTGGTCAGACAGGAAGGACAGGAAGACAGCTTCAGAGGAGTTAATAATTTTACTTTATTCTAGTCTAGTCTTCTCAAGAAGGAGTTACTGATAATGGGAGTACCAGGTCCTACAGCTTTCCTTAATAACCCTTCTCACAGGGGTAGGTGAGAAGGGGGGGGGGCAACTACGCCTATGTTTCTCAATGGGGTCAATCTAGACAGGCACAGGTTGTGCACTCCCCTAAATCCCCTCAAGCTTCAGTGGGGTCTGGATGAGGCACACACAGCATTACATTGTAATATTCCCCTATGGGTTCCCCACTCACTGACCAGTGCCCACTTGCTTTATAGG
>CM053626.1:141345678-141356653 GCA_028646595.1 Phalanger gymnotis | reverse complement strand
TACGCCTATGTTTCTCAATGGGGTCAATCTAGACAGGCACAGGTTGTGCACTCCCCTAAATCCCCTCAAGCTTCAGTGGGGTCTGGATGAGGCACACACAGCATTACATTGTAATATTCCCCTATGGGTTCCCCATTCACTGACCAGTGCCCACTTGCTTTGTAGGGCAACAGACAAAGAAGGAATCTTGCCAACATTAAACTCACAGGTTAATTTTAGAAATATTGTCGTTCTGCACAATTGTAGCAAATATCACATTATGTCACCCCTATGTCAAGGTGCAGCCTCAGTACGACTGCCTATCACTATGATTCTAGGAATTACTATCTAGGATCCTTGGGACTATTCTAGAAGTTTTATCTAACACCTAGAAACTAGACATTGCCATGGCCATGGATCTTGACAAACTAAACTAAAAAAAGGACAATAAAATCCTCCTTACATACAGTCACCTACTTATCATAAAAAGTTATCCAAGTAGGATTTCCTTTCTATTTTTTTTTTAGGCAATTGGAGTTAAGGCACTTGCCCAGGTTCACACATATGTATGTCACACACACACACACACACACACACATACACACATATATACACACACTTATTTGTGTCTAATGGTAGCCATCTCTAGAATGGAGGTTGGGGTGAGGAAGGGAATTAAAAAGGGGAAAAAAGAAATTTACATGGTAACTTTGTTGTATATTTGGAGGGAACAGCAAGTTGTACATGGTAGATTTGTCGATTCATGTGCAATCATCTTTTTTGTTGTACTGTGTTTATGGAAATGCTTGTTTTGTTTCATGAACTGAAAATAAAATAAATTTAATTTTTTAAAAATGTCTGAAATAATAGCTTCTGTGATATTGTGAGAAAAAATTAAATACAGGACAATTTAAAATGTTGTATAATGGGCAGCTAGGTGGCACAGTGAATAGAACACTGGTCCTGGAGTTAGAAGGACCTGAGTTCAAATCAGGCCTCAGACACTTGATACACTTACTGGGTGTGTGACCTTGGGCAAGTCACTTAGCCCCAATTGCCCTGCCTTGCCCCCTGCAAAAAAAAATTTTTTTTAAACGTTCTTTAAAATGTATGCTCCTTAGTCCTTCCTAAATAGGTTTTGCTCCAATTTAAGCAATATATAATTGCTAGAATATCCCAAAGTCATAAGTAGTACTCAATCAATAAACATTCATTAAGTGCCTACTATGTGCCATGCACTGTGCTAAGTTCTGAGGATACAAAATGAAGCAAAAGATAGCTCCCGGCCTTAAAGGAACTCACAATACAGTGAGCGATGGAAATGGGGATTGACCCTCTGAATGTAAGTCCAGTGTTCTTGGTATTATTCCTCAGAATCATCTGTCCTGGATCAGGGCAGCTCTCATTCTAAATGTTCACAGGTGTATCCTAGCTTCAAGCTCAGCTCTCTATCTACTATACCATAAAGAAATATGGGAATTTAAAGATTATATATGGTTGTTCATAGAAAGAATTGGCATACAAAAAAATGAAGAGGTTAAAGAAAAATGATGATGGTAGGGAACCATAGGTTTTTAGGGGTGCTCGAGACCCCAAAATACAGACACGCAGGGTCCTGCCGAAAGAATTCGACTTGAGCCTTCTCAACCAAGGAAAAAGACAAAGTTTATTAAGGATTGGCCATAATGGGCTGTCTTAAGAAATCTTACCCTTTGTGACACTTGTTTTCACAAGCAGGCCAGATTTGATCTGAGCTAGATTGAATCTGAGCACCTTCGTGGAGGCAAAATGAGATTTATATACATAAAGACTGTGGGAGGGATTGAGGGGTGGTCTGGGGTGACTAGAGGAGGGGTTTAGGAAGGGTCTTGAGCAGGAGTCTAAGGAGGAGCTTGATAGGACCTGGATGAGGTCAGACTCCAGGAACCAGGAGAATAGGATTAAGGGTGGGAAGTAGCTGAAGGCATGGATATTGATGGTATCAAGGGTGGGAAGTAGCTGGACAATAAAGGGCAAGGCTAGGTAGAGATTTGGGCCTA
Source organism: Phalanger gymnotis (assembly GCA_028646595.1). NCBI lineage: Eukaryota > Metazoa > Chordata > Mammalia > Diprotodontia > Phalangeridae > Phalanger > Phalanger gymnotis. The sequence goes on along the minus strand of CM053626.1, from coordinate 141,354,635 downwards.
ATGATAATGTTAGGTTATAGCCTGAAGCCAAGGCCAGATCAAGTGGGAAGATTCAAGGAGAGTTCAAAGGAGTTCTCAGAGACTGTACTCCAGATTCAAAGGGGTTACCAGAGACTGTACCCTCATCAATGGAATCATAGCTTTTGAGCTAGAAGGAATCTTAAAAAAGATCTATAAAGGCTGTTTGGTGTAGTTGATAGAGCGTTGGACATAGAGTCAGGAAAATCCCATTGATAACTGATGTCTCCCATGAAGCCAATGAAGTTGGGTATATGAGTGCCCTAATATAGGGGCAGGGGGAATGGGAAAGCAAAAAAGTTTGAGAGAAGGACAATATTCTTCTCTATTCAACTGGATTCTTTATTCTTCAGGATTAATGAACTGCGTATGTAGTTGTGAAGTCTTCACCAAATCATAGAAATACTATTAAGAGAATTTCTAAAGTTCTTATGCTCAGAGTAGCCATTGAGAAAAATGATTTTTTCTTTCTTGTTTTAATAATTAATTATTCAATCGGGACCGAGGTTTTTCCCCTTTTCTATTTCCACATCCAGAAATCAACCAGTGTGGGAAATCTTAGGAAAAGATTTGTTCAGGCAAAGATTTAATCAGACAACAAAAGAAATTCTAAATTTAGGCTAATGGATGGATTCTTACCTATCGTGTTTTCTCAGACAGATCTGGGAAAATGTTGATTCTCCCTTTTGTCAGACAGTTAATATGGAAACTGATGACTCTTTGACTAAGACTTGGGTGATCCAGGTCATTTATCTCAAGACCCTCATTAGAATGAGCCCACATATCATTGTAATATTAATTTCTCACTAATTATTAACCAATCAGAGTTGATTGCCACCCTCAAGAATACCCACTCTTCCGAAGGCCCATAAACTGTGAGCCTACCACCATGAGGGGTTTTTGGCATTTAAGAGGGCCACTGACCTTTTTTTTTTTTTAATTAACAAACATGCTAGCCTTATTAATAAAATGATTAAATTACCCAGAAATTATGTGTTTTGAACTTTTTAAATGTCATACCATCAAATGAGCGAAGGAACCTGTATTGGGGATCCTTGAAGAGTTTGGCCTTTGTTTCCTTTGATTAATTCAGTGTCTTTAATTGAGTTTTACTAGGTGCTAAACCCCAGGCCCAAACCCCTATCTATTAGGTGCTAAGCCTATGTGGGTATGAATTGGTAACTAAGGTGGGGCTCCAGGTGGGGCCAATGAAGGGAGGTGCTAACACCAGAGCCAATCATAGGACCCTAAGTTCTGGTCGCTCAGATGATGTTTGATGACATCTGAAACTGCATAAAAAGGGAAGACAGACCTATTTACTGAAGGTTCTCACTCTGGGAGGCACAGGACTCTGGGCAGCCCATGTAAGGGCCTTCTGGCTGAACTCAGATGTTGATGGTTTTCTTGGTAACTATGAATCGTATTGGGTCTGTTTGTAATTTGATTGTATTTGCTTTGAAGTTCAGGGTGCTGCCTTTTTCTCCCCTGAACTAAATGAATGATATTTGTATGCTGGATTAAAGTAAGATTGTTAACCCCTTAATGTTGCTTTCCTTAGTAAAGCAGATCAAAGAACCTGGGCTTGCAGTGGTCTTGTTGTTGGGCTCGTGTTGGTTTTTTACCCCCACAGCAGCCGCTAGTCAAATTGTTGCAACAGAACCATAAGAAATATCATTTCTCTCCTTTGTTAACAGATGCAGCCAGTGAAATGGTAAAATGCATACAGAAGAGCCGAAGGCAAATTATCATATTGAATCCCAAAGTGGAGCATGGTGAGGAATTTGCCTATGAGCAAGAGATCGCATTACACTGTGCTTTGATGCAGAATGACTCCAAGGTGATCCTTATTGAAATGGAGACAAATGGTGACACTAGAGAACTGCAGGATTCTCTCAAGCACATTATTAAACAGCAAGGTATCCTTAAGTGGAAGGGAGACTATGTCACCAACAAATATTCATTTAATTCCAACTTCTGGAAGCATGTACAGTACCTGATGCCAGCGAGAAGCAAATCCTTAGGTCCACTTCACAGTGGCATGTGAAGGCCAGGACATTATTGTTAGCTTTCCTGAGCTCCTGTTACGAAAAAAAAAAAATGTTTGCTTTCATATCTGTCTTTAGATTTTTCTTTTTAATTTTCAGGGTAAGCTGGTATTTGACCTAGAAGATGGGGATAGAGAGAAGGAAGTAAGCAAGAATTAAAAGATAATCAATACTTTAAGAAGTCTTCCTTTGGCAGCTCTAATTTCTCTGTCCTACTTTCTAGTCAGTGCAAATGGCTCAGAAAGTTTCCCATTTTTTGTCTGTTTCTGCTCCACTTCTTTCTTCTTTTGTCATACCCCAAAACCCAAGTTGTGTGTATGAAGGAAACCTTCTCTCCCTCCCACTTCCAAATCTTGTTCTAGCTGCATACATCCCTAGTTACCACAATCTACATTCTGAAAAACTGGAGCAATATGTTAAGGGTTAGGTTTTCGATAATGATCAAGTAGTACTTCCTAGAATATTTTCATACAAAGAGGCCTTAATGAATATTTGACCTCAACCTAGATGACAAAACTTCAGTGAATATTTTATCTCAATGAAAAGTACATAAACTAAGAAACCAATTCAAAGAAGCCTTATATTTCTTTTATTTTGTACTCTTCATATTGAAAATTTTATCCATATACAGAATTCAGGTTTTTCACCTTTAATATCAAACCTCATATTTTTTCAAAAAAGGCATTTATCCCTACCCCCATAGTCCCCAAGGCATTTTACTTCTCCCTATGACATTTGCATGCACAGATGCTGTTATTTCCATTTTACTGTTGGAAAAAAAATCCACATTTAGTCAAATAGCTAGCATTTTTAATAGCACTTTAAAGTTTGCAAAGCTCTTTGCAAAAAATATCTCCTTTTATCCTTGAAACAACTCTGGTAGGTAGATGCTATTATTCCCTTGTTATAGATGAGGAAACTGAGGCAGACAGAGGTTAAGTATATTGTTCAGGGTCACTGAGCTAGTAAGCATCAGAAATATAATATATACCTAGGTCTTCTTCACTAGGTCTAGGGCTCTATCCACTGTACTATCTAGCTGCCTACATGCATTTAAAAAGACAGTATTCCCTCATAATGTGCAGACATGATAATATGATTTGTATAATAACTCCCATGTACATGACGTGCTCATAATTTTAGAAGCAGTTTCATATATATTTTCTTATTTGAGCCCTGTGACATAAGCAAAGCAAGGATTACTGTCCTCAAGATGAAGGAAATGAGTCAAATAGAGCTTGTTACTTGCTCAAGATCACACAAATGAGGGCTGAGCTGGGATGAGAACCCAGGACTTTTGACTCCTTGTCCAGTGATCTTTCCAACACAGCCCAGTGCCTCCAAGATGCTGGGTTTGGAGTTGGAGTATTTGGGTTTAAACACCATCTATATTGTTGGCTAAATCATTTAACTTCTTTGGGCCTCAGTTTCTATACCCATAAAATGAGGGAATCTAAGCCCCACTCCAGTTTGCAATCTATGATCCTGAGTGGGATGGTGAAGCCTTCTCATGGAATCTGGATCTTTCTGTGGGTTAAATGGGATGAAAGGGGTGGGGACCTTTCAGCACGGCTTAAGGCTTTTGATTGACAGCTAGGCCTAAGTTTTGAGTTACTAAAATCACCTGAACTCTGTCCTTGCCAAATAAGGATAAAAGCATTCTTAAGAATTGTTATTGGCACAATTAGTGTTTCCTTGTCCCTTGTACCTGTGAAATTGTGAGCCTGGACTCCACCAATGAGAGTAAAAGTCAGTGGTAGGGTGGCAGGGACGGGGTTGCATTAGGGTATAAAAGCTAAATTCTACCCTCTGGGCGCTGCCTCTCCCTACCTATTGTCTATATGTTCAGGGACAGCCCTTTCTCAAGATCCTAATAAAGAAGTTTTCTGTTTCTACCTTGAGAGCTCTGACTCTTTTAGTTAACTGATGGAGAGTGGTCTCACCCCACACAATCCTATGACTCCTAAGAAGGTACTATGAAGAGAACAGACACAGCTTCAAGACTTCCAAGTCAGGCTGTTGTGCAAAACTGGGAAGTAAAGTTTGCCATTGGAACTCCTCTATCTATCCTTTCTCACTCTTGAAATAATATCCTCACATAAGATGTCTTCATTTATCTAAACCTAAGTTGCCTTAGCTATAAAAAGAAGGGGTTGAACTAGACCAAGGGTTCTTAACCTAGGGTCTATGAATTTAAGAGAAAAAAATATTATAACTGCATTTAAATGTAATTGGTTTCCTTTGTCCATTTTATTCATGCATTTAAAACCATTATTCTGAGAAGGGGTCTATAGGCATTACGAGATTGTCAAAGGAGTCCATAATATACAGAAAAAGTTATGAACTTTGAACTAGGTGATACCTAATAGCTAAGTGGCTCGGTGGCTAGAGCACTGGACCTGGAATTGGGATAGACCTGAGTTCAAATGCAGCCTCAGACACTCACTAGCTAAGTGACACTTATCCTCCAGTTGGCTTAATCCACTAGAGAAGGAAATGGCAAACTACTCAAGTATCCTTAAAAAACAAAAACAAACAAAAAACCCTACAGGGTCACAAAGAGTCAAGGAAATGGCAAACTACTCAAGTATCCTTTAAAAAAAAAAACAAACAAAAAACCCTACAGGGTCACAAAGAGTCAAACACAATGAAGATGACATCTCTTTCAGTTTTTTTTTTTATTTTAAAGTTTATTTTAAACTTAAATACAAAATAAGAAAAAGAAAAGAAAAAACCTGTGCCATGTACACAGCAGAACATAAGAGAGGATTCAATTTAAAGCAATAACTTTACATTTCAAGAATACCTATATAATATATACTACATGTTGTTTTAAAATCTGTCCAGATTTTCCTTACTTTCTTGTAGATTTTCTTTTGTCTTCTACTGTGCACTTTTTACTCTATCCAACAGCGCCACCCACCCACCCACCCAGAAGGCTGCAATTAAGTGTGAGAATATATAGATATAGATTAAAACATACACGTATATATACACTCATACACATATATGTAAGATCATACTATACTTGTCATCTGTTTCTCTGAAGGTGGATAACATCTTCCTTCATGTGTCCAAGTCTTTCTACGTTTTTCTAAATCAACCAGTTCATTATTTCCTACACCACAGCAATATATCAACCCAATCATGTCCTGAGATATTGTTTATGAAAGTTTTCTCCCCAATTTTCTGCATTCCTTCTATTCTTGGCTAAATGAGTATTATTTATACAAGAAAATTTTAATTTAAAATAATCAAAATTATCCATTTTACACTTTAACAATGCTCTCACCTTATAATATGGTTTAAAGTCTAATCTGGTTCCTTCACATCTTTTACCCCTGGTTTCTTTGAAGTTCCTCACCCTCTGTCCTTCCAAATGAAATCTGTTATTATTTTTTTTCTAACTGATTTTTTTTGTAATTTAATTGGTTTGGTATTACATACATAGATTAGTTAGGTAAAATTGTAATTTTTTTTGTTATGTTGGCTTTACCTACCCACGCGCAATAAATATTACTCCAATTATTTAGATCTAACTTTATTTGCATAAAAGGTGTTTTATGTTTATTCATATAGTTCCTGTGTCTGTTTTGGCAGATATGTTCTCAGGTTTTTTATACTGTCTAGTTATTTTAAATGTTCTAAATAATGTTGAATAATATGGCTTACATATAGTGTATTTTTCTCTTTTGATTAAATCTAGTTAAAAAGCTTTCACTTTGTCTGAGATCAAGATTACCACCCTTGCTTTTTGTTACATAATAAATTCTACTCCTCTACTACTTTATTTTGTTTGTTTGTATCTCTCATTTTTATAGCATTTCCTGAAAGCAACATATTGTTGAATTCAAGTTTTTAATATGCTATCAGTTTCCATTTTATGGGTAAATTTATCCCATTCACATTGTACGTTATAATTACTTGTATATTTCCCCCCTTATTTTTCCTCACTATCCTTCTTACCCTATGCCTCCTCACTCCTTTGCTGTAAAAGTAGCAATTTTACCCACTACCTTGTCCTCCTATTCCTTAAGCTACTCCATTTCTCCCTTATCCTTTCCCCCACCCTATCCCCTCATCCTCTTGTTTCTTTCTGAATTTAGAAAACTCATATCCTTCTAGATATATATTGCCCCCCCATTCCCATGAATCTACACACCCTTCTATACTGTTCCCCTTATGCTCTTCATTCACCCTCTTATTCCTTTATAAATTTAGAAGACTTTTATAACCTTCTAAATGTAAATGTTGTTCTCTCTTATCCAGATCTGATGTGCCTAGGGTTCCAGCATTACCAGCCCTGCTTCCCCATTTGATTCCTCTATATCAATTCTTCCTCTCATGGCTCATTTGTATGAGATAATTACTCTTTTTATCTTTTTCTACGCCATTTTGCTTCTTTTTTTTTTTATCACTTCATACTCAACTCTACCTCAATCTTTTCTTTTAATTACCCAACTAATAATGACAATCTTAGGCATGCAGTTTACATTTCCACATATAAAAAGTAAACAATTTGTCCTTATTGAGTCCCTTGTAACTTATCTTTGACGTTCACCTCATATTTCTCCTGGATCTTGTATGTCAATTTTTCTATTAAGCTCTGTTCTTTTTGTGACAAAATCCTGAAAGTCTGTCAGCTCATTGAATATCTTTTTTTTCCCTTCAGAATTAAATTTAGGTATGATATTTTGCACACAACACCAGTTCGTTTTTTTTTGCTCTTTGATGTATATATCATATATATGTATATATGTGTGTGTGCGTCTCTGTGTGTGTATGGAGAGAGTGTGTGTGTGTGCGTGTTCTAAGACCTATGGTCTTTTAGTGTAGCTGCTGTTCAGTCTTGGGTCATTCTCATTGTGACTCTGCAATATTTGAATTGTTTTTTTCTTGTTGCTTGTAATATTCTCTTATTAACCTGGCTGTTTTAGAATTTGTCTATGATATTCCTGTAGGGTTTTATCCTGGGATCTTCTTTAGGTAGTGATGGGTGCATTTTTTCTATTTCTACTTTTCCCCTATTGTTCTAAAACTTCAGGATATATCAGTAAGGCAAGATTCACAATATCAATGGTTACCATGAATATGCTTTTATAGCTTGGTATCACAGAATATAAGACACTCTTTATATAGAAGGCAGAAGAAGTAAAACATTTATTCAGGCACCAGAGGATCAGATCCCCAAACCAACAACTCCAATTTGACATAGCAGCAATTGCATTCCAAAACCAGTAAGCCCACATTATCATAATAGCAAGGAAACTAAAACACAATAACACAGCAGGGAGCCAAGCCATCTTGTAACCTTCTCCTTCCCTGGGGCCTTCCCATAAACACTCACTCACAAATCCTAGCTGTCTGCTTGCCTTCAAGCTCTCTTACCAAATTTCTAAGAGCTTTCAGTTCTGAGAGTCCTTGCAGTTCTGAGAGCCCTTGCAGTCTCTCTCTCCTCTCTCTCTCTCTCTTTCTCTCTCTCTCTTCCAGTTCTCTCTTCCAGTTCTCTCTTCCCCCTTCCTCCTTCCCCCTTGACCTTAATGGCTACCCTTTTTAGGGCCTGAGGGCTTTATACCTAATCAGCAAAAGGGTGTGGCCCTGCCTACAAACAAGCTTCCCCTAATCAAGCTTTCCTTAACTAGCTCCACCTGAGGACCATTAAATGGTGGAGATCTTTAATCACATTAACACCACAACAGGACAATTTTCTTTAATTATTTCTTACATTTTTGTATCAGTATTCTTTATTTTTTACTGTAGCTTTCAAGTAATCCGGTTGTTTGTATGTTTTCTCTTCTTGATCTTTTCTCCAGATCAGTTTTTTTAAGATATGTTTCACATTCTCTTCTTTTTTTTTAATTCTTTTTATTTTGTTTTATTGTTTCTTGGTTTCTCATAACATTGGTTTCCCCTTGATCAATTTTCATTTCCAAGGAGTTGTTTTCTTTCTCAAGATTCTGGATCTCCTTTTCCATTTGGTTGACTTTCTTGATGCAACAGCAACCACACTGGCATAACCAGGATGGCTGCTAGCACAGGTTCTTAGATCTGCTTCACTAGGAAAGACAGCTGTTTAAGGGGTCAACAATCTTCTTTAATTACACTTACTAGTTCAGGGGAAAAGTCAGCACCCTGAATTTCAGAGAAAATATAAGCAGAGAAACAAAGACTAACAGACAGGGCTCCACTGCCTGAATCAGCATTGCTATACACTTTACATACATCCCGGATCAAGAAAGCCTTTACCTCTAAGCAGTCAGGGAGCTCTGAACATATGGTCACTCAGAGTCTCACCACAAGGTCCTTCTCATAAGCAAGCTCCCAAAGCAAAACCTCACCTCAGAGTATATATACTGTTTCTAATCAAAAACTCTTGATTCAATCAAAGGCAAGACTCAATCAAATGCACTTGATCAGCTTAATGCTGAGAAACTTGGAAATCAGGACTTAATTGGAAAGGTGTGGAAATCCTTGTGGCCCAGAGCCTAACTAGCTTTGTGTCAAGGCTCCACATGAAGCCTACTAATGGGCAGGGGAGATCTTATATCCCATTAACATTACACTTGGATTGCTCTTTTTTAAGTTTTTCTTCAATCTCTCTTGTTTCGTTTTTAAAGTCTTTTTTGAGTCCTTCTATGAATTATTTTTGGGCAGGTGACCATTTTATGTTACTCTTTGGGGCAGGAGAGGCATTTTTTCCTTCAGTATCCTCCTCTGAAAATGAACTCCAGTCTCTTCTATTCCCAGAGTAACTGTCTATGGTTGGGTTCTTTCTCCTTTGCTTGCTCATTTTTGTTTGTTTGTTTTTATTTTTGCAGCTTGTTATTATAATCACCTCTAGTCCTGGGGTGTGAGGGATGGTGCCTCTGGCCTCAGGTTCTTCTTTTTTTTTTT
>CM053626.1:141317466-141345178 GCA_028646595.1 Phalanger gymnotis | reverse complement strand
AATTGTATTGGGTCTGTCTGTTTGTAATTTGTTTATGGGCTCTTGAGATGGTGTTGATGTTGAGACTCCAGGCAGCTGAAGCTAAGGAGCCCTCCAGCTTGTATACCCGGATGCTGAGACTTTGTTGAACTCTGGTAACTATGTATTGGGATTTGAATCAGACAAGGTCTGTCTGTTAATGTTTGTAATTTGCTTGTATTTTGCTCTGAAGTTCAGGGTGCTGGCTTTTTCCCTTGAACTAAGTGAATGATATTTGTGTGCTGAATTAAAGTAAGCTTGCCAACCCCTTCACCTTGCTCTCCTTATTAAAGCAGATCAAAAGAACCTGTGTTGTCCGGCAGCTTTCTGGGTGCCGGCAGTGGATGGATCTTTCCCCCCCACAGAAGCTGCTAGCCGGATTGTTAAAACATACGCTCAGGTTGGTTGCTTAAAAGAAGTAAACAGAAAAAGGGCAAATGAACTCCAACTCTACCCACTTTTATTTTTTTCTGAAGATGGTCTAAAATTTCCTTACTCTGACTTCAAACGATAAAAATTCCTTCCTATGATAAACTTATCCCAACTTTAAGTATAGTTTTTCAGTACACATTTGTTCTACTCTAAAATTAAAACCAGTTTCACAGATTGATAACCCCAAAACTTCAGACTTAGGGATTGACTAGCTGAAATTTCTTCAGGCTTAGCAAATGTGTTTCCTTTTAAAATTCTGAATTGTGGAATTATTCGAGCTCACAAGATTTTTAATTTAATTTCTCCTACAGTATTTCCTAAGTTTTTCTTATTTTAAAACTTTCCTGAATTTATATTTCATTGAATCATTCCTGAACGTATCTCACAACTATTAAGACAGTTCTTAAAATGCAAACTCCAGCTTTAAATCAATCCCTAGTCATTTTAAAGGCCCCTTTTAAGGAATAATTGATCTGTGAATTTTGTTTGTTTATTGTTATTTTCACTAAATCCTAGAGAGTTTGGTATTACCCTTATAATCTCATCCAAATGCTTTATAAAAAGATCCAAATTATAATTTATGAATGAAAGAAATTTAATTATTTCTTTTTCACAAATTTGGTTTCCAGTGATTTTTTTTTTGTATCTTTAGTTTTCAATTAATTTCTGTATCTGTCTTTCATCTCATCATCTCCAACATGGCCAGTGTTGGAAATAGAGTAAAAAGAGAGATTTGTCCTTTTTTAAGACTCTTTTTTAAATAGCCTGTTTCTTGGTTGATATTGCTAAAAGAAAAGGCATACGTAAAATACCTGTTAGCTATGGGTTAGCACAAAGCACAAAGAGCACAGAAAAAATAGATACATTTTCCATTCTCTTAAAGATCTTCCTAATTATATAAGGTCTTTTTCTATCTGAAATAAAGAACCCACTATTCCTAAACTTAGTTTCAAACACACACACACATAACTTATAATAGCAAGACACAACATTAAATCAGGCCTGAACTTCTAAGTTTTTCTCTAGGTGATTTTGAAGTCAAGATCTTACCTTTCTCCTCTCTTAAGCATAGAACTTATGACTATCTTGTTGCTGATGTCCTGCTGTCAGCCTAAGATAATTCTTCTGTATCCTAATTATGTTAATGCTTTTAGAATCTTATCAATAAAATGTGATATTTAGTAACAATACAAATTAGGTTAGTCTAATTTGCCAATTGGGTTCACCCATGTAAAATGCACTTTGTTTTTAGAACAAGTCCCTAATAAATAGAAGAGCTGATTAACATTCCATTCCTCTAGACTTTTTGCCAAAGTATAATCACAGGAAGAAAAACCACAAATGATGAAGAATTTAGCAATATCTATCTATAGTTCATTTGTTTTAAGCTGATTTGGGAGGTTATTCAATAAAATTCCATAACTTTTCTAAGTAATCAAAAGTTCTATGCTTTGACCAAAACAATTCCCAAAACATTTTGTTTTCTCAAACCAAACTTTAAACAACTTAATAGCTCTTTCTTTAGTCATCCTCAATCCCTGGGACAGGGAGTCCACCCTTTTCCAAGCCTGTCCTAATAAGGATCCTGTAGGATGCATTTCTTCTCTCTGACCCTATCTCTCCCTGCAGGTATTCCCAACCAGGAACGGCATCTTCAGAGGAACTATCCTTGGGAAAATTGGACTAGATTCCTGAGGTCCATACCTTTTTGGTTATTACTTCTGAGAAGTTCCCTACCTAAAGATGTTAGAGATTATCTCCCTTGAATATAGGGATTATTTCCTACCTGCCTGAGTTCCACCTGTATGTGTATCTTTCCTTACAGCTAACACTAATATTTAGTTTTGGAAATTTCTCCAATACTTCCAATTTTTAATATCTGGGCTTATCCTCTAGGATCCTAATACAGGTCAACTAGGGCCTAATGGTGCTTTATAAGGGAACATTCAGCAAAATTTATACCCATTTTCCTTTAAAACTTCATGAAAGTTTAATGCTGACAATCCTAAGCAAATATAAATGAAAATAACTTTTTGTTTCCTCATATCTGTAAAACTAAAATAAGCCTACTTCTTAGGTCAAAAGAGGGTAGGATTGCTCCCAGCATGGTCACAGCCTTGACTGCTTACTGCTGAGGTTTGGAATCTTTCCTCTAAGGCCCCAAAAGTTCCCCTTCAGCCAATTTGAGAGATTTCTCTACTGATGACAAGAATTATTTAATTATTCCTTGTTTAAAGAATTTAAAGACAAATCTGTTTTAACCTTTCCAACAGGAAGTTTTAAAATTAGCTAGTGGTAGCTGGCTGAAAATGAGGAACTAGCAATTCCACTGCTGAATCTCCCTGGTCTTAATAAAATGAAAGTGAGAGGAGCAGCTAAGTGGTGCAGTAGGTAGAGTACCAGCCCTGGAGACAGGAGGACTTGAGTTTGAATCGGACCTCAGACACTAACTAGCTGTGTGACCTTGGGCAAGTCACTTAACCCCAATTGCCCTGCCTTCCCCACTCAAAGAAAAAAAAAAGAAATTAAATTAAAAAATGAAAGTGAGAGAAACAGTGGGAAAAAATAATAGCCAATAGCCTATGTTTAAAAAGTTAAAATTATGGCCATATAATTTTTTAAAAAAGGAATTTATAAATTCAAATAGTTTCTCTTAGTCCAACTGTGGACCCTTCTTAGAGAAAAATAAATTTAGGGTAAATCAAGGCAGACTCAGAGAATTTGAATACAGACAGAGAGGTGAGTCCAACCTCCCAGGGCCAGTTTCTGTGGGGGAGCTATCCAAAGAAATTCAACCTGGTGTACACGTCCTCTTTGGGTCCCTTGCAGGGACTACCAAAAGAGTTTGGGATCCATGCATTGCTGTCCCATCTGGAGTTGCCATTACTGTGGAGATAAAAATTATCCAACCTATAACAAGAGAAACTAGGGCTCAGCTCTGAGCCAATGATACTATATTAAAAAGTCCATGATCCCTTCTAATGAAGTGGACTTCAGATCTTCCTCATGATCTGAGAGGCCCCTGTTTTCCAGGGCCCTATTTTTATAGGGTTAGATATCTAAGCATTCAAAAACCACTATACCATATACAGAATAATTCCATTGGTTGACATATGATGCATTAACTAAAATAAGCAAAACAAGATATAAGCAGAGTCACAGGTTTGGCAAAGAAGGAAGTATTTCCACTGACTAGGTAGTCACAAGGTAGTCATAAGATGGGTGAATCACAGGGCATCTCCATGGACTAGATGTCCATAAGATGGACACCTGCTCATGTTGGACAAGAGAGCACATCCCAGAGGTACAAAAATAATTTGGGGGGCCTTTTCATACAGTTGAGTTACCTTGCCACATTGGGTTTGGTCACCATGACAATGAAAGACAAGGATGGAGGGTGGCTCGCTAATTACCTATGATTCAGTGGTAGGATTCAGCCAGTTCGCACTGGTTCAGCAGAATTGATACCTGATTTTATGTTGAGTTCAGCGAACGGGCTGTTAAAATGGCACTTGTAGTCAGGATTCTCTCTAAGGTGGGTGCCTGGGCAGCCCCCATTTGGAAATCACAAATATATATTCCCTGCCTCCCTCCAAAAGGCAGTGCTGTGTCCTGGCCCAGAAATGGGGTCCAGGATGAAGGCACAGAGGAAAGTTGGGAATGCAGTAATGAGGTGCCAGCATGAGATGGAAGAAGGAAGGGAATAGGAGAGCTAGGCCCGAGATGGGAGGGGTGCCTACACCCCCAGCAGAAGCTGCTGCCACTGGGGCAGGAGGAGGAAGACTCAGTGTTGAGGGAGAAAAGAAACCTCAGGATGTAGGAATCTCAAACCAAAATTCCCAGGGCAATGTCACCTGGAACAAGTTCATCTATGCAAGCATTCTCTAAGTCAAGGTGGCAAAGATTTATTACGCTTTACAGAAGGCAAGAGTTCTTAGAGAACCTGCAACCTTACAGGGCTACAGGGAAAGTTTAAGTACAAGGTTTGGGAGTGAAACCTGTCAATTAGGTGTTTTAGGGTGGGATTAGGGAATGGTTAAGGGGTGGTCAGTTCTTAAAGGAGCATGCACTTTTTGCATCTACTGAACAGGTATCTTACCCAGAGTTCACTGGGAAATAGCCCAAGGAGGGGCTACCTGGGGGTGTGGTTTTGACTGTGAAACATCACTAAGTCAACCAAAGGTCACGGCTGACTGGCAATATCCAGGTGGCCTCCATCAAATGTCTTGTTAGACATGATGAATGTAAGGGAGTATACATTTGAATATGTCTAGGATACATATCAGGAAGGTCAGTAAGTAGTAAATATTATTATGTTCCAGTGCACAGCCAATTAGTAATACACAGGGAGTCAGTCTATAGGTAGGCACAGCTGCCTACTGTGAAAGGAGTAGAGATAAGTATTCTGCTAGAGTATACTGCCCTTGAACTAGAGAGAAACTGTCAGAGGCAGTATTTTGAAGCTAGGGAGAAATGTGATTTTAGAACTGGGGTCCAGGCACAGGCACCCAAGCAGAGGCTAAGGAGAAATGTGATTTAGAATTAGGGTCCAGGCACAAGCACCCCATCATCAGGAGGGTGATAGCAGCAGCAGCAGAGGCTGCAAGGGGCTTAGATCCTTCCCCCGCCTCCTGCTCCCTCCAAAGCCTGGCCTCCAGGGGCCAGCAAGGAAGATAGAGGGCTGGACTGCTTCTCTTGGTGTAAAGGCAAGAAAAAGCAAGCAGTTACTTTGGGATTTTTCCCAGGGTCTTCTGCCTCCTGCCAGCTTGGCACTCCTACTGTACCTAGCATGAGGAGGCAGAAGGCGCTGATGGTGGAAGTCACCCAACACATGGCCTCTGCTACCCTCCCACCCCACCATCCCTGACCACCATCACCCTCTGGCCCTTACGCACCTGGCCTGACCCTTACTGACCCTGCTCTCCCCACCAGCACCCTCTCCCCTTCTTGTAATCAGCCTGCCTCTTTCTCCCTGGGCTTGAGCCCTGACCAGAGCTGGTTCCAACTGATCTTGATGATTGAAGGACCCTGTTGTCATGGAAATCAAGGATGCCAAGGGCTCAGAGGGAATGTTCCATGGGGGGCAGGAGGAGGGGGGTGGTGCTAAAAATCAGATTGTCCTTGGTGCCTCAGACTTGGCCCTTTAGAGTAACTAAAGCTATTCAAGAGAAACTCGGACTTTTTCCCTGACCCTGAGCTTACCTTAGTCCAGATGTCTCCGGGTCTCAGGATAGTGTTGGCTGACTCCTGGGAGAAGTCAGGGTGCGAGTCTGGGGGTACAATAACCCCATGTATACAACCCAACACAAGAGCATTTTTCTGAGCTGGTCCAGTGCCTTATCACAAACACACACATTCATACAAATTCACTAATATTCACTCATATACTTATACACATTCATACACACTCACAAATATACATCCACATACAGTCACAGACTCATATACATTCACATATGTTCACTTACATACTCATACACATTCACACACTCACACATACACAAGCTGACACACTCAGAGACTATACATATTCTCATACACACACACACACAAACACACACATTCATACACATTCACCAACATTCACTCAATGGTCATTAGAGCAGAGAACTGGTTGTTAATTTATTTGAATCCCACCACTGCTGTGATTATGCAACTTTTCTTACCATCCGCAGCTCTGGGGCCAAATATACAGAACTTATAATCATATCAAATTGATTGATAGTGATTAGAATAGAGTAGGGGTCTTCAGTGAATCAACTTCTTCACATTAAAGTTCAAACTTTAAAACAAACAGAAAGCCTACTATAAGAACCAATCTTATCTAATTATCCCTATCTGATTTATGTAAAATATCAAACTGATTAATACTGATTAGAATACAGTAGGGTCCAAATGAATCATTTCTCACAAAGTCCAAGGGCAGAGGCTTGTTTTGAACCCTTGCAACATAATCTCTCACTAGGACCAATGAGACTCAAATGAAGCACAGAGGTGGCCCAGAATCAACTCCTTACATAATGTCCACACATACTCCACCTGTTACCCAGAAAATGGGCATTTTGGTCCCAGGGTGGTCTATCATGTGGGCTCTGGAAAGAGGTATTGGATTGTGTTGAGGATTCTGATACTTTGCAATGAGAAGAGGAGGAAGGAGTCAGGGGAGAATGATTTTAAGATTCTTAGGAATCCAACCAGGTTCTCAAAATGGAGGTGCATAATGCCTATAGGGATTGTACTGGAATAAAGTATCTTTCGGGTCATCTGGTTTTGGAGCTGTTCATCAGAACATGCTCTAAAAGTTGAATGGGGTTTCTGTTTATTAGAAATCATATTAGCCCCATACCAACAGGGTTTTTGAGAGGCTCAAATGAGATTATGTATGTAAAGGTATCTTGCAAACCTTAAATTGTTGCTACTACTATCGCTGCTGCTCCTGCTGCTGCCATTATTACTATACCAGCGTCACTTGGTAGCCTTGCTTCATAGTAGTGATTGTGGAGGAAACAGAATTTTAACATTACCTAAAGCCTAGACACTGTGCCAGCTTCTAGTTACTGCAAGCCACCCAGAAACGTACCTCAAAGAATATATAACTAGTATTCAGCACATTGCAGAACGGGTAGCAAAGGAGAAGGTAAATGGCCTTTGGGCTCTGAATTATGAGTTTAATTCCATGTCAAGAAAGGAGGAACGTCCTCAACTCACTACCCCTTTTGATTCTTTTCCCTTATCTTTGGAGGTACTCTCTGAAGGACTACTTTGAAATTAGAGTAAAAAAAAAAATGGAACACAAGATCTTATACTTACGAAACAGAATAAGACAAATCTGTTAACAGAATGGCTGCAGTTAAACTTATGACCAAAAAACATGCTTCTGAAAACCAGTTTGGGCTGAACCAAAACCAGGACCCAATCTCTTCCTGAGAAGAGGGCTCCTTCCACAACTCCTGGGGCAGTGTCTTCAAGAGTCTGCCCCACTTCTCTTGAACTGTTGTTAAATTTCCTCCCCTTTCTCCAGCCCACTTTCACTATTAAGCATTGCAAGAATTACTCTGCATTTTGTTTTACAACAAACCAAACCAAACCAAAAAAAAAAAAAACCTAACCCAAACCAAGACTTGTTTCCGCGCTTAAGAATCTCTTAAAGAAAAAGAAGTGAAGGCACTCATCTATAAGAGATTCTTAAACTCCACCCCAGCCCACCCATTCTGTTGGACTGAAGGTGGAGTGCAAGCATAAAGCAAATGCAGAGAAGCCTTAGGCGCACCTGCCTCCCAGCAGGGCAAGGGAGGCTGGCGAAGCCACTTGGGCTGGGGCGACTATTCGAGGCGAGGGAGGAAGTCCAAGGCCGTGTTAACCATACGCAGGAGCAGGAAATTCGACAGCCTAGGCCTGCGGGCAGGGCTGGCTAGTTAGAGCTGCACACTTGTGCCCAGACGAAAAGAAGCTGAGACAGAAGGATACAGATACAGCGCCCAGTACAGCTCGACTCTGCTTCTCCCAGCTCGGAAAAGGTCTTTCCTGCAACTCCTTCCTCCCTCTCCGTACCTGCAGCACAACTAAACTTTCACTGTCCTCTGCAGTGAGAAGTTACACTCCCCATTCTTTCTTTTCTTCATTTTTTTTTTTTCTGCTTTGCCTTTATCTTTTATGACAATCTCCCCTCTCCTTCCCCAGGGTCGTACGTTTGCAGTTTTCTTATTTCAACTTCTTCTGGGAGTATCCAGATAGCTTCTTGAACTTTTTTCACCCCCACATCTTTTACCCTTGCGCAGGCACCTGGAGTCGTCTCCTTACACTCCACCCTCTCCCGACCAGACTCCAACCTTCAAGGGCGCCTATTTTAAGGTAAACAAAAGATAACTATCACTTTACCCCTCCTCTGGGGGGAAACTGATCTGTGATGCAACTTTGTGCTAGAAAAGATAGTATGTACCCAGTACTAAAGGGAAAAAGGCTTCACTAGTGAAAATGACTCTTTGCTTGCTCATTCTACTCACCAGGGAATCTTCTCTCCTTCATAGGAGTTAGATACCAGTTGAGGAATCTCACCTTGTCCTCCTTTATCCTTCGCACCTGCTAGGAAAGTTCCCTGTTTTGCGGAGTGTAGGTTGAGATTATAGCTATTATTTCCTTCAGTCGCACCTGGTAAAATGATTATTGGATGGAGCCAGAATCAGTTAGAATTCAGGCCCAGGAAAGTTCTTAGTTGTCTGATCCCTTGGAAAGCTACTTCACAGTGCAGTAACAGTTTTTGCGGGGCAGAGGATTCGTGTTCAAATCTTAACTCAGTTTTGCTATTTCTGTGTGATTTTGTATATTACTTTAATCATTGTGGGTCTAGGTTTCCTCACGTCTGAAATGAGGAGGTTATTTTTTTTTTTAATTTCCAATGTTCCTTGTTCTCTCTCTCTCTCTCTCTCTCTCTCTCTCTCTCTCTCTCTCTCTCTCTCTCTCTCTCTCTCCCCCCCCATCTCTCTTCCTCTCTCTTTCTCTTTCCCTCCCTCCCTCTCTCTACCCCCATCCCTCTTCCTCTCTCTCCCTCTCTCTTCCTCTCTCTCTCTCTCTCCCTCTGTCTTTCTGTCTCTGTCTCTCTGCCTCTCTCTCCCTCTCCCTATCTCTCCATCTCTCTCTGTTTCTTTCTTCTCTCTGTCTTCTTTGTTGTTTATTCAATTGTAAATAGGACTTTATTCTTGTGGTTGTAAGGAAAATTCTTTTAAACCATTAAGTGTCCGGTGGATGTGTTTTATTTTTATTTATATTATGGCAGTAATCTTTTTGGCTAGAGATTCTGTCTGTCATGCCACAGATGACTTCAACCCTCTTCACTTTTGTTATCTTTCTCTTCTCCTCTCTAATCCTCCCCATGCCCAGCTTTGGGGACAAGGGTGAATCCAGAGTGAAAATTAAAAGCAAATATGTATGCTATCAATTACTACTGCTTTGCTAAAGTGAAAGGAGAAAATATTTGACTCTGATGTTGATGAGGAAATAAACGGGATAGCTTCCCACAGGATCTCAGGTCTGTGGCTTTTTTTTGTTGTTAGTAGTAATCAAATCACTTTCTAGAAAACCAAAACATGTTTCCTAAGTTTAATATGTGTAGATATGTTTCTGTGACATTAAATCACTAGAGACTGAATGTTTTCACTTTTCACTTGGTTATTGGGTAGTTACAGGCAGGAAGCAGAGAAACATCTATGCCCCTTTCTTTAAGCGTGATAGAAGGAAAAGTAACTTTCTCTTCCCTCTTCAACCCTTTACCACTAAAGATTGTAGGAGTGTGGTACAATGCTAGCTCTGGGGTGAGAGGAACTAGATTTAAATCTGTGTCTGATGAGACCTGGGTAAAGTTTCCTCCTTTCTTAATATGAAGCTGAACTCAGTGGCTTCTGAGGTTCCTTCCAGCTCTAAACAAATTGATTCTATGATCTCTTGTAACCCTAGTAGGCTGATCAGCATATATCATCCAGTTTAACTAAAAGAACAATTTTAACAATCTGTGACATTTTCCTAGATGACTTAAAAAAATAACTTGGTTACACAATCAAGGAATAGAGACATTCATCTTTGGTTTGGTATCCATTTTATTTTTTTACATTTAATTTTTTTTCAATGAACAAAAACTGATTTTCTCTCCCTCCTACCTCCTACCTTCCCATTGTGGAGAAAAAAAGAAAAAAGAAAATTCTTGTAGCAAATGTGCAAAGTCAAGAAAAACAAATTCCTGCATTGACTGTCCAAAAAATATGTCTTCTTCAGAACCCTGGTAGCATAATCTCCCTGATAAGTTGTTTGCTTCACCATTGGTCCTCTGCCATTTTTATTGGTCATTGTGTGGATCAGAGTCCTTAAGTCTTTCAAAACTGTTTATATTTATAATATTATTATTATAGCAATTATTCTTTTGATTTTGCTCACTTCGTTCTATATTATTTCATATGTCCTCCCACGTTTTCTTAATACCATCCCTTTCAACATTTCTAACATCTGGCATCCATTTTAAAAGAAGTATTAAACAAGTATTTTGAAGTTGTGTCATGATCTAATTAGGTACACAAAGGACAATTTGTATACATGAAAACCTATTTCTTTTAGCAGGTTTCATATTGAAAGTAAGAATTAACTCATCATAAATGCTGAATAATCTCTGAATACCTTATCTTACAGTATCTTATGAAAACATAAAAGTGGCCTTTAGAAGGTTGTGACAAAAGTGTTCAGAGGAGCATCATAAAGGAAATTCTTCTGCATGATAAATCTGAGAAGAGTTCAAAGAAAGAGGTTTGAAAACTGTATGCAATCTGGGGAAAAGCCCCAAATCATAGTGCAGCTAGATGTTGAGCTGAGCTGCTATTTGCTTCTTTAAAAATTTAAAAATGAACCTAAAAAGGCAGCAGTTGGTACTTTCCATAGGTATTTTTTTAATTGCTAAAGGTCTTTATGTTATTGAATAGGTACATTTGTTTTTTCTTTAAATCTGTTTTATCCTTCGGTGGCATAACTCTTATGCTTAAATGTAATGTGTTTGCAGAACTAGGTTAAAATTACTACAAGAACAGGTAGAACTAGCATTTTGGCTTTTAAAACCCTCTACAACAGGGCTGTCCAAAATGTGGCCTGCCTATAAGCATAGAAATTTACTTTAGTAAATTTCTTTAGTAAATGGTAAATGCTTTAATAAAGGAAGCAGAGGTACTGCAGAGCTCTCACTGAAATGGCAAATCAAAATATGTTGTCTATTGTTTCAATAAAAACCTAAGGTTGGACAGCCCTGCCCTACAACCTAGCCTCTTCCTACCTCTTTCAGTCTTGTTACATTTCATTCTCCTCTCAGTACTCTGCTATCCAGAGACACCATTATTTCTCACACAAGGTACTCCATCTCCTGACTTGGTGCCTTTTCTATGTCTAATATTGTCTCTGTCCTTACTTGGACCTACTGGCTTTCTTCAAGACTAAGTTTCAGCCCCACCTTCTGCAAGAAGTCTCTTAGGGGCAGCCAGATGGTGCAGTGGTTAAAGAGCTGTGCTTGAAGTTAGGAAGACCTGAGTATGAAACTTGCTTCAGACACTTACTAGCTGTGTGATCCTGAGCAACTCACTTCACCTCTGTTTGCCTTAGTTTCTTCGTCTGTCAAATAGGGATAACATTAGCACTTACCTCACAGGGTTGTTGTGGGAATCAAATGAGATAATAATTGTTAAGCACTTAGCAAATGCCTTGCACATAGTAACCACTCTAAATGTTAGTTATGATTATCCTACTGTCACCTCTCCCTCACATACCGCATGCTAGTGCCTTCCCTTTGAGAAATCTGGTCGTTTTTGCTGTATATATCTTATATGCACATAGTTGTTTAAATGTTTTCTTCCCTATTAGAATGTGAGCTCCTTGAAGACAGAAACCATGTTGTATCCCCAGTGATTAGCATAGTGCCTGACACATATATAGTGCTTATGAGGTGCATATTGATTAATTTAAGATTATATGGCTGGATGGATGAGAAAAGAGAGGGGTATGGAAGGCTGGAAATAGATTAAGAAACAACCTTCCTCTTTCCCAACCTTGAGAACTATGTCCCTCCAGGCCCTTCCGCTGTCTGAAAATGGCAGAGCCATGTGTAGTACTAAGGTCTCGTCAGATGGCTAAGAATGCAGATCCTTCTTCCACTCCAAGTCACCTTTAAAGCAAATGATAACTTCCCAGCCCCAAGTTGGTAAGGTAGTTGGGAGACTATTTTGGTTACTGTTCTCTTCTCCACCTGTCCTGACACCCACATACTCTGTTGGCAATTCCAAGCATTCCACCTTTGCATAGGATCTAGCAGGTATTAGAGTAGGCCTAAAAGAAATTTGTTTGGGGGTTGGCAGGGAGGGAGAAGAGGGATAGGAATACTAATGGAAATGGTAGCTTCCCATCTATAGAATTACTATTACGTTAAAAGTCCATTGCCATAATTAACACTGTTCATGTAAAACATCTAGCAAGGGCAGGCAGGTGCAAAGTCAAGTTGATAAGCATTTTGTTGACTGCTTATTGTGTTTAGAACCCTGTAGTGGTGCTACCAGAAGAACTTCAAAATGTACTAGACTGGTATTGAGTCAAAAGGGGCAGCTAGGTGGCACTCTGTCTCTATCTAGTGGAGAAAGTGATGGGCCTGGAGTACAAAACTAACCTCAGACATTTCCTAGCTGTGTGACCCAAGGCAAAGCACTTAAGTTCTGTTTGCCTCAGTTTTCTCATCTGTAAAATGAGCTGGAGAAGGAAGTGACAAAGCACTCCAGTATCTCTGTCAAGAAAACCTTGTATGGACTCACAAAGAGTTTGACATAACTGAACAACAACAAGAAGTCAAAATAATTTTTTTTAATGTGTTATCAAGGTAAGGATGATCTGTATCTGAGCACATTAGCTGAGTCACTATTATTTTGCCTTTTGCAGAAAAATCTTGAACCTCCGAAATGCCTTCGAGAGTCCTTGTCATTTTATTTTTGGTGTTTATGGAACAAAGCACCCCAGGTAAGTGCTCATATCATAATGTATGTATTCAATAAACTCCCTCCACTCTGTAAGTTTTTTCTTTATTCTACATCTTTGGTGGTGTAAGCATTTACTTTCCTATTTCAGTGTTGAACTTAATCTGTCTTGACACAGCCATCAAATGAACAGACTTTCACATGCAATTAAATTGATCATACAGTTAGGAGTCACTTTGGTCATGTTTCTATTAGAATGAATATTAGAATACCCCTTTCCTTGGAGATGAATGTTTATGAGCATTGGTAATCAGTATCTTCAGTGTATTTTATTTCAGCCCCTTCTCCTTGGTAACTCACCAATGTGATTAGTTAATGCCTTAATGCTTTGATGGTGGGTATTCCTTAATCACAAAGAAGGAATTTATTAGTTTATCTTAACTTAGTTTATCACAACTTACTTATTTTTCTGTTTCTTCTGTAACTCCTTGATTATTAAAGACCTTTGTGGCCCTAGGAAGCCAAGATCTAGGGCAAGTTTAGTCAACCCCCTGAATAAATAGGGCAGATGAGGCTGCAGGATGTGTAGAATGACCTCTCGAAAACCTCAAGCATTGAGGTCTTGCATCTCAAGAATCAGACAGGAAACAATAAACATTTCTACTTTTTTGATAACAGGTTGAGATTAGTTTTTAAAGGAAAGAGGCTGGGCTTCTGAGAGGCATATTATAGCACTAATCTGAGAGAATTTAGTAATTTCAGCTGAGGGGGAGATATACCGGATGTCCCAAAAGTCTTAGTGCAATTTTAAGTTAACTTTAAAGCTGCACTAAGATTTTTGGGACAGCCTGTATTTTCATTGTTTGGGGGAATTCTTGTTTTTTAACCTGAACTGGAAAAAGGTTGCATCCTAGGAAAAAGAATTAAAGAAAAAGATGGCGGCCACAGAAAGGACAGATGATAGCAGAAAGATTAAGGGTGTGATTAGAGGACATAGCACATTTTCATATAATTAACTCTTGATTATCTATGGGAATGGATAGAAGTCATGGAGTAGTTAATTTATTTAGAAGACGGGGTAATTCATGCATACTTTCAGTTACACAATTCTTCCCACCCTCCAATATACACATATATACACACACACTCACATAGCTATACACTCACTTTTCTCTGTGCCTGGTTTAGGATGGTGGTGACTGAAGGGAGGAAATTTAGTAACCAGATGGCTGCCTGTAATTTCCTTTGTCTCACTCTAACAGCAAAACAAAGTGGGTGGGAATGCTCTCCCATGGTGGTAAGATTCTTCCCCTTTTCAAAGGTAGCAGGAAACACCTCTGGTTTGGAGTCCTGGCATCTGAGTTGCAATTCTCACTCAGCCACGTAAGACTTTTGTGATTTCAGAAAGTCATGTAACCACTCTACCTCCGTTTCCTTATCTATAAAATGAAGGTTTGGACTAAATGAGTTCATAATGTTATGATCCTGTATGATGAACCTGTCTGGCTCTATGTTACTTTTTTGGGACTTATTTTCAAGGTTGCCCTTGATGCTTATTTTAGCCTGATTTTAGCTATATCAGAATATTGGGGGAGAAGGAGACAGGTATACAATCCAATTTAGAGGAGGCCGGTAGCCCCTGGAGTATCTTTGAACACCTCTAGAAACACCTTCTAGAATCCCTTTGCTTAGCTAATGTAATTTTTTTCCTACCTGTTTGTTTTTATTGTTTTGTTTTAAAAATGGCATTTTACTTTTTAACCACATTTTCCCTTTAATTCTGCGTTTCTTGTGAAGATTTGTGTGTTTTCCGAGATCACATCACTGCACTCGCAGGTGAACCTTATCATTTGAAATGCTGCCTGTCCAATGATCACCATCATCATAGAAACTATACTGTCAGGTGGTCAAAACGCTCTGGACCAAATAGAGCAACAGTACCCCTGAGCTCAAGCGAGAGAATCGTTTTTAATGATGATGCTCTAGAATTTTGGCCAATTAAAAAGATTGATGAAGGAATGTACTCTTGTGCAGTAGGGTAAGTACATTTATTCTTTCACATCGATTAATATAAATTTAAGTTTATTTCTGAGGATTTAATATATATGAAAGTGCTGCAAAAACTATAGAAGCATATTTAGTGTGATTCAACAAACGTATTAATTTCCTACTATGGTTTCATAGAATCTGAATTTAAAGACATTTCAGTCCATAGGATCATAAGGTGAGAAATTTATAACTATAAAGGAACTTAAGGGTCATGCAGTTCAATCCTTGCATTTTACAGATGAGGAATTTGAAGCCTTGGGAAATGAAATGACATCCAAGGTCACAAAGGCTAAGTAAATTAGGATTTAATCCAATTGAATACCAAATCCTCCGAGTCCAAATCCAGAGCTCTTTCCATATCATTATGTTGCCTTTCATATAATATAACCCATCTCTAAATAAAAAGTTCTTTTATAATATACCCAAATAGTCATCTAGCTTCTGCTTTATTGACTGATTTTCTACAAAGATGATGATTCTTTTTTTTCCCTTAAGAACAGTGAATGAGGGGGAAGAACATTTTAAAAGTAGAGAGAGATATATACACATGGCTAATAAGTCAGAATTCAAATTCCAGGATTCTGATTCTAAGCCTAGTTTTCTTTCTGGTATTTCATGATGCTTCATGGCCCGTCAAGCCCAAGGGAGAACATGGTTATCCTTTTTAAAATTGATCTCAAAAATTAGGGTCATATTCTATACCTTGAGCCATTCATTCATTCTCCCAACCTCAAATATTGTAGTTTTCATAAGTAACTCACTTTTAACATATTATCTGTTGTTGACTAAATCTACTTCTTTCTCCTGTCATAAACCTGTGATTCAAAATTGCTATTTGGTAAGGAAAAAAACCACTTTTCCTATTACTACTCCATGCTTTCTCATTCCTATCCAGCGCCACCCTACACCTCCTCACCTTCATCACTCGTTCCTCCTATGCCATCCTCTTCCATTGTGCTTTCTGGAATTCTCATTCTATCATTAAAATATATATATATATCTTTACCCCAGATTTCTTCCTCTTACACCCTTTTCCAGCATTTTGCAGTTAGGAAGTTATCTCCCTCCAGAATGCATTGTCTACCTGGCCATTATCTTCATTACTTAATGTTTTGTTTTGTTTTGTTTTTTTCTCATGCCCTTCTACACTCTGGGTCAAGACAATGGATAGACAAAGCCTTTGTTTCTCCATACCACTTCTATACTATCCTTTTTCTTCCATTTCTCAACAACTTCTTTTCTAAGGTTCACTTCATCTATATCATCACTTCGTCTATATCATCACTGATTTTGGAAATCATCTACCAGACTCAAGGTCACCTTTTCCCTTGCACAAGGAGATCAGTACTTAGTTCAAAATCTTCCTTTCTACCCTAAACCCTGTCCTCATACTTGGGGACTTAAGTAGACCATGATGACCTCTGAAAGACTGGTCTCTTAGTTCATCAACCTCTTTAATCCCTGTAATTTATACTCAGCTACTCAACAGACATAGTCATCCCTTAGACCACAGCATCTTCCATAATTGTATACATAATTCCATGATCCTGACTTCTGAAATTCCCTTCCCTGAAAAGTTCCTGGTCTTCCAATACTCCTTCTGCCTCACTTTTCCACTATAAAGATGAAATAAAACAGTCTCAGTTATTCACAAGGTTACATTATTTTTTGTTGTTGTTGTTATACATGCTTATCAATATGTGCACAGGTTCCTTGAAGTCTTATTATTTATTACGCCAATCAGCAAACAAAATGCATACTAAGCCAGATAATTAATGTTTCTTTCAACTAACTACATCCACCATTAACGTATATGAAATTTCCTCATCACCTAAAATTCAGGTTAAACGGATTTGCATAATTGGAAACAAGTCTTGATGACCTAAAATAAAAATATAATTCTACAATATGTGATGTTTTAGGCAATTATTCCCGGGGATTTATGGTGACTGATTGTCATTGTCAGGAATTCTGATTCAGCTGTCCCCGGTTGTATAGATTTACTCTCCAACCAAACGAAGTAACTATGGTTTCATAGGCTTATTGACATGGACTAAATTCATTCCTACATTAGGGCAGGGCTAATTTCTTGGCTGTGGTCCTGTGATAGAGGGGTGTGTTTGTGTGTGTATATGTGTGTTTGCATGTGCTAGTTTTGCCTTCCTCCTTTTGATCAGCTGTGTTAATATCAGTGCTACAATCTATGACTTTCCCTATCTTCCTCCTAGTTTTCCTGTAGGCACTTCCCTCAAAATAACCTAGTTCACAGTCTTCCCTTAAAACAAAACAAAACAAGCCTCAGCAAAAACCCAGAACAACAACAACAACAAAAGCCATTGTTTTAAACTGTGCATATGTTGCTTCCCCCAATAAAATGCAATCTCCTGGAGGACAGCGATTGTTTATATTTTGATTTTTGTATCCCAGGCCAGACAAGCTTGATCTTCTCTCCTCTCTGACTCTACTGCTCACTTTTCACAGGGGTACCTTCCCGCTTCCCCCCAGCCTCTCAGCCACCTTTGTGTGCTGTCTTCCTTCCTTAGAATGAAAATTCCTTGAGGGTCTATCTTTCTGTATTTATATTTCCAGTGCTGAGCACAGAACCTGGCACATAGTAAGTGCTCAATACAACAAATGCTTGTTGATTTAACTTGACTTGTATCCCCAGTGCCCAGAATATAGTAGGTATTTAACAAGTGCTTATTGAACTGACTGGAATCAACGGTACGAGGGTTACAAGTAACAGTGGGAGGGGGTTCCCAGTTCTCACTCTACCACTAGGTTCCAGATAATCCATTTCTTAGCCATAAAAGAAGCAAGAAGGGAGAGCTCACTTCTGTATAAGAAACAGGTTATCAGGAACCTAGCTGCAGAGTGAGAACTGGGAACCCCCTCACTGTTACTTGTTACCTCAGCACTCTAGGCAACTCCCGAAGACTTTAAGTTGAAGAAAAGGTGCTTACCTATATATGGAGTATAGATAGATGGATAGTTGTAGTGAGTGTGTATTTTGTTCTGTTTTCTTCAAATGGTGTCATTTCATGTCTTTCTTTGTTTTTTAAATTTTTCATATTTGTCCTACTTTCCTTCCTTCCTTCCTTCTTTCTTTCCTTTCTTCCTTCCTTTTTTTCCTTAATCCTTTCTCTTTTTCTCATTTTTTTCTACTTGTCTCTCATTCTCTCCTCTTTCTCCCTTCCTTTCTTCCTCTTTCTATCTTTCTTTCCTTCCTTTCTCTCTCTTTCTCTTTCTTTCTTCCTCCCTCACTCCCTCATTTTCTTCCTTCTTTCCTTCCTTCCTTCCTTCCTTCCTTCCTTCCTTCCTTCCTTCCTTCCTTCCTTCCTTCCTTCCTTCCTTCCTTCCCTCCTTCCTTGCTTTCTTTCTTTCCTCTCTATGATCATCATCATTTTGGGAAATCCAAATTGGAAGATGTGGAATACCCTTCCACCACTATACATTAGCAACTTTTGTATAATTTATAAAGTTTCTTGGGGCACTAATTGTGACTTACACATAGCCATATAGCTAGAATATATCACGATTAGAACCTAGGTCCTCTTTACTCCAAAGCTGGCTTGTTATTCACTGCCTCTCATAATTTCTTAAGATTCAATAATATTCCATCATATTCATATACTATAGGGTTTTTTTTTAAATTTTCACATATCTCAACATTCATTATTATTAGGCATTTACCAACATTCATTATCATTAGGCACCTAATTTCTTTCAACCTATTATAATTGGTGCTGTTGGAATGTTTTGTTTTTTTCCTGTATGTAGAAGATTCTTTTTTCCCCCTATAAGTGAACTCTTCAGGGCATAATCCCAGCAGTAGAGACATGGCGTTCTATGTTATATTATGAACATTTTTGTAGTTCATATTACTATGCTGCTTTATTTACTACAGTACTTCTGAGTGGGAGAAGAACAACTCTGGAAAAATTCCCTTGGACTTATTTCTCCATAATTAATTTCCTCTCTTTTCCCCTACTTTTGGTAGTAGGGTGTGGAGAAGACAGGAAGAAGTAATAGAGGAATCAGGCAAAAGAGAAGGGAAACCACTCCTATTTCTCTAACTCAAGGCTTGAGTAACCATAAGCTTTAACTTGATAAATTTACATTGTGAAAACAAAGGAGAAAATGCAAACCATATAGTAATAGGTGGAGAGGGAGCCCATGAGGGTTTCATTTTTAGATCTATGCAACCAAGAATATTCTATTCGCTCTTTTTTTCATCTACTGAGGGAAGGTTTCATAGTTATAGTAGGATTTTAGTTGGTAGTGGATGAAGAAAAGGAGAAGATTGTAGGAGTGGGGAGGGTGTTCCAGGAACAGTGTGTAGTCAGGGAGCAGGTTCGAAGTTGATAGATGAGGTGAAGTTATGAGGTATGAAAGGAATTATGGAGGTGAATAGGCTGGGCAGTTGGACAAGATAAGGTAAGTGATATAGAACCAGATGAAAGACTTTGCATGAAAACATGAAGGATTTAGTCCTGACGAAGTTGATGGCTGGGGGAGGAAGGGGGCGGGGAGGGTAGTTAAAGTATAGTTAGAGGTGACAACCTTGGCAGGCATATTGAATTAAATAGGGATAGGTCCCTGACCCCAAATAGCCAATCAGTTGTGAAGCCTTGTCCATTCTACCTATATAACATCTCTCTCATCTATTTCTCTTCTGTCTTCTAGCATAGCCAGCATCCTAGTTTAAGCACTTAACACCTTTTATATGGACTGTTGAAAGAGCATCCTAACTGGTCTACTGGTTTCAAGTGTCTCCTCTCCGGGCCATCTTCCACACAAATTGCCAAAGTGAATTTTTCAAAGCACAAGTCTAAGCATGTTACTTAGATGTCCGGTGATCCTCTGGTACATCTAGGGTAGAATGAATTTTCTCCTTTTGTCATTTAAAGCTTTTCACGGTTTGGCTCCAGAATACTTTTTGAGTATCATTACATATTTCTCTCCTGCACACTCTAGGGTCTAATGAAATTGGCCATTTTACAGTTCCTCAGCACAGTACCACATTTCCCATCATCCTGCCTTTACACAGGATTGTTAGCCATGCTTTCTTTCTCACCTCTACCTTTTAGAATTCCTAGTATCATTCAAAACTCAACTCAAGCACCATGATCTCATCTGCTAGTGCCTCCTCTCCCTTCAAATTACCATGTACGTATGTATGGCTTTGTGTGTCTACCTATGTGTGTATGTATATATATATATATACATATATGCATATAAATATATGTATATATGTAAGAAAAATAAATATACACACGTATATAGATGGCCTTGTGTATATGTATGTATGCAAAATAAATAATACACATGTATAGATGGCTTTGTATACATATATATGTATGTGTATGTAAGTATATGTGTGTATGTGTATATACTTATATACATATATGCAGTGAAGTGATATAAAGCCACTGTTAAGGTCTCTTGAGTATATGACGTGGGAGATACTGGCACAGGACAGCCTAGCATAGTGTGCCATCATCAGAGAAGGTACTGTGCTCTATGAGCAAAGCAGAATTGAAGTGGCTCAAAAGACATGTGAGATATGCAAATTTGGAGAATCCACCTCAATTGTTCACACAGATTATTTGTGCTGAACCCGTGGTACAACATTCTGAGATCATATTAGTCTGATCAGCCACAGTCGGACACACTGTAGCTTGGCTCTAGCACAGTGATGTCATTTTGGTCCTTTGCAAGACCAAAGGACAACAACCATGCAAAATACACGAAAATATGTGTGTGTATGTTATGCATGTATATGCATGTATACATATGTATGTATATACACACATGTGTATATATGTATATGTGTGTAAATATGTATATGTATATATCCATATACACATGGCCGTGTGTGTGTGTGTGTGTGTGTGTGTGTATACACAAAATAAATTAAAGGTAATTGCACTAGCATATGTGAGTGTCAACCTGAATTTTAACGAAAACAGTCAATACAACAAAATAGAGGTCTTTAATTGGGACAAGTGAGTTGCAGCTTGGGGTGCCACACAGCAAGTGCTGGGGTGCCTTGGGAGGTGGCTGGAAACAAGGTTTATATAGGATAATAAGGCAGAGAGAATGACTAAGCTGCAGGTGGGAGGAGTTAGGTATCTCTCAGTTTCACCTGATAAATTGTTCTGCATAAGAAGCAAAAGTCCAATTTACAAATTAATCAGAGGCTGGAGTGAAGATGCCTGGTCAGCTCCAGGCAATTGATTGGCCTGGGAACCAAAACCAGGTTGGGTTCTGTCTATTCTTAGTATGTGTCTGGATCCTAGGGAGAGGTTTCTTATGGTGGTACTTAAGCTGAATTTTGAATGATGCTAGGGATTCTAAAAGGTGGAAGTAAGGAAGTGAGGAAATATTCCATATTTATCCATATATATGTATGCAAAATAAGTGTGTGTGTGTGTGTGTGTGTGTGTGTGTGTGTGTGCATACACATACACAAGGCTATCACATCCAACCTCCAAAGCAGGATTTGAATCCCGATCTTCCTGACTCCAAGTCCCGTGCCCTATTCACTATACCATGTTGTTTCAACATGTTGTCTCTCCCTGTGGGACATAAACTCCCTGAGGGCAAGGGTTGTTCCATTTTTGCTTTGTCTTTTTTTTTAAATTTCTGGCCCATTGCTCCCAGTTCTACCCTCTGGGGCCAAACAAAACAAAGTTAAACCCTCCTCCATATGACAACTCTTCAGATACTTGAAAGCTGCTACCATGATTGGTCATACGTCCCTTCCTACCGAAACATTTTTTATCATTTAGTTGTTTTTTAATTGTTTCTGACTCTTTGAAACCCCCTTTTGGTATTTTCTTGTAAAAGATACCAGAGTGGTTCCCCATTTCCTTCTCCAGCTCATTTTGCAGATGAAGAAACTGAGGCAAACAGGGTGAAGTGACTTGCCCAGGGTCACACAGCTAGTAAATGTCTGAGGCCAATTTTGAACTCAGGTCTTCCTGAGTCTACTCTATCCACTGTGCAACCTAGCTGCCCCCTGAATCATATTACCTAGTCTAATTTCCTCTTTTCCCAGATAATGAACCTCAGACCCAAAGAGATCTAGATTTACCCACTCATCTAACAAGTTAGCAGAGGCATAAGTACCTTGATTTGGACAAAAGTCCAAAGTTTTTTCCAGTGTATTGTGCTTCCTCTCAATGTATGGGTTCCCTAAAAGGAACCTCTGTTGTTCTCTGCCTTCCACTTTCATCTCGCTCTCTTCTTCATGACTCCCAAATTTTTAACTTCAGGTTTACCTTCTTTCTTGAACTTCATTTTACCATTTCTAATTGCATTCTTTACATTTCTACCTAAGTGACTTGTTTGCACCTAAAATTAAAAATTTTCAATGCTAAACTCATCATCTTTCTTCTCCCTCCTCACTCTAAATTCATTCTTTTTGACTTTCATTCATTCATTCGACGAAAATTTATTATTTCCTATATACGATATACCTTGCTTGGTGGTAGAGGGAGATGGAAATAAACAAAATAAGATCCTCACTCTCAGGGAGCTTACAGTCTGATACAAGAAGTAAAGCACGTATACAGTCATTTTCATACATACAGGATCTGTGCTTTTACCAGTGTGAGTACTTCTATAACCACAGATGATAGCCTGTCTATGATTTAATAGATGGTCTTAAAAAGTTTTTCTGTTACATTAATCACTCTGATAACGAAGCTGTCTGTACTCAAGTTCAAAGAATGATACTCAAAGCCTTTCCAGCTTGACAGAAGCAGTCAGAGTTTGCACTTCATGTGTCTAGCCTTTGAGAATCCAGGATCACCTCTAGGCCGAGAAGAAGATTTTCCTAAGTATAAACAGGAATGACTGCAATGCAAATTGGAATGTAAGTACATAAGATACACACACACACACACACACGCTATCAGTAGAGATGAGGGAGAAATCACAGTTGATTGAGGGACTCAGGGCAGACTTAATGAAGAGGCAGCTTTGTAACTGAGCCTTGAATGATGATTAGGGTTCCAGAGAGAGAACAGTGAGTCAGGTATAAGGAAGGAATTGTTGTTGTTTTTCAGTCATGTCCAATTCTTTGTGACCCCACTTGGGCTTTTCTTGGCAAAGATACTTGAGTGGTTTTCAGTTTCCTTCTTCAGTTCATTTTACAGTTGAGGAAACTGAGATAAACAGAGTTAAATGACTTGTCACACAGCTAGCAAGTGTCTTGGGCCAGATTTGAACTCAGGAGGATGGATTTTCCTGACTTCATACCTGACACTCTCTTCACTGTGATGCCTACCTGCCCATAAGGAAAGAATAGAATGTGCCAAAGTGAAGAAATGAGAAAGTATTCGATAAGTAGGGTGAGTTGTTTAAAGATAATGTATGAGGAAGGATTATGGGAGATAAAGTTAAAAGGTAGTTTAGAATCAAATCTTGCAGAGCTTTGAATATCAGGCTACAGTGTTCAAGCTTTGTTCATTAGGCAATGAGGGGAATACTAAAGTTTGTTGGGCAACATAGTAATACATTTTACACCTGTGCATTAGAAATGTTAATTTTACATTTTTGTGTAGGAAGGATTGGAATGAGGAGAGATGAAACTAATTATCTTGTAAAATTTAAGTAATCATGGCCTGATCTAGGGAGGTGCCATCAGGATGATGAGGAGAAGACAAACTTGAAAGAAATTTTGGTTATGGAATTGACAGGACTTGGTGACTTACTAGCTGGAAGTGCCTAAGAGAGGGGAAGAAAATTTTAGGGAAATAATGCCTACTGCCTATGTGACCTTGGGTAAATCACTCAACCACCATATTGTCCCCCATTTTTTTATCTCTAAAATGAGGGGATTGAACTGGATGGCCTCCAAGGTCACTTCAAACTTTAGATCTGTGATCCTTGGATCCTAGGAAGCCATTGACAGAAAAAGAGATGTCAGAAGGAGGAACAAGTTGAGACAGAGAAAAGTGATGAATTAAGTTTTAAGCATGTTGAGTTTGAGATGCAAGTTGGGTATGTTGATTCAATAACTATTTACCAAGCACAAAGCACTGTACCAGGTGCTAGAGATATAAAAACAGTTCTTGCCCTCGTGGAGCTTATGTTCTACTGGGAGGGAATACCACAGAACATAGAAACAAATTAAGGTTAGGTGTTAAGAAATATGTAGATGCAGTCAATCAAGAAGCACTTGTAATAAGTCCTGGGGTTAAAAAAAGAGAAGGCAAAAGCCATACCTTCCCTCAATGATCTTACTTTCTGATGAGAGAGGCAACATGTTAATAAATAGGTACATACAAGTTACATACTGGGTGTAAGTAAGTATTCTCAATGATGGCAACTTTCATTCTTTGAATGTAGGTTTTGTTTGTTTGTTTGTTTGTTTGTTTTTAGGGAAATATCCAAAAGTCATTTAGAAGTGAGTCTAAGGAAACTTTTCAAGATTTCAGGGACTTTTGGTTGCATGGGGGTTCTCTTCCTTCTCTCCAAGAGAAATGTAACCCATTCCTGGTTGCATCTCACCAACTTCACTTGCTTACTGCTGTGGATGGATTGGTTTTCAGCTCTACCTAGGTGGCATAGGGATTGGAGTGCTAGATTTGGACTCAGGAACACCTGAGTTCAAATCCCTCTTCAGGATGAGCAGTGTGACCCTGGGGTAGACACTTAACTTTAGATTCCTCAGCTGCAAAATGGATATAATAATGGTACTTACCTCACAGAGTTGTTGAAAGATCAAATGAGATTATATGTGAAAATGTGTTTTGCAGACTTTAAAGTACTATGTTGTTATAGCAATTTAGATTTGAAGATATTTCCCACCCATTAATAGGCCACGTGACCTGCTTATGTCACAGGGAGTCTAAGTCACGTGTAGAGGGAGAAACTTGCTGACAGGAAAAGGAAGTTATGTCACAGGAAATGCAGAGAGAGAGAACTGTTATCACTGTTAATGGCTGTCATGATTGTTAGAGCTGAGGTAAAGAAAGCTGACCTGTGATAGCTGTACTGCGAGTTTTTGGGAAGGCCCCAGCAGGAGGCCAGAGAGGTTTTGGGAAGGAGAGACTCCATGTTGTGATACTGTGTTTTAAGTTTCTTGCTGTTATGATAAAGTGGGCCTACTAGCTGTGGGAGCAGTTTGCCTGGTTATGGGATATGGTTCTCTCATGTCTGAATAAATGTTTTATTTCTTCAACCTTCTATACGGAGAGTCTTTCATATTTTGCAATACACAACTACATAGGCATATTCACGATTATTGTTGGTGTTGTATTCATTGCCTTGCCGTTACCTGTGGAAATGTGTTTTGCCAACTTTAAAGTACTATGTAAATGTCATTAATCCTTAAGCACAGCTCTCAACATGTTTCTTCCTAACTAAAGAGGCTTTATGGTTTGGTTTTTTGTATTTTAAGTTAAATTCAAGCTTTTTTGTGTGGCATTTAAGACTTTCCCAGCATTATATTATTACTTCATTGTTCCTTGCCTGTGATTGACACATTTAGCCTTATGATGGAAATAAGGCTATCCCCTCTTTTTCGCTTCTTTTTTCTGTCTAGCCCTTTAAGGCTGTAAGGCTCAGTTAGTCTTGCTTTGTTAACAGTCACGTGCTAGTGCTCCTGATGAAAGCCTCAGATGGTACCTCCCACACTCTGATTTGTCTTTCACAAAAGGGCCTACTAGTCACTAGGAGGGGAAAAGAGTATGGTTGGATGAGCACAGATTCATCAGTGAGATTGGGACACTTGAGCTAAAAAATCCCTTTGGAGCTTAAATAATGGATCTGAATATTCAGAATATTAATAACAACTGAAATAAACTCTCAGATGACTTAAGTCATGCTCCCCAAGAAATCGTTTGATGATGAAATTTGCCCTTTTCTAGAGAGCCAGTAAGATGCAGTAGAAGGAAAAGTAGATTCAGTCACAATCATGCTCTTTGTACAGTGATTTTCAGTCGTGTCTGACTCTTTGTGACCCCATTTGGGGCTTTCTTGGCAAAGATACTGTAGTGGTTTACAGTTTCCTTCTTCAGCTCCTTTTACAGAAGAGAAACTGAGGCAAATGGAGTTAAGTGACTTGTCCAGGGTGGCAAGGTCTGAGGTCTGAGTTGAACTCAGGAAGATGAGTCTTCTGACTCTAGACCTGGCATTATCCACTCTGCCCCCAGCTAATTTTGTCACCTACTAACTTATCCAAGGTGTAACCTTGGATAAGTCACTTACCTTCTGAGTCTGCAATACCACCTAGGTATTGTATATACTTTATAATACTTTATATTATATATAATATATTATTATTATATAATTTATTATATATTATATAATTATATATGCTTATATATATAATTATATAATATATATATTATATTACATATTATAAATACTTTATATTTAAATACATTTGACTTCATATAGGAAACAAATTCCTAACAATGAATACTATCCACTGTTGGAAAGGAATGTCTCAGAAATCATCTCATCATTAGGAGAGGCTGGATGATTAGGCGTTAAGGATATAATAGAGCAGGCCTGCACAACATTTGGCCTATGCAGCCTGCGGGCTACTTGTAGCCCATGCAAGAATTTTGGGTGGCCTGAGAAAAATGTAGAGGATGTAACTATAGCTCAGGTCATTCTCAGGCCCCAAGGCTATTCTCTGACAGAGCTAATGGGGCTCACTGGCCCTTTAAGAAGAAGTGATTAAGGGGCCTAATACCCTTGGGCAGGTCTGTACAACATATTGGCCACCATCCTCTTTGGCAGACCACAAGAGGCCCGCTTTATGTTGTGCAGGCTTGTAATAGAGAGGATTGATGTTTTACATGGAGGTTAGATTAGATGTAGTCAAAGCACTTCCGGTAGCCAAGATTGTGGAGTAAGCAGTAAATTGCCACAACTCTCACATATTCACTTCCAAACAACCATAAAATAGCACCCCCGAAAGCAAATCCTGGAACAGCAGAACCAGCAAAAAAGTTGGGGTGAAATAATCTTTTAGCCCAAAAAACTTGGAGGATCATCAAGAAAGATCTGTCTCACTCAAGTGAAAGGAGAGCGCAGTCCAGGACGGGAAGTGTCCCAGCAAGTGAGCAGTAAGCTGCACCTCAGCAAACTAGTGATGATCCTGAGCCCCAGTGCAGTAGAACAGGCAAACAACAACACCAGGACCCCCCATGTGCCTCAGCATAGCTGCAGATTCCAACTCTGAGAACCACCATGTACTTCAGTGTAGTCACTGGCAAACAGGAGTCCTTCAGTGGTCAGAAGTCCATGGGCTTCAGTATAGCTCCTGGTAAACAGGTAGATGCCAAACCCATGGAAGCTTAAGCAAACAGACAGTCACCAGCAGCCAGACCACCACTTGCTTTAGGGTATCTCTGGAGAAATGCAGAAACACCCCACTGTAGTAGGAAGGCTGAATTTATAATCTCAAATATAATCATGTATATATATGAATGTTTTGAAATTGCAAGGTATGAGGGATTCTCTAAGTAGAAAGCAACAAAACATTTATTTAGGCCTCACAGCAACAGATTCGCAAACCAGCCTCCCTATTCGGATATCTTGACCAAAAAACCCCAGACCCAGTAGGCCCGCCTCACAAGAGTAACCAGGAGGCCACATAAAAACAAGATGGTATTTAACCAATTCATATTTACTGGCCTCAAGTCCTTGCTCGCACTCCTGGGTTCACACAGGTCGGCTCTGCTTCCGCAGCTCCCGCTTCGGCT
>CM053626.1:141300974-141316966 GCA_028646595.1 Phalanger gymnotis | reverse complement strand
CTCTAGCCACCCCCCATGGCACCCTCTCAGGACAGTACCAGACTGAGGCAGTGCCCCTTCTACTCTAGGAACAGAGCTCAAATTTAAAAGAAAGGAAGAAGGCCAAAAAAGATGAGCAAAAAACAACCGAAAAAGAATCTGACCATAGAAAGTTATTATGGTGACAGGAGAGATCAAGACACAAACTCAGAAGAGGATAATAATATCAAAACACCTATGGGCAAAATCCCAAAGAAAAATGGCAAATGGTCTCAAGCCCAGAAAGAACTCATGGAAGAGCTCAAAAATAAGCTTAAAAATCATATGTAAGATGCAGAAGAAAAAATTGGAAAATAAATGAAAGTGATACAAGAGAATTATAAAAAAGTCAACAATTTGGAAAAAGAAGACAACTGCTTAAAAAATAGAGTCGGCCAAATGGAAAAGGAGATGCAAAAATCCACTGAAGAAAATAACTCCTTAAAAAGTATAATCAGCCAAATAGAAAAGACTGTACAAGAGCTAACTGAGGGAAACAGCCACTTTCAAGTTAGAATTGGGCCAGTGAAAGCTAATAAGTCTGTGAGACATCAAGAATCACTCAAACAAATTCAAAAGAATGAAAAAATAGAAGAAAATGTAAAATATTCACAGGAAAAACAACTGACCTGGAAAATATATCCAGGAGAGACAATATCAGAATCATTGGACTACCTGAAAGCCATAATCCAAAGGAAGATCTTGAGAGTATCTTTCAGGAAATTATCAAGGAAAACTACCTTGATATACTGGACCCAGAGGCAAAATAAGCATTGAAAGAATCCACTAATCACCTGAGGAAAGAAATCCCTAAATAAAAACCCAAGGAACATTATAGCCAAATTTCAGAACTATATGGTCAAGGGAAAAATACTGCAAGTGGCCAGAAAGAAGCAGTTCAAATACTGGGGAGTCCCTACTCAGGATTACACAGGACTCAGCAGCTGCAATATATTAAAAGATTGGAGATCATGGAACACGATATTCTTGAAGGAAAAGAAGCTAGGACTACAACCAAGAATCACTTACTTAGCAAAATTAAGCATAACACACCAAGGGGAAAAAATGGTCATTCAATGAAATGGAAGGATTTCAAGCTTTCATAAGGAAAAGACCAGAATTAAACCAAATATTTGATCGTCAGTATCAAGACCCAAGAGAAGAGAACAGGTAAAACAGGTAAAAAGGGAAAAGAAAACATAAGGGATTCATTATAGCTAAACTGTTTACATCCCTGGGAAAATGATACTTGTAATTCTTAAAAATTGTATCACTAACAGTACAGATAGAGGGAATATATATAGGCAGAGAGTACAGACATAAGGTGAATTTGAAGGAATGTTTAAAAAAAATTAAGGGATGAGAAAGGAGAGTACACTGATTACAGAAGGAAGAGAGAGGTACAATGGGATAAATTTCACACAATGAGGTGCAAAGACATATTGCAGTGGAGTGGAAGATATAAGAATGGGTGATGGGCATCACTTGAATTCTCATCATGGATTGGCTTAAAGAGGGAATAATATACACAATCAGTTGAATATAGAAATCTGTCTTACGGACAGGGAAATAGGAGGGGAGGAGATAAAGTAAAGGGTGGGGGAAAGTAGGCAAAATGATAGAAGGGAGGGCAGATTTGGGGAGGTTGCAGACAGAATGAAAATACTGGTGAGGTAGGAAGGGGTATAAAGAGAGAGGACAAACAAGAGATTGAGGGAAATACACAGTTAGTAATCACAACTGAATGTGAATGAGATGAACTGTCCCATAAAACAGAAGTGGATAGCAAAGTAGATAAAAAAAAAAGAGAATCGTACAATATGTTATTTATTTACAAGAAACACATCTGAAGCAGAGAGACACACACAGTAAAGGTAAGAGTCTGGAGCAGAATCTATTATCTTTCATCTGAAGTAAAAAAAAAAAAAAGCAAGGGTAGCAATCCTTACCTCAGACAAAGTAAAAGCAAAAATATTGACCTAATTAAAAGAGATAAGGAAGGAAGCTACATCTTTCTGAAAGGTACCATAGACAATGAAGCAATATCAATACTAAACATATATGCACCAAGTGGTATAGCATCCGAATTCTTAGAGGAGAAGTTCAATGAGTTACTGGTATTATAAAATATAAAATAGATAATTTTGATTATATTAAATAAAAAAGTGTACTTACATATAAAACCAATGCAACCAAGATTAGAAGGAAAGCAGAAAGCTGGAGAACAATCTTTATGGCAAGTGTCTCTGATAAAGGCCCCATTTCTAAAATATATAGAAAACTGAGTCAAATTTATAAGAATATAAGCCATTCCCCAATTTGTAAATTTCAGATGAAGAATTCAAAGCTATCTATAAGCATATGAAGAAGGGCTCTACATCACTTTTGATTAGAGAAATGCAAATGAAAACACTCCTGAGGTACCACCTCACACCTATCAGATTGGTTAATGTGACAAAAAAGGAAAATGATAAATGTTGGAGAGGATGTGGGAAAATTTGTACACTCATGCACTGTTGGTGGAGTTGTGAATTGATCCAGCCATTCTGGAGAGCAATTTGGAATTATGCCCAAAGGGCAACCAGACTCTGCCTACCCTTTGATCCAGCAATATCACTATCAGGTCTGTATCCCAAAGAGATCACAAAAAAGAGGACTCCACCTACATGTGCAAAAATATTTGTAGTAGTTCTTTTTGTGGTAGCAAAATATTAGAAATTGAGGAGGTGCCCATGAGTTGGGGAATGGCTGAACAAGCTGTGGTATATGAATGTAATGGAATACCATTGTGAAATAAGAAATGATGAAGAGGAAGATTTAAGAAAAACCTGGAAAGACTTATACAAACAGCTGCAAAGTGAAATGAGCAGAACCAGGAAAACACTGTATACAATATCAACAAAATTGTGTGATGATCAACTATAAATGACTCATCTCTTCTCAGCAGCACAATGAACCAAGACAAATACAAAAGGCTCACAAAGGAAAATGCTATCCACATCCAGATAAAAAATTGATGGATGGATGTTGATTGCAGATCAAAGCATTTTTTTCCACTTATTTATTCTTTTTCCCTTTTGATTTGTTTTTTCTTTCACAACTGTGATGAATACGGAACTGTATTTTACATGGTAGCACATGTATAACCTATGTCAAATTGCCTGCCATTTTCAGAAGAGGGGTGAGTAGTGAGAAAAATTTGGAACTCAAAATCTTGTAAAACTGAATGCTAATCTTAACCTGTAATGGGGGGAGGGGACGATGGAGAGAAACGAAAACAAAATACTATTAGATTAGATGTAATCAGGGTCTGAGGTCTCTTGTAACTCTGAGACTAAATGATCCAGGATAACTAAAAATTATACCGAACTTTTAGCTGACATATCCTACATGCCACTTGCATACTTTATAAGATGCTGAAAATTCTGTCAAAGAGTCTTCAAGTGACCATTTTATGTTTAATTTGTCAGTGTCTATAGAAGGGAAGGGGCACAGTGTTGGCAGAATATAGGAAAAG
The DNA here is from genome assembly GCA_028646595.1 of Phalanger gymnotis. Taxonomy (NCBI): domain Eukaryota; kingdom Metazoa; phylum Chordata; class Mammalia; order Diprotodontia; family Phalangeridae; genus Phalanger; species Phalanger gymnotis. The sequence continues at coordinate 141,313,431 of CM053626.1, read as the reverse complement.
ATTTTTTTTTCTAGAAAGATTTTTTTCTGGAAAGATACAAATCTGTTCTCAAAAGACTGATATGAGGAGGTATGGAAAAGATCAAAGACCATTTTTGCGGAGTTAACTGAAATGCTATAAACCTGAAACAGGACCAAAAACAAAAACAAAAACTGAGGTCTCATACAAGCCTGAGCCAGAAAAACTTCATACACTGGTTTTCACTGAGAATACATTGTTGAAACTTCTGCAGTATTTCACTGCCCAAGCAGTTCACTGTGTACTGATACACTGATTGACAACTATTAAGCTAAAAAGGACCAAGTAAACTAAGGTATTAGTGACTGATAAGTGCCTAATGTGCTATCTTTAAAGAAGTGTTTGTTTTTCATCACAATTGAATCTCTTAACACAAAGGAATGAATCTCTATTGGTAGAAATTTCATACATCCAGATCATAGCCAGTGAGAGAAATATTTGGGACCACAAAGGTCGCCATCAAACCACACTCCTTTAAGAAACAGTTATCTATTTAATCTTGACTTTCAGAATCAGGGCTATCTATAGTAGCACATTTATTTTTTTTAAGGTTTCATTAGCATTATCTATGTATCACAGATTTAACAGGACTGGTTAAAATGTGGTCATACACCAAAGCCTTCCTTTTGACACTAAATCAGTGTACTAGGTTTCATATGTAAGAATACTGCTACTGACTCACAATTGGGTATGAGTTGTGTTTTCTAAGCAACATGACCATGATAGAGACAGTCCAGGACCTTGAGTTGAAGAGTATTGGGAATAGCCATCCTCCACCCCACCCCCCCATCAGATTTCCTTCAAGCACAGCCCATATCGCTTTCATTGAGGGGAGAAATTATTATGGAGAGAGGACCTTTGTGACTTATAACCACTGGAAAAAACTGCTGATCAACTGTCACTAATCATCAGATAGGCACAAGAACCCTAAGAGTGACAGTACACACACCATCACTCCTACTTTGCAATTTCTGTGGAAAAGGAGCCAGCCATCCCCACAAATGCCACACCCAGACCAGATAAGCCAGCCTAACTGAAGCAGCAAGGCCCTCTGAGGAAGAGAAAGAAGGCAGGACATGCTAGGCAAGTCAAACCACTACCCCCTTCCCTCCCACCACCAGGACCACCATCTCCCCTCAGACCCTGATGAAGGTAGCCCAGGAGCCTGAACCCAAGAGCCTTAGGATGCTCTAGCTGAGTGCCCTCAGCCATCATCCTGGGAAAGGAGGAAATCCCCCACTGTGGGATCTTAGCCTGGCAACTACTCCTGTAGGTACCTACACAGACACAACAACCCAAGACACAGAGAGTTCTCGCCACCAAAGTCCTTGGTATTGTTCTTGTGATGGGATGATTTCTGAGATAGCCCTTTGCAACTGTGAATAGTCCATTGTTAGGAAGTTGTTTGGTATTCATATAAGTGCTTAAGTATAATGTATATGGGACATCTAGGTGGTGCAGTGGATAGAGTGCCAGGCCTAGAGTTAGGAAGAGCCGTCTTCGTGAGTTCAAATCCGGCCTCAGACACTTACTATGTGTGTGACCCTGGGCAAGTTACTTAACCTTCTTTGCCTCAGTTTCCTCATCTGTAAAATGAGCTGGAAAAAGAAATGACAAATCATTTTGGTATCTTTGCCAAGAAACCCCCAAATAGGGTCACAAAGAGTCAGATTTGATAGAAAAGGACTGTATATATAGTTGTATATAAAGTTGTATATATAGTTGTATATAAAAGTAATGTATATATAGTTGCTTCAAGTTCTGCCTTTGGGGGCCAAATGGAACAATTCCACTCCATCTTCTACCTAACAACCCTTTAGAGATTTGAAGATGGCTACCATGTCTTTTTTCTTTCCTTCTTATCCCCTCCCACCCAAAATCTTTTTGTCCTCTAGACTCATTCCTGTAACTCAGCACCTCTCAAAGTGTGGTACAGGGACCCCTGAGGGAACATAAGGTCAAAACTATTTTCACAGTAATATGTCGTAATGTTAATATGTAAATAGCAGTAGGTAGAATTCACGAAAAACAAAAGCTCTTTGGGGTCCTGCATAATTTTTAAGCATATGAAGGGGTGGGGCAGCTAGGTGGGTGCAGAGGATAGAACACAAGCTCTGGAGTAAGGAGGATGTGAGTTCAAATCCTGCCCCTGACACTTTCTAGCTGTGTGATCCTGGCCAAGTCACTTAACCCCAATTGCCTCGTCCCCTTTGCCCCCCAAAAAAGAACATAAAGGGATTTGGAGACAAAAAAAGTTAGAAAACTATTATTTTAACTAATTCTTTATATCATAATTTTGTGTCCTTTTACCATTCTCACCTTATAATTTTCTTTTTTTTTTCACCTTATAATTTTCAACTTAATGTACTTCCTAAAATTTAGTATTCAGAATTGGACACAATACTTTAGATATGGTCTCATCAAGGCAGGGTGTGGTGGGATTGTTACATCTCTTATTCAAAATATTATATTTCTGCAAATGCAGCCTAAGGGTTATTAAGGTTTTAAAATTTTTACCTAACAGTATTGTGTTATACTGAACTTTTAGTCTATAAAATCCCCCAAGTCTTTTCTATTTGAATGATGCATACTCTTATCTTCCCATCTTGAACACATACAAATACACACATATACACACATATGTATATATGTATGTATTATATATGTATATATTGCTTGGGGGCAGGATTGTTTATTTATCTTTAGTAAATTTCATTTTATTGGGCATAGTTCCAGCTTGTTTAAAAGGTTATGGGACCCCAGTTCTGCTATCAGTTGTATTTTCTAATTCTGCCGGCATTGTGTCATCCACAAATATGATAAATCTGTGTCCCAGCCTCATGAGTGGGCACATATAGCAGTGTAAATAAGATAAACATAACTAGGTTTTATGAGATTATTATCACATATCATAGTTTATTCTTTGGTAAAGAAACTATAAGGAAAAGATGATTACCCCTGAAGCTCACTCCTACAGTCATAGAGGGGCTATGTGATATGATAGAGCACTGGACCAGAATCAAGAGCCCAAGGTTCATATCTCAGGTCTACTATTCATTCTGTGATCAATTTAACCTTTCTGCATCTTAATTTCCTCATTTGCAAAATAAGAGAGTTGAATTATCTGATCTTTAAAGTTCTTTCCAATTCTAAAAGTCTGTGATTATTTTTCATCTCCAGTTATTGTATTGTAATACAGTTGGTTGGTAAAATTGCTACTGCTGAATCTGCTGCAAAGCAGGAAGAATGGGTCTGGGTGTGTGGAAATGGGTGTGATTCTATCAGGTTTTTTTTTTTCCATTTCCTTTGGTTGCATAAAAAAAAGATAGTATCTCATAGAATAGTGCTAAAGGGGCAGGGCGGGAAGGTAGGTGATGGTGATGTATTTTTTTTTAAATCACATGCAAGATTTCACTGTATTAAAATGCTTTAAATTGTCCTTAAAACTTTTCCCCCCATACAGACACAAAGAAAATCAATGGAATATAATTGTCACTAAAAGAAGTGATCATGGTTGTTTTCATCCAAAATATTTACTGACTAAAGAAGTAGAACTTGGAAAATCTTTAAACATAAACTGTACCCATGATTACTTCCAGACAAAGGCCTGTCATATATCTTTATTCAAGGTAACAATTATTGAAAAATTCTATTAAGGACTGAGGGGGAGACACAGAGTTCAAAAAAGGCTAGTCTCTGTAATGTAGTGCTTCTGTCCTCGTTATAGGGTCATCAGTTAAAGGACTTTTTGTTCTTTTCTTTCATAGTAAATTATCCATCTCCATTGGTTTTTTTTTTAATTGGAGCAGAAGGCTTGAGTTTGAATCTGTCTTAGAAGCTTTGTAAGGTTGTGAGGAGGATTCATCTGAATATTAAGATCTGAGACAATTTAAATGTTGAGGCGAAATTTGCCAGAAAGTTTTGGTTTTGTCTTATGTCCATTAGGGATTCACCGTAAGATAAAAGTCTTCTTGCAACAAATTGATGTTAGATGCCACTGCTAACTAGAAATTGATCAATAATGAAAATAGAGTTCTTAAAATAAAGTGAAAGGGAAAGTTTGATTTGCTTGAGGGAAGCCCAGCTTGCTATACACAGGAGCAAGGCATACATACGAAATACGTACATATGAAATGGTAGTAATCCTAGAATTGCAGATCCCTTTCAGGTAGTTAGTTTCTGTTACCACTGGTCTATTCTTGCTTTGTTACCAGTAGGTGGGCCCTGGGCAGTGGGCTAGTTAGTTGGAGAAATGTTTATATCATACTCCAAACAAGTTTCCAAAACCACATAATTGGCACAAACTGACCTACATGAGAGAAAGCCGTAAAACATTTGTGGTGGATATGAATCCTGTTCCACCACAACCATTTTTCCTTGGGACTCGTATTGAAGAAGGAAGCACTTCTTTCTATGACTCAAATAGATGAATTCAAGGTAAGAGGAATTTGTCATGGACACATATCATTTTGTATAGATCGGTACAAATACCTGTGACAGTTTTCTGATTCGAGCATCATCTCCTGAGTATTGCCTGATAGTTCTGGATTTCCCTGTTGTCTTTGGCAGGCCAAGGCAACAAGTCCAGGAAGAGTAGTCATGTGCCACCTTCAAGTGTCATGGTTCCCATGAGAAACAGTGGAATTTCAGCTCGTCAGTTTTTTTGATTTGATTTGATGAAAGCCAGTTTAAGCTAATTTGCTTAATTATTAGCTTGCCTAGTACAACTAAGTATTTTTGCAGCATTTTTATTTTTTTCCACCTGAGAGATTTTTTAAAAATTACTTTTGTAGTTTTATATTCTGCTAAGTAAGCATTTTTGCATCACATTGGTATGTTTTTTTATTTTTAATTGTGTTTGCTTTTGAACATTTTAGCCTAATTTATCTAAGAACATTGTTACAATGAAAAACTAAAAAGCACTTATCAAAATAAACATTTAATATAGAATAGTGATTATTTAATGCCTTTTTAATATGTTGACCCCCATTTTATTTTTTTCTACTGTTTCATCTAACTTTGAGAACTTGTTCAGTTAACCTATTGGAAGGCATTATGAGTTAGTGGAAAGAACACTGTGTCTTAGTTTGTGTCTTCATTTGGCCACTTAGTAGCTGTGAGACTGAGAGCAGGTGGCTGTCTTTGAACTTTAGTTTCTTCATCGGGTCGATAAGGAAGAGATTACTTGTGCTAACTACTTTGCATGGAGGTTGTCCAGAAACTTTATAAATCATAAATGCTCAATCAATTTATAAGCTATCATTATTAATAAGCCTATTAGGACATACTCATTGGTCATTCTTGTTAATAAAACATCATCTACTGGAGAGTGAGCCCCACTGCATTTTATTTTTTATGATACTATAAACATAGTGTGATACTGTGTCATAAAATAGTGACAGATGCAGAGTAGCCCCAGGCATGTGAGCAGCCGCACGAAATTAGTTTCAAATATTTACATTAAGACTCCAGACATGGACCATTCTCAGCCTTTCTGTACCATCTTTTGAAATAGAGATAAGTGCTTTCTGTTAATGCTGTGTATCTTGAGTACTTTATTCAAATACTATTTATTCAGTGAACTTCCTAAGCTTAAATGGGCACTAGATACAATCTGATGGAATGACCACCAGTGTCGTTTTTCTTTTTGTCCAGCCCATGGGCATGTTTTCATAGGAGTTCTACATTTTTGCTCAGATTAATAAGAAAAATAAAAATAACACATTTATGTAATGATTTAAAGTTTGCACAAACCACTAACATATTTTTTATCATATTTGAACTCTGCAACAGTTCTGAGAGGTAGGTGGATTTTTTCTCATTAGCATTCTATATTTAAGGAAATTGAGGCTCAGAGACCCTAAATAAACATCTGGGATGTGGGATTCAAGTCCTAAGATGTTCCAGATGTCTTTGAGGACTGCTAGGTGGTGCAGTGGATAGAGCATTAGTCAGGAAGATCAGAGTTAAAACTGGCCTCAGACACTTGCTAGCTGTGACCCTGGGCAAGTAGATTTACTGCTGTTTGCCTCAGTTTCCTCATCTGTAAAATGGGGATAAAAATAGCGAGTACCAACCTGGGTTGTTGTGAGAAGCAAATGAGCTAATAATTGTAAAGCACTTAGCGCAGTGCTGAGATACTGCACAAATGTTAGTTGTTGTCATTTTTATTTTTATTAGTCAAATCCAGCTCTCAACTTGCTATTCTACACTCCTTGTCAAATAGTTCAAAACCAGATGGAGATGATCATGCTTTTGGTATGGTGTGGCATTCCAAAGAATGGGTAAAAAACAAACAAACAGCAACACCTATAGCTGGGATGAGTGCCAGAACGCAGAGGTGAACAAACCTTCAAAGTAGTGTTGTCATTTTTCTCTTAGCATTGTTTCAGACAGTTGGCCTGTAGAATTCTCATTCACTTGAAGAAGTGAAAGAAGGATCCTTGATAAGTTGTGGTTGGAAACTCAACTTTGATGGCTTGGATCAATGCCATTTCAAAGCTAGTCATCACTGACCGAAGGCAAGGGAGGGGTAGGTATGGTGTAAACCTTCTATGCTTTGTTCTTGTTTGCTAAAAATTCATGCAACAGAAGCATGGGTTTCCTTTTCCCCAGATCTTAAATGGAGTTCAGTTTCTTAAATGTTGCTACAGTATTATTAGAGGTGAATATGTTGAATAAAAAAGTAAGGGGAAATGAATATTTACTAAGTATTGATTATATGCTAAGAACTTTACAAATGTTATCTCAATTGAGCTTCAAGATAAGCCTGTGAAGTAGGTGCTGTTGTTACCCCTTTTTACTGATGAGGATACTGAGTCAGGTGGAGACCAGGTTAAGTGACTCACCTAGGATCATACAGCTAGTAATTATCTGAGGCTGGATTTGAACCCAGATCTTCTTGACTACAGGCACAACACTATATCTACTATACCACTTAGCTACTTCTTCATGGCTTTCATGGGTTTCATTCTGTGAAATTTTTCTGACAGTAGCAGCATCATTTTTTTAATCTGTGTTTGTAATTCAATTTTTGTTCATGGCTGATAAAAATGTTGTTTTCTTTAACCCGCACTGTTCTCCACACTGACATGGCAAAGGATATATTTGCAAAATTGCTAAGGAGTATGATTAAACAAAACAAAATACTTAAAACTACTGGCTAAGAAAAAATGATCATTTCAATAGTCATTTCAAAAATGACCAATCGTTATTATTTCAGAAGTCCAATAGTCTTATGCCCCTAGAAAAATCATAGACTACTAGAACTTTCTGATTCATCATTTTCTACTTTTTACTTGGTTTAATTTTTAAAAGGCAAAACATCTTTCATCATATGATTAAAGATTGTTATTGTTGTTCAGTCATGTCCAATTCTTTGTGAGAAAACCCCATATCAGTTTTCTTGGCAAAAGTATTGGAGTCATTTGCAATTTCCTTCTCCAGTTCATTTTATAGATAAGGAAATGGAATGGAGGCAAACAGGGTGAAGTGACTTGCCCAGGGTCACACAGCTACTAAGTGTCTGAGGTTGTATTTGAACTCATAAAGATGGCTCTTCCTGATTCCAAGCCTAGTGCTCCTCCATCCACTATGCCACCTAGCTGCCCAAGATTACGTATTGACCTGATATTAACACTGCTTTTGCTTATGTAAAGTATTTAAACTTCTTTGTTTTATAAACATACAGGACTGTTCTCCGATTCCAGGGAATCACAAACCATATATTCGGAAGAATGCCATGTTGAATGATGCAGGAAATTATACCTGTAGGTTTTTCCTTTATAAAAATGGAAGATCATTTAATGTCACAAAAACTTTCAATGTAAAAATAAAAGGTAAGAATAATTCTGGAAAACCTAAAAGACTGAAGGGTTTTTGAATAAAAAGTTTGTTTTATATTTGTTTAATGGTAGTCAGAGGACCCATAGTGGACAACAGAGGCTGTGAGCACAGAGGACCAATGACTGAAGCAAAAACCTTATTTTCAGCTCTTACTACATGGAAGAAACAAAAGCATTTTCAGGAGTAAAGGAGCATTTTTATGAGTTGATATTTATTTTGTACTGACAATGTTTTTACTCTCTGATCCTTGTGAATTTGAGTAAGTTAGAGCCTTAGATATAATTTTCACTTAAGTACTTTATGAGCTAAAGAAATCTTACAGTATTGCTCATATTTATTATTTTGTATAGCACAATGCTACTCCATTCTATTTGTATATTAGAATTTGTTTAGCTATTCCCCAATTAATGGGCTGTCTATTGTATTTCCAGTTGCTTGATAGCACAAAAAAATGGTTATGAGTATTTTGATATGTGAATGAGATCCTTCTTTCTGTATTTTATCTCTTTGAGGGGACAATAGCATCTCTGGGTTGAAGAGTGTATACAATTTAACTACTTTTTTTCCATTTAATTCCAAGTTGTTTTCCAGAATGGTTGGACCTACTTACAGGTCCGCCAACAGCATATTAGCAGGCTCATCATCCTGCAACCTATTTCACGTTGACTAAATTGTCATCTTTGCCAATTTGCTGAGTGTGAGGTGAAATCTCAGAATTGTTTTAATTTGTATTTCTCTTATGACTGAGAAAAATCTTTCGTATAGTTGTAATAGCTGCAGCTTTTTTGAGAATTGTTGTATCTGTTGCCCAGTTATCCACTGGGGAATGGTTCTTAATCTCATGTATTTATATTCCCATAGTATTTCATATGATTTATATGTCTGCTCTGCATGTGAATTACCTCTTAATATTGTATGTCAGACCCTTATCAAAGATATTTGTTCCACATATTATTTATTGACCTCTCGACAGTTTCCCTTTTTAATCCTCACTGTAATGATTTTGTCTCTGCAAAAGATTTTTAATTTCATGTAGCTGAAATAGTTTCTTTTGTCTTTTGTGATCACTTCTATCTATAGTTTGGCTAAGAATCCTCTATTTAGGAAAGTTTTGAATAGTTTTTTCCATCTATTCTTTCTAATTTTAAAAAATATCTTTCATATTTAGGTAAACTATCTATTGGAGATCAGCTGTGATATATGGCATAAGATGCCAGATGAAAGATTTTTTTCTTTTTTTTTTTTTCCTTTGGCAAAACTGCTTTCTAGTTTTTCCAGTTTTTTCCAGTTTTTTTCTAGTTTTTTTTTCTTATTCAGTAGAGAATCCTTTCAAAAACAGTTTATATTTTTTTGAGTTTGTTTCTAATTCTTGTTTATTCTTTACCAGTGATCTAATTTTCTATTTTTTAACTTTTGCAAAATGGATTAGATAATTGTTGTTTTATGACATGGTTTGAAGTCTGAGTGCTGTTTCTACTTCATTTCTACTTTTGACATTCTGGACTAGACCCTTTCTTCATTCAAATAAATTTTGTTATTTTATCTAGTTCTATAAAGTGACTACTTGATGGTATGATTACTATAACATTAATTCATAAATTAATTTATGTAATATCATCATTTTTATTGTATGTATAGGACCCAGCCATGTATAACAAATAATCTGCCAGTTATATAAGTCTTTTTTAAAATTTCTGTAAAGAGAATTTTCTAGGTTTGTGTATATATATATATATGTATCTACATATATACACACATACATATGCACATATGTGTGTATGCATGTGTGTGTGTGTATGTATGTATATGTCTTGAGCGTGTCTTGGTAATTTCATTCCCAGATACCTTAAGCATTTTCTAGTTATTATGGAATGGAATGAAATAATTGCTAAATGAAAACATGTCATAAATGTGGTAAACATATGAACTTCTAGTGTGCTTTATATAGTTCATGTACCTTAATGTATGCATTAGAGAAGCACTGTACAGGAATAATGTATTTTTTTCTCTTTTTAAAAAAACAGATAATACAGATATAATGCCAACACTATATGGGAACAGCATTAATTATGTCGAAGCTGAATTAGGTATATTTATAATATACATATATCCTATGTTTATATGAGAGTGGTAAGATTATATGAAGTGGTGAGTTTATATCCTGTGTTTATATGAAAGTGGAAAGTTTATATGAAGGTAGGGAAAAGAACAGAGTTGAGTTTCAAAGTTATTGTTGTTCAGTTGTTTCAGTCATGTCTAACTCTTTGTGACCCCATTTGGGGTTTTCTTGGCAAAGATACTGTTTGCTGTTTCCTTCCCCAACTCATTTTACAGATGAGGAAATTGGGACAGATAGGGTTTCAAAGAATAATTAACTAACCTTTGGTTAAACGCATTAGAATAGGTCGACTACATCATAATGAAGTGGTCAAATACTTAGGTCGGTGGTCTGTCATTGTGCTGATGATGCCATCCTACTGGAGAAGTTAAAATGTCTCAACTTCAAAGAATTTGAGAGTTGGAAGGGACCTCAGCTATTTCATAATCCAACCTGTATTGAAAAGGAATCTCCTTGGTAATATATCTGAAAGTGGTCATCCAGCCTCTGCTTAAAGACTTTTAGTGATAGGGAAATCACCATCTCTTAAAGCACCCTATTCTAGTTTTGGACAGCTTTAATTATTGGGGAGTTTTTCCTGATATCAAACCTAAATTTGCCTTTCCACAATTTCTATGGATTGTCCCTAGTTCTTCTCTCTGGGGTGAAATTTAACAAGCTTGATCTCTCTTCTACAGTACATATTTTTGAAGACAGCCTTTATGTTCCCTCTCTTGTCTCATGTCTCCTCTTTTTTAAGCTAAACATTGCCCATTTCTTCAACTACAGCCCTTCATAATCTTAGTCATACTTCTCTAGATGCACTGTAGCCCAATAAATGTCCTTCAGCTATGGTGTCTAGAATTGAAATTAATACTTGAGACTACCTTTGTGGTGCCATCACGATCAGACAATTTGGTTGTAAAGCTAGGAAAAACACTATGAAAAAAAATTTTCCATTTGGAATGGAATATTGGTTGGGAAATTGGTTGATTTCTAGATTCTGAATCATGAGGAAGTGCATTCATACTAAGCGGGAGTGATTAGAGGGCTGGACTTTGAGTTAGGAAGGTCTGGCTTTAAATTTTCTGACACTACCTATATAACCATGGATAAGTCACTTAACATGTTTGATCCTCAGTTACTTTACCTCTGAAATAATATTAATAACAACCTCATAGATTAGTGATGAGGCTAAAATAATATAAAACACTTTATAAATTTTAAAATGTTATATAAATGTCAGCTGTGTGATCTGAGAAAGTTATTTAGCTGCTCAGGGTCTCTATTTCCCAATCCAATAGACTAGATTATCTGTGAAGTTTGGTCTAGCTCCCAAATTCTTGGTCTGTGATTCTTGGAACTGATTTTACTCTCTCTGAACAACTTTCTCAATCAGTGCAGCTTGATGCCTTTTCTGTAATTTATAGTCTTAAGAGAGTTGATTGGATACTCTGACTGGTTAAGTGACTTGATTCTCAGGTTCACCCAGCCAGTTTATATCAGAGCTGGGACTTGAACTCAGGTCCTTCAGACTCTGAGGCCAGTTCTTTATCCACCATTCCTTATTTAATGAGTTGTACTGGTTGACCTTTGAGATTTCTTCTCACTTCTATGATTCTATAGCCTAGTCTTTTATATCATATCCTGGCAAACTAAACCACCCTTGATGCCATTATTACCATGGTATAACGAATTCTACATTCTAAACCATCAATTTAAAAATAAAATTTTGGATAATACTCTATTTGTAAAATTGGGGACAACTTAAAAAAACATGTAATTTGTCATTTCCTGTGTTTACATTTTATAAATCAGGCTTCTAAAAACAAGACTTCAATATTTGCACTTTTTAAGTGCCTAGTTCTGTATGCTTCACATATATTGGTGATGATGGGAATTAAATCTCTTAATATTGTTTGGGAGAAAACTGTAGCTTTGGGGTACTGCTAAACAGGAAATCTCTCTTTAAGGTTGTGTATCTTTTTCTAGGGAAAGAGAAAACACTCAACTGTACTGCTTTATTGAGGGGCCCTACTGGCATAATTTATTGGAATGAAGAGCACGATAATGATACTAATATACAGAAAGAGAAGCTAATATCCAGGTGGTATATGAGTGTATTTTACAATATGTCAAATTAACTTTGTATATGATATGATGATTTGTAGCATGCTATTTTATTCGCCAAATCGGATTAAGTACTTGACTAGTCTAATTGACTGTGCAGGAAGTTACTGTAGACTTTCAAACCGGAAAGAGCAGGTACAAAGTTGATCACGTAAACTTACTAGACCATACACGGAGCTGTGTTCATGTGGAAAAAAATGGAAATGGTGAATAGGGCTTCCCAGCCACCCACTCATGCAGGATCATTTTGAGCCTCCTTTTTTTTGTTGTTGTTGTTGGGTCTTTTTTTTATTATTTAATATATTTAGTTTTCAGCGTTGATTTTCACAGGAGTTTGAATTACAAATTTTCTCCCCATTTCTACCC
>CM053626.1:141265128-141300474 GCA_028646595.1 Phalanger gymnotis | reverse complement strand
TAAGGTGTTGTTTTCTTCAGTATATTTTTGGTTCTCCTTTAGCAAGTCATTGACTTGTTTTTCATGGTTTTCTTGCATCCTTCTCATTTCTCTTCCCAATTTTCCCTCTACTTCTCTAACTTGCTTTTCCAAATCCTTTTTGAGCCCTTCCATGGCCTGAGACCAGTTCATGTTTTTCTTGGAGGTTTTTGTTGTAGGCTCTGTGACTTCGTTGACTTCTTCTGGCTGTATGTTTTGGTCTTCTTTGTCATCAAAGAAGGATTCCAGAGTCTGAGACTGAATCTGGGTTTTCACTGCCTGGCCATGTTCTCAGCCAACTCACTTGACCCTTCAGTTTTTCAGCGGGGTATGACTGCTTGTAGACTAAAGAGTTCTATGTTCCAAGCCTGGGGGGATGCGCCAGCTCTGCCACACCAGCACTCCTCCTTCCCCAAGAACCCCCAACCCAGACTGGACTTAGCTCTTCAGCAGGCTCTTCACTCCTGGTCTGATCCAGCACTTAATTCCTCCCACCAGGTGGGCTTGGGGCCAGAAGCAACTGCAGCCCTAGTTCTATAGCTGCCCCACCTTTGCTGCCCCTGGAGTGGTGGCCAAACTGCAAACTCTATCCCAGTCCCCAGCAGCTTCTCCTAGTAACCTACTCTGTTGTCCTTGGTGTTTGTGGGTTGAGAAGTCTGGTAACTGCCGCAGCTCACTGATTCAGGGCGCTAGGGCACACTCCACCCAGCTCCTGTTCTGGTGGGTCTGTGCTGCCCATGCTGGGCTCTGCTCTGCTCAGCTCTGCTCCCCTCCGCTCCCAGCTCCATGCGGGATAGACCATACCCAGAGACTATCCAGGCTGTCCTGGGCTAGAGCCCTGTTTCCCTATGCTATTTTGTGGGTTCTGCAGTTCTAGAATTGGTTCAGAGCCATTTTTTATAGGTTTTTGGAGGGACTTGGTGGGGAGCTCACACTAGTCCCTGCTTTCCAGCCGCCATCTTGGCTCCACCCCCTCAACCTCCTATGCAGGATCGTTTTGATCTGTTTATAGATTACAGTCTAAAACCAGTTATAGATATTTCAGAGCTGAAAGGGACTTTACAGATCTAACTTGTTTCCTTTTAGTTCCCTTTGGTCATCACAATAAAGGACTTAAAAGCTTGGGCTTTCCAGCAGATATCTGGGTAGGCACATATTAGATCACATATTTGGGAACTTTAAGGGAATATTTTCCTATTTCTGCACATAGAAGAATCCATTAGGGACTGTATTCTTTAATAGCATGGTACCATCTAAAGATCCTTGGGTAGTGGCATCTGCCCAAGTCAAACATAAGTGTATTCTTCGATGCTAGTCAGAAAGAAACTATTCATGTTAACTGTTCATGGTCTATGAGGGCCTCAGAATCAGAAGACTAAGGTTACTTCCAACCTCTCCCACTTAATCTTGTGTAACACTGGTCAAGTAACTTACCCTCTTGAGCATCAGTTTTCCTATTTGGAGAACGGGGATAATAACATTTACACTACCTTGCTTTCTAACTCCCAATTCCACATGGCATCTCATTAGCTGAACTGGCAGAAATGATTTATAGGAAGATGTGGTACAGTGGAGAGTGCATTGGCAATAGAGTCAATAGACCTGGGTTCAACACCCACCTCTGTTTACTATCCATGTGACCTCTAAATCAATTAACCTTTTCAGACTTCAGTTTCCTTGTTTGTAAAATGAGAGAATTTGATCAGATAGCCTCTGAGGGCCCCTCCGACTCCCAATTTGTGATCCTATGATTTTTGATGATGAAAATTAAAATCATGGTAGCATTTACTTTGGCATTTTTATTTTAGCATACCACAGACATTGACATGTGCCTGCTGAAAGTTTTTGTCAGATTCTCTGAGGAAGGAGAGGGATTCTGAAAATGCTGATAACGCCCAAATCAAGCTGCAAATCCCCACCCAAATTTTACGTAAGCCTGAGCTGAATATTATTCTTTTTTTCTAGTGAACATTATGGAGACAAATTGATATAATAAAATGAACATTGGTCTGAGAATCAAGAGATAGGTCTGAGTCATTTGTCTCGCATTCAACTCTCTGAATGAATGAGGACAGTACTTCAGGACTTCAATTACCCTAACTTTAAAATGAGGGGGTTAGACTAAATGGGGAAGGGGAAAAGAAGGGAATGAATATTTATATAATCCTTAGTAGGCACCGTGCACTATGCTAAGTGTTGTTTTTTTTTTTTTTTTACAAATATAACCTCCTTGATCCCCACACTAACCATGGGAGGTAGGTACTGTTATTATCCCAGTTTTACAGTTGGGGAAAAAGAAGTTAACAAAAGGTAGCTTGCCCAGGGTCACACAGCTAGGAAGTGTCTGAGGCTGAGTTGGAACTCAAGCTTTTCTGACTCCAGGCCCAGAGCTTCATCACTATGCCAGATGATCTCTAAGGTCCCTTTCAGCTCTGAAATTTCAGTCTGTAATCGTATTGCTATATTTTAAACTGTATCTATAAACAGGTCAGGATCCCACATTGAATGGGTGGGTAAGGGACTCTTCTTAATTAATTAAATTACCTTTTCACTTTTTTCATAGACATAGCCTTATATGTCCAGTTTTTGAATCGTCGATGAATATAGCTGTTATTTTCTAGGAGCTTTATCTAGTGGAGCCAAATCATTACAGTGATCAAAGCTGTGGCCTTTAATTTCTATTTAGCACATTCAGTTAATAGAATCATAGCTCTTGAGGTAGAAGAGTCCTCAAAGGACATTTGTCCCACTCCCTCATCTTAGAGATAAAGAAACCTAGGCTCAGAGTTTGGTTTTTTCAACATCTATTGTGGAAACATTTAACTTAACACCATGTGATTTAAACATATAACTTCAGATGATTTAAAACCTGTTATTTCTTTCGTCTAGGTACCAACAGATCCCCCCATCAAACACTCACTTTTCTAGTTCATGGGAAGTCTGACTGCTTTCTCTAACTAAAAGTTTTATGTGGATTTGCTAATCGGTGTTCTATTTCGCTACTAGTGACAGGATGTTGTGCAAGCATTAGATTCATTTACTGTATTTCACATTGCCAAAGCCTGTATTTGCCAACTCTCCTGTTGCAAAGAAAATGATGTATCAACAATCTTTAACACAGAATGAGGTCACAGTCCATTCCCTAAAAATCATTTCCCATACAATTAGACAGCACCTATTTCTTGAATCTAGTCAGTAACATATAAATATTACTTCAATGATGAAAATCACATTTCTAAAAAGACTTCAAATTCAAAATTTAAATATATTATTTTTTTTCTTTAATTCACAGTCCTATTAGAACAGTCTAATCTATGTTTTGATAAAGAAATATGGAGAATAATACCATTTGCTATGCTAATATATAAGGGTGGAAATAGCATGAGTTTTTTCTTAAGTTCAGCTTTTCAAATCAAAAAGGAAAAAATCTATCAATGGGTCAGTCATCATCTCTACTCAGTTGAATAATAAGCACTTAGGGTTAACAAAGCAATTTACATGTGCTCTCTCATTTGGTCCTGAGAGCAACCCTATGAGGTAGGTACCATTATTATCTCCACTTTACAAAGGAGGCCAGGTGAGGTTAAATGACTTGCCGAGGTCCCACAACTATTTCGTATGTGAGGTAGAATTGGAACTCAGGCCTTCACCACCGCCACCACCAACAATAACATCAACTCCAAGTCTAGGTAGGACTCTATACCTAGCACCACCTAGCTGCCAATGCCTGGATCTACCCTGGAAGTAGCTAGGGAACACCAGTGATACTATTGCTCATCAGAAGCCACAGGAGGTGTTGGTACGAGGAGTTGTTGTCAGTGGCTGCCGCTCGTCCTGCCGAGGCAGCAAAGGATTCAGGGTCAAACAAAATGAGAGCCACAAATTGCTGAAAGCACCCATACAAAAGAGATATTCATTACCCCAAATCCTTACAAGGGTATTTTAACATGTAACCTTAACACCAGCTACCTTACCACAGCGGGTAGCATAGTGGATATAGTGCTGGGCCTGGAGTCATGAAGTCCTGAGTTCAAATCCAGCTTCAGATCACATACTAGCAGTGTGACTTTGGGCAAATCATTTAACTTCTACTTTCATTTCCTCATTTTGTAAAATGAGGATGGTAATAGCATTTACCTCTCAGGATTGTTGTAAGGATCAAAAAGGATAATATTTGTAAAAGAACTTAGCTCAGTACCTGGCACTTAGTAGGTGCTATATAAATGCTTCTTCCCTTATATCTTTCCCCTAACATGAAAATGACTTTTAACTAAGTTCACACACCAAAGGGCAAAAATCTCATTGCAAATAACTCCAAAGGACAGTGTTATTTTTGTTGTTCAGTCGTTTTCAGGCGTGTCCAACTCTTCCTGACCCCATTTGAGGTATTCTTGGCAAAGATATTGGAATGGCTCGCCATTTCCTTCTCTAACTCATTTCATAGATGTGGAAACAGAGGTAAAGAAGATTAAGTTATTTGCCCAAGGTCACAGAACTAATAAGTATTTTCAGTCAGATTTGAACTCAGGAAATTGAGTCTTCCAGATTCCAGGCCTGGCACACTACCCACTGAGACTCATAGCTGCCCAAGGGACAGGACATTTTCTTTTTAACTCAATTGACATACTATTGCACTAAATAATGGAGGCACAATGTTTCACTAACCTGAGGCCTCATAATATAGGCCCTGGGATAGAGAGCCAGCCTTGGGGAATCAGAAGACCTAAATTTAAGTTTTCTTGTGACTAACATTGGTTTCATGATCCTGGGCAATACACAAGGTAAATCTCAAAGACATTGGGCCGCAGAGTAGGTACCTATTTATCAGGTTTAATACAGGAAATTTCCTTATTGGGAGTTCCTGATATCAATAAAATCACAGGTCATATCAAAAAAGAAAATAAAAGATTATCAGCTGGAGTTTGGAAATCTTTATTCTACTCACTTTCATTGTTTGCATATGTGTTGCATAAGGTTTGGCCTGTTTTCTCTCATTAAGTCTTATAATTACTTCTCTGCATCATGAAAAATTCATTGGAAGCATCTCCATATGTGGTATGGTGGTATAATTCTTTTAGTTGGTCCCAGACTTACAGGTGCTCAAGTTATGGATGTACCATATATGAAAGAGAGGCTCTAGATTTAAGATTTTCTGAAACAGTTCCAAATTCAAGAAAAGAAAATGTATGCTTTTAAAAAAGTTCTTACAAATCCATGTTGGTCTGATCCAAGTAGTTTCAAATTCTGTCCCTACCTGCAGTAGACCTTATTTTGGGAGAGCAGGAAACTATTTTTTTTTTTACATTTGACCCTTTCGTGTTTTCATTCTATGTCCATTGCCTCCCAAGAATTTTAGTTCTGAATCACTCTTTTAATATTGATCTCAAGCAATCTCTGATATCCCTTGATAGGTCATTAGAGAGACTATTAGGCTCTCTCACTATCATTCTTTTTAAAATATCTATTACTGGGGGGAAATTATACAGGTAAACGTAGTCAGTGGAGTTGAAGAATTGCCCACATACAGGTTTTTTTTATTCAAGTAACATTTTGGTAATGTTAAGCAAACATAATTCCTAAATTTGAACTTCTCTTACAGTGATTCAAATGGCAAGGTATATGTTTCCAGTCTACTGAAGATTAAACTTGTCAAAGAAGAGAATTTGAATGTTTGGTATAATTGTACCTTGGCATCTGCTGGAGTCTTAGAGACTATAGGATTCTTTTTGAAGAAGAAAGGTTTGTTAGCCCAATTTTACTTCAGGGATTAATAGCATCTTAGCTCTGGAGGAGTGTTTATAAATCACGGAATCTCAGTCACCACATTTTACCAAAGGAGAAATTGAGACCAGAAAAGATAGTCATTTGCCATACATAGTTACACCACAATTGATACTAGAATTCAGGTCTCATTGCTTTCCATTTTAACAAGCAGATAGTTCTCTACATCAGAGGAAAAAAGAGAAAGATGTACTTAATTTCACTCTGTTTTCTACTTCAGATATAGAAACTCATGATGAGAGATAAGAATTGAGTCTAGTGTTATAGGCCTTGGATGTGGTTGAAATCAGTTTGCATGGGAACTGAGGGGCCTCTTCTCTCTTTCTTCCTCAGCTCCTCTTTACCTTTAGATTAATAGAGTAAGGTTTGGGGCTAAATGGCAGAGGGTGAAATTTAAAAATTAGAGATAATTTCTGGCCCCCAGGTCTCTTTTCATTGACACTTAGGTTTAGAGCCCTTGAACTTATCTACTTCTTCCTTCCTTCCACCTTCTGGATATTTATTGAGTGCCCAACATGTATGAATCAGTATGCTAGGCACATAAGCAATTGTATCCTTACCTGGTTGCTTTAAATAGGTGTTTCTCAATGGAAGGCTACCATAATCCTCATGCCTTGCTTTAATGCTCTACCAAAATATAAAAATTAAAAAGCCTGCAGTCCACGTGTTGATTTGGCAGGACTAGACTGGGTCTTGTACTTTCTGATGCCATCCTAGACTGTCAGCTTCCTGGGTAGGTAGATGCAAAGAAGGTTGGGATGAGAGCAAAGGCAGATTTGTTAGGAAGGTGAGGATGAACAAGATGCTATTAGGACCTGGGACAGAACTCCCTTCGGGGCTACAATCACTTGCAATTCAACAACCCCTTCCCCCCGCCACCACCACTTGAAAATAATGTCACTAAACCAGGGATGGGGAACCTGTGGCCTCAAAACCACATGTGGCCCTCTAGGTCCTCAAGTGTAACTCTTTGAATCTGAACTTCACAGAGCAAATCCCCTTAATAAAAGGATTCGTTCTGTAGAACTTGGATTCAGACAAAAGTTTGCACCCAAGGACCTAGAAGGCCACATGTGGCCTTTGAGGCCTAAGGTTCTCCACCTCTGCAAACCAAAGGAATATTATGAAACTCCCAACCACTATTATTTTTCTTGATGAGGATGCATGTGCATCAAACACTTCATCCACAAGCATTTACATATATACATATATATGTATATATATGTGTGTGTGTATATATGTATATGTATGTGTCTGTCTCTGTGTATGTGCATGTGTATATATGTGTGTATAGATATACATATACATGCATACACAGACATATATATGTGTATATATGTTTTATTTATTTACTTATTGGTTTACTTATTTATTTGCTTATTTTTTACTTACCTACTTATTTATCCATTCATTCATTCATTTATTTGTTTGTTTATTCATTCATTCATTTATTTATTTGCCTCCTAGCTGAAGGCCTGAAAGTCCTTTACCATTTTCACATTCCTTTGTCTTTGCTTGACTCCTAAATGTACAGTACCCTAGGGGACCAGGAGATGAGATGGGCTAAGAGGTGAGCCCAAGGGATTGCTACTGCTGCTGCCACTGTTCTTCCTCTATTCTTTTTCTGCCTTTCCTCTGCTCCCAGTCCCCCAACCTCCACTGCCATTAGTGTTTCTGCCACTACCAGCTTTCCTCTTGTTTTGACCCCTTTTATGCTAGGTCATCAACTGTCCAGGAGGAGGCCTTGATGGTAGTGGGGTGGGAAAGAGGAATATAGTAAAACTTACATATTTAGTCCTGTAAAAGGTCCAGAGATACATTGGCATGGCCTTCACTAGACAGGTCCCTTACTTAACAACCACAGTCATATCCATATTGTTTTAATAGCCAATTGTATCAGAACATCTGTGGTTATTTATTTTACTTCATCTTTTAAAAATCTTATTTTAATTGATACCTTGTTTTTATATTACCTTCATCTTTTTTTTAAATTTTCATTCCTTTTTAAAATTAGTTTTTTTTTTCAATTAACAAAAATTTATTTTCCTTCCACCTCCCCCCACATACTGAGGGGAAAAAAAGAAAGATAAAGAAAAACAAAACCTTAGTAACAAACATGCAAAGTCAAGCAAAACAAATTCCCATATTGGTCATGTCCCCAAAATACTTGTTTCCATACTTGCCTTGAGTCTGTCACCTCCATAACAGAAGGTGGGTAGTGTGTTTCATCTTTGGAATTGTGGTGGCCAATTATGTTGATGAGGGTTCTTAAGTGAAAGGCTGTAATTAAGAATCCTACTAGAGAACTGGATCTTCCCTCCCCCCCACTTTAAGGGCACTGTTAGCACTGGAATAATAGCTGTATTCCTGAGTTTATAGCTGCATTATTTCCAAATGCTTCTCCCTTTATTTCTTCTTCTTCCTTTCATATTAAGTCTCTACCCTTAAAGGGGTATGACTCCTTCAAGGCTTAAAATAAATATATGCACAGATTTTGAGTTGAAAAATAATGACATGTATCCCAATTTGCCTTCAAGGCAGAACATTGTACTGAGCCAAAGGGTAAATGTTTGAGTTGAGAAGAAGATGTTTGTAAATCTGTAAGGGAGTGGATGGCATTAAAAAGGCTGGATTATTAATATTTTTTTCTAATTTAAAAATAATGATTTTTTTCTTTCTCTTTTTTCCCCAGAAGGTACTGCTGATGTTTCCAGACACATTTTCATTATTGTCCTTGTATCTTCAGCTGCAGTCATCTTCCTAGTGATTATGTGTGTCATTTATAGAGTTGATATACTTTTATGTTACAGGGACCTAATTAGAAGAGATGAGACTTTAACAGGTAAACTTTATCGCCTTACTGGGCTTTCTTTTCTTGTCTCATATATATACTCCATTCTCAAATGAGAAATTAGTGTGCATTTAATTCTATTGCATTGTTATGACATATTTGTTGTTAGATATAACCATAAAGAAGATTCTAGGGATAAGCAATACCTCCCGTTATCTGTGGTGACACTTTGAATTACCTTACCACTCAATGAGTTTCTGCTGTGCTCTCTTCTAGTTGTCTAAATGTTATCTAGGAATTTTGCTCTGACTGTTTTATAATTATATGTCTGTTTGTCTTGTACCCTTCAAGGATGTGGGAACCTCCTCAAGAATAAGGTCGTTTTATTTTGTATGTGCTGTACGATATTATATTCTTAATAAATATTTGTTGAACTAAGCTGAATTTCTATTGATTGTTTTGGCCTGGAAAGAGGAGCAACATTGGGTAATAGAAGGAACATTGTACATGGAGTCACAAAATCTGGGTTATTTCTAGTATTAGTCTTTTTCCCTTCCAATAGTGTGTGATGTTAGGCAAATAATTTATCATTTTGAACATGAGTTTACTCATTTGCAATATGAAGGATGAGTGCTAAATGACTTGGGGGGCAAAGGATACAGTGCTGGATCTGGAGACAGGAAGGCCAGAGTTCAAATCCAGACTCATATACTTACAAGTCATGTGACACTGGTGAAGTCACAACTCTGTCTGCTTCATTTTCCTCATTTGTAAAACAAGAATAGTCATAGCCTAGGGTTTTTTGTGAAAATAAAATGAAATATTCGTTAAGCATTTTGTAAACTTTAAAGTATTATGTTTATGTCGTTGTTTATTTTTTTTTCAGTCTTGTCCAATTCTTTGTAACACTCTTTGAGGTTTTTTTGGCAAAGATACTGGAGTGGTTTGCCATTTTTCCTTCTCCACTTCATTTCACAGATGAGGAAACTGAGGCAAATGGGGTTAAGTGACTTGCCCAGGGTCACAGAGCTAGTAAGTGCAAGCTGAATTTGTGCTCAGTTCTTCTTGACTCCTGACCTGGCACTCTATCCACTATGCCACCTAGCTGCCAGAGCCTAATTCTATGACCGTAAAATTAACGTGGGATAAGGTAATTATCACCTGTTGGATTTATGGAGATAAAAAATAACATTGTAAGATCAAAAGAGCTCATAGGCTTTGTTGTGAGATGCATGGCTTTCTGGTGAAGAGAAGCTGCAGCAAACTGTAGGAATTTATTTTATTTGCAGTTTGACTTTTATAAAGGATCCAAACAAGGTACAGCAATTTCAGCAGCCTCCTGTGTTTCTCAAACAAGTATTTTCTAGGCATATCTGACCTGAATTAGAAATACTCTTAATTGTAAGTCTTTCTGTTCGTTTTTATCAAACTGGCCAGTTCATAGAAATGCATCCTTAGATGTTTATTTTAAGTGATCAGACTACATCGTGGAATATGTACGCATTTTTAAAATTTATGGGGTTTTTTTGGGGGGGGCATTTCTTTCCTAGTAGAACCAGTGAAATACATGGGTCCATTTGATTTTTTAAGGTGATTTAAGCTTAGAAAAAGATGGTCCTTTGGGAGAGTGGGCATTACAGATCTAATACTAAAATGAAAAGTTCAGCAATTTTGATGAGTAAAAAATTACTAGTTAATTTATAGTTCTGTCCTCTACACAAGTAGTCTTCCAAAGCAGCTGTATCTTATTTAGTATAAACCAATTAGAGCAGATAGGTATGGAAGTAGATAAACAAGAAGAAATGAGAAATAAAACCTTGTTAAACAGAATTGCCCAAAATATCCCTGGAAGTTAACATTTATTTTAGGAAATTTTAAAAGTCCACAACACATACACACATAACCCATCTGCTAATAACTATAAAGCATGTGATTTACTAAAATTCAGTATTGATAGAATAATTTTGAAAACATTATATATTATGTATATTGTGGTTATATACTCACTAATGCAAATGTGGTCATTTGTTAGTTCTAACTTGTCTTAGCTTATGTATTACAACCTACCTCTATTGAAAATGTGCTTAAATTCTGCAATTACATGTGCTTTTATATATGTCTTCTGTTTCAAGGTCCAGCTTTACTCCATGGTCTGATATGATGGCACTTCTCAGAAAGTTGGAATCTTATTCTAACAAGTAGTATTTCACAATAGGAAAATCAATTCTTATTCTAACAAAGGATAACAGGTCACAATAGTGATTCCCTGTTTTAGTTCAAAGGCCCTAATATTGATTAAAATAAGGATTGTGGGATATCATATAAATGAAAAATTACTGAGTCTTTGGCAATCAAAATTATAAAGGTGAAGTAGAAAACAATTTTATCTTGAAGCTAGTGAGATGGAAAGATAGTAAAGATTAGTGTGATAGGATTGGTTGGAGAGAAAATATGCATGCTCACAGGTGTAAATAATGTTTCTTACCTGTAAAATGAAAGGGTCTTTTCAAACTCCACATTTTATGAGTTCAAGCACAGCTTATCGAGATGATGAATTATGCTACTGGAATATGTTATATTTAAAAAATCTGACCAAAAACACAATCACCTTCAGGTATGACTTAATAAATGAATTAGTACTAATGGACTAGTAAGTGTAACTCTTAAGAGAATACTGAATTCTCTCCTATAAGTTTACTTATGCCAGTTATATGTCTTTTTAGCCATCAAAGCTAGACCATTCTCATATTCCCATCCCTTGTAATCCTTCCTCTACTAGTTTATATCCGTCATATACTTCAAAGTATGACTTCAAACTTAGGTCTATTAGGAAGCATTCCCTAATGGACATTCCTCCCATTCTGAACACATTTTCTTTCCGTGTCTCCTTAATATTCATGGCTTTTCAGTTTATGCCATGTTACTTTGCATATGCTGTTATGTCATTTTGTAATTGTTCTTATTATTTCTTTGTATGTTTTGTCTCTTCAACTAGATTGGAAGATCCTAGAAGTTTTGAGCATCTTCCAATTTGGAGGGGTATCCTGTGCAATAAGTGATTTCTTTTTTTCAAAAAAACTAACACCGCCTCAGTTTTCCCCTTTGTTCCTTGAGCAGCAAACAATTACATCCTTGTGGACCCAATAGGGGCAGTTGTTATTTTCAGTGAGTAATGTTTTTCTCTATGCCAGAAGAAGCTTTCTTAATAAAAGGTAATGACAAGTCAAGGAGTACGTTATATTAATGTCTTGTACACCCCTTTCTAGTATAGACTCCTCAGTCTTTATCTCTATTTTTTCCTGTCCCTCGAGCATATCCATTACTTGAAGGTGTTATTTAGGTCTGTCGTAGAGACAAATAAAATCCAAGGTCAGGCATTCCTGCTATCATGTAACAAAGAAATGATTGGTTACTTTCCTTCGTTATCAACTCACAGGAATATTAGTTAGCTAGTCAGTCATTTGCTATGATTTAACTTTTTCTTGTATGTGTGACATCTCTGCAGTTAGATTTTAAGGTCTCCAAGTCCCAGGGCAACTTATACTTCTTTCCATCTGCTACCTAGGGATGGAGAACCTTCAGTCTCAAGGCCACATGTGACCCTCTAGGGCCACAGCTATGAAGTTTGGATTCAGTCAAAGGGCTGCACTTGAGGACCTAGAGGGCCACATGTGGCCTTGAGGCCACAGGTTCCCCATTCTTGCACTGTCTAAAACTTCATTAGGCATATAACAGGCACTTAATAATTAACTAAGAGCACAGCAGACATTCACTAACTACTTGTTGATTTATCTGTACTTGATGTCATGCTCAGTACATAATTACAGTTAAAGTTTATTACTGAAATTCCACAGATACATCTTCTAAGAGGAGAAAATGACATATGCGGGGTGTATGTCAAAGCAAATATTTTTCTCCCTCTTGATTGTGATCTTTTGGTGATTTTTATGTATTAGTTATCTAAGTTCAGAAAAATTTTTAATCATAAAAATATTTTATTATATATAATATATATGTGCATATATAAAGATATATGTGAGTGTACATATACATATCTGACATATATGTATGTTTATGTGTGTATGTATATATATGTGTGTGTGTATGTGTGTATGTATGTGTATGTATATATACTCCTAAATGCATTTCCAGTCAAGTATCCTTAAAATGCATTTATAAGGCAGGGAGTAAGTACTCCATTTATTTCTTAGCTGGATATCTGTTAAACAGATAGTATAATTTAATCTTATTCAAGTGATATCTAGTGGTTATCAATATTTCAAGCTTTCTTTTCAAATTATGGTCTTGATCAAATTTTATTTACATATCCAGTAACTTAAGAGGAAAACTTTTCCCCCCCAGATGGAAAAGAGTATGATGCATTTGTGTCTTACCTGAAAGACTGCGGACCAGATAATGGAGAGGAGCACAAGTTTGCTTTAGAGATTTTACCTGGAGCCTTAGAAAGACATTTTGGCTATAAATTGTGCATATTTGAAAGGGATATAATTCCTGGAGGAGGTAAGCAAAGAAAATATAGGGTGGAAAACCAGCGAAGGTGTTTTCCATCTAAATAGAAGATAAAGGGACAAAAGTAGTTAAGACTTAGAAATGACTATTTTTTTCTTGTCTTTTCTAAAAAAAGAACAGCACACAGAAACCTTTGGTATTTGTGCTTTTATTTTATGTTTACCCAGCAGCTAAACACATGTTAATTGTGGTAGCCCTGGTAACTTCCTTTCTAAGAATCTGTTTATTTGCTGTGCTTCACACATTTCTCTGAAACTGTGGGGTGGGCATACTGTTTTTAAGATCAATTTTGATATTAACCTAATCAAATTCCTTTGACTAGAAAGCCAGAATCCTGTACCTATTTTGATGAAACATTTTGTGGGACAAAAGTGGTTCCCACTGTTAAGAAACTAACCACTGTGCAATTAATACAAGTAATATCCTTCTATAAAACTGGTCTTTACAAAGACAAACGACAGCTGACAAAAATAAAGAAAAGTGGCAGGTTGGTAGTGGATAAGTACGAGGAATGAACGTTATCTCTTTATTCATGAACTTTGGAGAGGCTCATCGTGTGTGTGTGTGTGTGTGTGTGTGTGTGTGTGTGTGTGTGTGTGCGTGTGTGTGTAGAATGATAATTTTTTGCTGGCAGGAATGCAAAACAAAAGTTGAGTTGAACAAAGACCCTCAGCCCCTTTCAATCTTTACCCAGCCCCTATGATTTGCATGGGTTATAACTAGCATTACAGAAGTGGAAAGGCATTAAAAAGAATTTTCTCATGCTAATTCAAGTAAGTGTTTTAGACTGAAAGAACCCGAGGAGGAGAAAAGCAATTCCAAAGACAGACTTAAGACTTTGACCTCTGCCTTTTACAAGAACTGAAATAGCCTATTCTCCCATTGATGTTTGTTTGTTTATTCTTTCATTATTTGATTCATTTGTTTATTTTTATTTAAGCAACCAGAAAATATGTCATTTCAAAATATACTTAATCAAATCACATATCAGAATAAGTGACAAGAAAAATTCCACTCCATACGTACTGTACATTCCCCTACTGGTTCAGTCATACTACTAGTGAAAGAGGAGACAGAGAAAAAATGTAGGGCTGGGGTTGCTCATGGGGCAGAGCTGCTCATCTTCTCTGATGATGTCACAATTCTGTTGGGGTTTTTTTTTTGCCACTCTCAGCAGGTGTCTGCTGATTTACTGCTCAGTGGTTGGGCTTTTCTGTTAGCAGTGGTCTTCAGCTGCGATGTGGGTTCTTTGCTACTCCACAGCTGCAGAATCTTAGCTCTAAAAAGCTCAGATGATTTTCAGAGATGTCAACCCACAACAATTAATTGCCCTTAGCCAACTAACTAGAAAAGCCTTCAGGCATTCAATGCTCTCTTTTGAACTGCTTTTCCCCTGCTGTTGTGGGTTCTTTCAGTGTGAAATTGTATTTGATTTAGAGTTAAGAAAATTATTATCGACTTCTTAGCAATGCCATAACTCCAAGCATGGTCCGTGCATATCAGAGGGACTGACTGAGTGAGGAAGGATTAAAGGGGTTAGTGAATGATATCCTGTGTATACCCTTTTGTTCTACATTCTTGTCATCAAGAAAATCACTATCTTCTCTACACACAGGTGTGTATTGTACGTTATATTTATGCAGTGACATTCTGAGAAGCACTGTTACTTGGGGGTACATAGCTAGCTGCTTAGAGCTGCCTGAGTTCAAAACCTCCCACTGCCATTTACTGACACTGTGACCCTGAGCAAATCACTTAAACTATTAGTCTAGCAACTCTCTAAGACTATATGTTGCAGAGAAATTAACTGTGTATTGGTAGAGGCAGTTTTCCTAAGTTAGGAGTTCTCTATATCAAATCGTGAGTCTAATGCCTATATTTGTGGAATGGACTTGAAATTGATTTGGCTGAACTGGACTTGAAATTCAGAAACTGAATTTGTAACCTTCCTTAGACACATACTGATTGTATTCACTTGGCAAATCATGTTATTTTTCTAAGCTCACTTTCCTGACCTGTAAAATTGAGATAATATTTGTACTATCTCCTTTATGTGGTGGTTTTGAGGAAAACATTTTATAAATTCAAATACTACATAAATGTGAGATTATCATAATTTAGAAAAGATGGGTTCATTTTAAATAGGCCTAACAAAATTGTTTTTTAGTCTCATTTTCTATTTGGGAATAACTTTTTAGTCTTATTTTCCATTTGAGAATAATCCTATGACTTCCGAAAGGACACCCTGATTTTATAAGGTTCACGAATATAACAGAATAAGCTGTATTATTCCTATTTAAAAGTTTTTTGGATGATTGTAATTTCCTGCCTGTCCTTTTAGCTGTTCTAACCAAATATAAATTTTAAATTATCAGCTATTGTCGATGACATCCATTCGTTGATTAAAAAAAGCAGAAGGCTAATCATTGTCCTGAGTGAAAATTACATGTCTGATAAAGTCAGCTATGAACTTGAAAGTGGACTTCATGAAGCACTGGTGGAAAGAAAAATTAAAATAATCTTAATCGAATTCACACCTATTAGTGACTTTACATTCTTGCCACAGTCCTTGGAGCTTCTGAAATCTCACAGGATTTTAAAGTGGAAGGCAGATAAGTCTCTTCCTTACAACTCGAGATTTTGGAAAAATCTTCGATACTTGATGCCTGCCAAAACTGCCAAGTCAATTGTTTTATCTGCAGATCCCTTGGGAAATGAATCATTGCCTGTTCTTTCAAAGGTTTAGTCTTCAAGATAAGTGGGTGATTATAAAGACATCATGAGGCTATGTAACGAAAGACTTAAATGAAAATCACCTCACTTCATTGCAGAAGACTGAAGAGTTCATTTAAAAGAGATCTTATTTTGGAATCGGTACAAACTCATCATATTGAGAGCGACCTAACTGAAGTCCTCTTTCCTCTCCCTTCTTGTTTTGTCCTGACTTTGTTTATTGTTTGCAGTTCCCAGAGAGGGTTGCATGTACTTTGAAGCATGTTGTGTTTGCTTGAGTGTAGATCTTTAGTTCTGAATGCTAATAACTCCATTGGACTAAGTGTTTACTATTAAAAGGAGATAAAAGAACATTTCATGTAGATTGAGGTAGATGCCTTCATTCTCTCTCAGTAACTGCCTACTTCTCCATAGTGCTTACGTGAAATATCTTAGATGAGAAGGAAAGGGGAAATATACATCTTGTTGACCAAATATTCTGCTTACCACTAATTCATCTTATTTTATGCTTGATTCCCACTATTCCGTGAGGCATTAAAAAGTATCCATCTAATCAGGCTTATCACTAAAAATTGAACAGTTAGGCGGTGCAGTGGATAGAGGCCAGGCCTTGAATCAGGAAGACTCATATTCTGCAGTCAAATCTGGACTCAGTGGCTTACTAGCTGTGTGACTGGGCATGTCAGTTAACCCTATTTGCCTCAGTTCCTCATCTGTAAAATAAGCTGGAGAAGGAAATGGCAAACCACTCCAGAATCTTTGGTCCCAAATGAGGTCACAAATAGTCAGATACAACTCAAACAACTGAATAACAACAAAACCCTTAAAAATTTCTTTAAAGATGCCTTAAGAACTTTGTCATCTGTTTGTGTGGAAAACATACAAAATTATGCTGCTGCTTATTTGTAATAAATTAAAATCTTATTTACTATATCAGTGTTTCACCAAGTGTGGTCCCCAAAGACCCTTGGAGTCCCCAAGTCCCTTTCAAGTGGTCTGCGAGGTCAAAATTATTTTCATAATAATACTAAAGCATTATTTGTCTATTCAGAATACTCCTTTTTCCAACTATGTATCTGTATGAGGCCAGATTTTCTTCATGGATTTCAACCAAAACAATGTATCAAGCAGACTGAATACAGCAGCTTATGTAAGAATTCACCTGTCTTTTATGAAGCCACAACTAAAGAGACTTACAGAAATATGTAGAACAATGCCACTATCCTATTTTGGGGGGAAATAACTATTTTTCATAAGAACAATATTTCTGTTAATATGTAATGAGTTTATCATGGTTATTTTTAAATGAATTAATAAATAATTTAAAATCTGACCAGTTTTAATTTGTAATATAGTAGATACCAATACGTATAACTTGATAAACAAAAGTTCTCTGGAGTCCTCAATAATTTTTAAGAGGTTAAAGGTATCCTGATATAAAAAAGTATGAAAATTGCTGGTCTATGTTAATCTCACTTATGTTTAGGGATGGGTCAGAAGTCACATGGGTTCATTAGTTTTTTAGTTTTTTTTTTTTAAGGGAGATGCATATAATTCTAAGCAGCATGAGATTGATATGCGCCTAGGGCCAATACTTACCATCAAGTCTTTCGTAATAGTTTAAAATAGGGGTTGTTAACCTTTTCAGTGTCATGAACCCTTTGGGAAGTCTGTTAAGGCTTGTGAGCCCTTCTCAGAATAATGATTTGTTTTTTTTTTAATTGAAGAAAATGTTTTTCCCATCCAAGTTCATGGATTCTCTGAAAGGTATCTGTGGTTAAGAATACCTGAACTAAAGTGAAATCTGATAAGGGCAAAGAAGGAAATCATAAAAGTGTTCAGAGTGAGCTGTGGAAATTTGCTCCAGGTCTGAGAGAAATGAGGGCAGGTACAAAAAAGATAGTACTTTTGACACAAAAAGAGTGAATAGGGTAATGTCTAAATAAATGAAATGACCAAAATACAGTAAGGCCTACACTATCATTCCAGGAGTTTTACCCATCAATAAGTAACACTATCCAGTTGGTTTAAGTGATTAATATGTAATACACATTAACTGGGTCTAAATATTGAGAAATCATATTAAGTATCTCTTTGTTTGCCTCATGGCTCTACTGAAGGTTTTCCTTGAGAACATTGATTTGTTTTGTCCATACCCAGGCTTTCCCCTAGAGTATCAGAATTTGGTTTATGTCTAGGTCTCTGATGAAAAGGAAAAGAGCCCTCAGCCCCTATGTAGATACTCAGGAAAAACATTAAACTCGCCCCAGGGTCTCATACAATTCTTCAGTATCACTTCTCTGTATTCAGGGCTTAAGACATGGAGGATGGAAGGGCACAGCACAAGGGATAGAACTCAGGGTTGCTGAAGAGTCAAATGATCCACCTCTATGACACCTATACAGTCCTCCAGACATATGGTATTGCTTTAGATACCCTCTTCCCACAAGTAGCAAAAAGAGCTCAGATTCACGAGAGAGTAGGGTCCCTTTTCCAAGACCTACACAGCCCAAGAAACTCACTATACCAGTGGACCCTTGCAAGGTGCAGGTTTACTCCTCTAAGTGGTGACTTCATCTCTTTTTGATTCTCAGTTTTAGTTTCTGCTTTGCCCAAGAATTTCTTTTCTAGGTCCAAGAAGATTAGTTTAGGAAACTAATGCACATGGCCTCCTAGAGCACATGGTTTTCTGGAATGGCATGTTGTCTTGGCAGCCTTCTCCTAAGGGAAGAGAACCTATTTGTGTCTGAACAATGTTTTTCGGACCTGACTATTATTCCATATATCTAGCTTTCCATTTAAAGGCCTAAATCTGAGTTTGTGGCCCAGATCTATGAACTGAAAATAAACCAGTTATACTTAAAAATTTATTAAGAGTTAAACTCATTAAGAGAATTTCACACCTTGTTTAAGAGACACTAATCATGCCACAACAAAGCCCTCTTTAGTAGGGTTCTGAGGATTCTGAGCAATGTCTCTGCACATCCACTATATGTAATAAGAATGGTTCACATTTATAAAGCATTTTATAAAACACTTTTCTCCCAACAATCTTATGAGCTGGGTATATTTACATTATGTTATTCATTTGTTTATATACATATTAACATATATGTATATATATTTGGGTATATTCCTTACTTTACAGATGAGGAAACCAAGGTTCAGAGATGAGAACTGCCTTGATAAAAATCGCATAACTAGTAAGTGACAGTCTTGGAACTCAAATTCAGATCTTCTGACTTCAAATAGAGTACTCTTTCTATTATACTTCACTACCTTTATCAGGCTTAAATATATTTATGGAAATTGAATCAGTCATGCCCTACCAATTTAGGGGCAAAATGTGACTTCGACAAAATCTAGGAAAATTTAGTGAGAAAATGTGGCAAAATGGAAAGAACACTGAATTTGGAATCATGATCTAAATTCAAATCCTGACTTATTTACGACCTTTGTGACTTGAGCAATTTACTTGAGTTCTATTGGCCTTATTCTCTCCATTTATAAATGAGGTGGTTAGATTGCAAAATTTCTAAATACTTAGGGGAAAATTTATATTTATAAATGCTTTTATCAGTAAAACAGAGAAAGAGCAGGTCATGCAACTAATAAGACTATGAAAATAACCAATTAAAAATCCCCAAACAAGAAAATCTTGAAAATCAAAGGAGAGATTAATAAGATTGAAAGTTTAAAAAATTGAACTAATAGAATTAGAAGCTAGTTTTAATTTTAAAAAATAGATAAACCATTGGTTAATTTGTTTAAAAAGAGAGAGAAGAAATAATTACCTTTATCAAAAATGAAAATGGTGAATGCACAATCAGTGAAGAAGAAATTGAAACAATTGTAAGAAGCTCAATTATATGTCAAGAGAACTGACAATCTAAATGAAATGGATAAATATTTACAAAAATATGAACCGCCCAGATTGATAGAAGAGGAAATAGAATACCCTATCATAGAAAAAAAATTGAACAAGTCATAAATGAGCTCCCTTGGCGGGGAGGGGACACCCAGGGCCACTCACACAAGTGAATTCTACCAAGCCTCCAAGGAATGATCAATCTCAATGCTATATAAGCTATTAGAAAACATAGATATAGAAGTCCTACCAAATTCCTTTTATGACACAAATATGATTTTGACACCTAAACCAGGGAGAACAAAAATAGAAAACTACAGATCAATTTCTCTAATGAATATTGAAGCAAAAAATTTAAATGAAATATTAGGAAGGAGATTACAGCAATATTTCACAAGGATGGGATGGGACGGGACTTACACAAGGCATGCAGAGTTGGTTTGACATTAGGAAAACTATAAGCATAATTAACTGTGTTAATAACAAAAAAAACCAAAAATACACAATTTTATCAGTAGATGAAGAAAAAACTTTTTAACTAAATATAATACCCATTGCTATTAAAAAAAATTGAAAGCATAGGAATAAATGGAGCTTTTCTTAAAATAATGATGAGTAATTCTGTCTAAAACAAAAAATAAACATCTGTAATGGAGATAAACTAGAAGCCTTCCCAATAAAATTAGGGGAGAAATAAGGATGTCCATTATCACCATTATTATTTAATATTGTGCTACAAATGCTAGCATTATTAAAAAGGCAAGGAAAAAATGAAGAAATAATAGGTAACAATGAAACAAAACGGTTACTTTGTGCATATTATAGCATCATACTTAGAGAATCCTAGAGAATCAACAACATAAAACCAGTTGAAATAATCAACAGCCTTAGAATAGTTGCAGAATATAAAATAAACCTATATAAATCATGAGCATTTCTCTATATTTCCAACAAAATCCAGCAAGAAGGATAGCAAGAGGAATTTCATGTAAAACAACTGCAAATAGCACAAAATATCTGAGAGTCTACCTGTCAAGACATACACAGGAACTATATGAACAAAATTTCAAAACACTTTTCACACAAATAAAGACAAGTAAGCAATTGCAAATATTAATTGCTCATGGGCAGGCCAAGGCAATATGATAAAAATGACAGTTCTATCTAAGCTAATTTCCTTATTCAGTACTATACCAATCCAACTACCAAAGATTTATTTCATAGAGTGAAAAATATACTAACAAAATTCATCTGGAGGAACAAAAGGTCAAAAATAGAAAGTGAATTAATGAAAATAAAAGTGCAGGAGGGCTGCATAACAGTACCAGATCTCAAACTATGCTAGAAAGTGATAGTCACCAAACAATTTGGTATCAGATAAGAAATAAAGTGGTTGATTCATGGCATAGAACAGACACTCAATATACAGAAATAAATGACCACAGTAACCTAATATTTGATAAACCCCAAAATCCAAGCAATTGAAGCAATAACTCACTTTTCAAAAAAAAGTGGAAAAACTGAAAATACTTTTAGCAGAAACTAGGAATCTCACACCATATACCAAGATAAGCTTACAATGGGTACATGATTTGGTCATAAAGGGTGGTATCATAAGCAAATTAAGAGAGCATTGAAAAAATTACCTGTCAGATCTATGGATAAGGGAAGAGTTTATGACCAAATAAGAGGATCATGTGAGGTATAGTGGATAATTTTTATTTCATTAAATTAAAAAGTTTTTGCACAAATAAAATCAATTCAGCCAAATTTAGAAGGAAATTGGGATATTAGGGAAAAATTTTATAGCAAATTTCTCTGATCAATGTTTCATTTCTCAAATATATAGGGAACTAAGCCATATTTATGGAAATGAGAACCATTGCCCAATTGGTAAATGATCAGAGATATAAACAGGCATTTTCAAAGGAAGAAGTAAAAATTGTCAATAGTCATATGAAAAAATGCTCTA
This sequence comes from Phalanger gymnotis, assembly GCA_028646595.1. Taxonomy (NCBI): domain Eukaryota; kingdom Metazoa; phylum Chordata; class Mammalia; order Diprotodontia; family Phalangeridae; genus Phalanger; species Phalanger gymnotis. Next base: position 141,278,781 of record CM053626.1, on the reverse strand, counting down.
AATTATTGGAAAATATAAATTAAAACAAATATAAATTAAATACAAATAAAAATATAAATACAAATTAAAACAACTCTAAGGCACCATCTCACACCTATAAGTTTGGCTCATGTGACAGAAAAGAAAAATGACATCTAAAGAAAATATGAAAATATAAGCACTCCACTCTTGATGGAGCTGTGAACTGGTACAACCATTTTGAAGAACAACTTGAAACGACACCCCAAAAGCTATTAAACTATGCGTACTCTTTGATATGACAATACTACCACTAGGTGAATATCCTAAAAAAAAATTAAGAAGGGGGAAGAAGTCTATATGTACAAAATATTTACATCAGCTCTTTTTGTAGTAGCAAAGAATTGGAAATTGATTGGATGTCTGTTAATTGAGGGATGGAAAAATTGTGCTACAAGAAATGACTAAGGGTTTCAGAAAAACCTGGAAAGTTTTATATGAGCTAATACAAAGTGATATGATCAGAACTAGGAGAACACCATAAACAGTAACAGCAATTTTGTAATGATAATCAACTGTGAAAGACTTAATATTCTGACCAAGACAATGATTCACAACAATTCCAAAGGACTCATAACAAAAAATACTATCTACCTCCAGAGACAGAACTGCTGAACTTTGAGTACAGATTGAAGTATATTTTTTCCACTTTATTTTTGTTGCTTCCCACCCCCCTCATGTGGCTATTGTGGAAATATGTTTTGTATGACTTCATATATATGAGGGGAATTGTATTTCTTACCTTCTTAATGGGTAGGAGAGGGGCAGAAGGAGGGACACAATTTGGAAATGAAAATAATGTTTAAAAAAATCTCTAAAGTCCCTTTCTGTTCTAGATCTATGGGATAATGATGATAATGATGATGATGATGCATTTTCATAGACCTGGTTAATGATTTCAGATGGGTTTTTTTTTAAGTGAAGGAAATATAAAGTGTTAAACTAGATGCAGAGAAAAGTTTTCCCTTTTGCATTTACGGTATAGGTAGTTTTGAAGTTAGATATGTTTGTCTAAATTGAAACCTAAATGTAGTTCTATTTGAACTTTACATGTCATACATTTGAATGTGATCCTCAGCAAAAAACTAGCCAGGTTCATTAATTCTTGAGACTGTGGATTGCAATGAGAATGTTCAGTTATCTTTTTTCTTTGGTATATGGATTTTTAAAAACAAATAAAGTGAACTCCTTGATTTCATATATTTTGACTTTTTAAAGTCTGAAATCTTTGATTTTCTCCTCATTAAATCACAGTCACAGAAAGTGTTAGAGTTGGAAGGAACTTTAGGATCATCTAATCTAGTCTCCTTATTTTTAAGATGAGGAAACTGTGGCCTAGATGACATTTTCTTCCATTTTCCTGAGAAAAAAGAAGTGTGAACTTCCTTATTTATTCCTCACCTCAAAATATCTAATTTTTTTTCTTCCTTCCTTCTCTCCAACCAGGATCAGATTAAGAAGTGTCCATCCATCTCTTTCCCCATACACATATGTCTAGATCTGTTCTTACACACACGTTTGTAGATGTGTATATGTATTTATATATAAAATATATAATAAAATCACACATATATTGTATGTATATATACATATATGTGCACACATATACATATATGTATGTGTATATACACACTCATATATGTACACACACACACACATATATAACACGTTCCCAACAAATTTTTACTGACTAATGCCATCAATTTTGTATTTAGATAGAAAAAAAATACTTCATTGGCAAAATACTATTTTATATATCCATCAGTAATCTTTTCTCTTCCTTCCCTTTCTTGCTCCAAGTTCATATTCAGCAGTTGTTTTTTTTAAATTAATTTTGTTTGCTGCATTAGTCAATTCCCAACAAGTAACCCCATCTCCCCAAACAGATATTATAGTAATAAACAGCTAAACAAAACTACTCACAGTCAGGAGATGTTATTTTCCATATTTATAGTTCATCATGTTCTAAGAAGAAGAATGTGCAAGTTTAGAAATTGTTTTTATCTGATATGTTGTCTTCATTGTGTATATTGTACCTGAGATTCACTTTCCAGACTTTTCATCAGTTCATACATGTTTTCCTTTATTTCTCAAACTTCTTTATTTGTGTCATGGCCAAGAAGCAGATAAATGGAACAGATTAAATAAGCAAGATCAAGAAGAAGCTACAATAGCGTAGTGTTAAACTCAAGAACATAAGATTCTTGGGGGAGTAACTTTGTTTTACAAGAACTTCTGGGAAAACTGGAAATTAGTTGGACAGAAAAATGTTGGGTCACAGTAAGTTACAATAAGTTTAGAATGGATAAATTATCTAAATATAGTCACATCATTAGGTTTAAAAAGAACACAAAATATGTAATTATCACTGCAATGCATGGAAAGCATAAGAAACAAATATAGGCCTCTCTCCCCAAGTACACAATGATTAGATTATTAATTTTGGGTGTTTTGTATCCCTCTGTTTGATGTAGTGTTAGATTTTGAGTCAGAACAACCCGAGTTTGAATCTCACCTCTGACCTTTACATCATCTCTGAGACTCAATTTTCTTATCTGAAAGACTCAATCTAATCTATGATCTTAGAGATCAGAACTCCTCTAATCTATGATCTTAGAAAATATTCTAGGGACACCAAGACGTTAAATGACTCGGTTCAGAGGATTTGAACACACATTGTCATACGTTCAAGACTAGTCAAGTCAACAAGCATTTAATTAAGTGCTTGCTCTGTGCACGAACTGCTAAGATCTGAGACTACAAAGAAAGGAAAGATAGACAAAGAACAATTCCATGTTCTCAAGTTAAATGGAGGTAGACAGCATGTAAATAAATATGTACAAACAAGATATGTACAAAATAAATTGGAAATGATCACAGAGTGGAAGCATTAGCATTAAGGGGCTCAGGAAAGAAGTCTGGTAGGAGGTGTTATTTTAGCTGGAAGTTAAAAGAAATCAGAAAGTTATGAGATGGAAATGAGGAAGGAGACAATCCTAGCATGGGAACCATCAATGAAATGCATAAAGTTAGGAGATGGAGTATCTTGTTCAAGAAATAGCAAAGAGGACAGTGTCCCTGGATCACAGATTATGTGGAAGAGATTAAGATTTAAGAAGATGGGAAATGAAGGTCAGATTATGAAGGGCTTTGAATGCCAAGCAGGATTTTATATTTGATCCTGAAGATGGAGCCTTTTGGAATTTATTGAATAAGTGGGTCAGACCTGCTTTAGGAAGATCAATTTAACTGAATGCAACAGAGTGAAAGATGGATTGAGGTGGAGTGAGACTTGAATTGGGGAGACCGACCAGAAGACTATTGCAGTAGTCTAGGCATGAGGTGATGAGCATGTCTACCAGCATAGTGGGAGTGTCAGAGAAAAAAAAGAGGAAATATGAGAGATCTGGCAACTGATTGGATATGTGGGTGAGTGGGAGAGAAGTCAAGAATGACACCTAGGTTGTGAGTCTTGGTGATCTGAAGAATGATGGCTTCCTTGACAGTAACAGGAAAGTCAGGAAAAGAGGAGGGCTTATGTGTTGGGGTGAAGGTTGGGGAGATAATGAGTTCACTTTAGGATATATTCAGTTGAAGATGTCTACAAGCCATCCAGTTCAAGATGTCCAAAAGGCAGTTAGAGATGGAAGACTGGAGGTCAGGAGAAAGGTTAGGGCTGAACAAATAAACATAAGAATCCTCTGCATGGAGATGATCATCAAAACCATGGAAATGGTTGAGATGAACAAGCAAAGTAGTTTAGAGGGAAAAGAGAAGAGGACCCAGGAGAAAGCCTTCGGGATACTTATGATTAGTAGGCTTGATCTGGATGATGATCCAGAAAAGGAATTTGAGGGAAAATAGCCAGAAAAGAAGGAGGTGGCTTTCCTGAAAAGTCACAAAAAGAAACTTGCAACAATCTGCTAGCATCTGCTGAAGGGTGTAAGACCCACCAACAACCAGCACACAGAAAGCTGCCAACACAGATTCTTTTGATCTGCTTTACTAAGGAAAGCAATATTAAGGGGTTAATGATCTTACTTTAATCCAGCATACAAATATCATTCACTTAGTTCAGGGGAAAAAGCCAGCACCCTGAACTTCAGAGCAAGTACAAACAAATTACAAACATTAACAGACAGACCTTGTCTGATTCAAGTCTCAATGCATAGTTACCAGAGTTTAACAAATCTGAACATCTGGATTTACAACCTGGAGGGCTCTTAACTACAGCTGCCCAGAGTCTCCACATCAACACACCTCCAAGTCTGAGAGTCCTCACAAATAGCTATGTTCTAGTTTTTTATACCCTCTTTAGTCCTCATCAAATGACATCTGGGTGACCAGAACTTAGTCTCCTACTATTGACTCTGGTTTTAGCAACTCCCCTTAGGACCCTGAGGGCTTCACATCCACATAGGCTTAAGCACCTAGTAGCTAGGGGTTGGGCCTGGGGCTTTGCACCTAATAAGGCTCCTTCAAAGACACTTAATCATTTTAAAACAGTAAGAAAGTCCCAACTTAATTGATATCACAGAAACCCAGAAAGAGAAGAGAGTATCAAGGAGAACAGTGCCAAAGTCTTCATAAAAGTCAAGAAGAATGAGGATTGAGAAAAGGCCAATAAATTTGATGATTAAGAGATTATTGGTAGCTTTGGAGACAGCAAGTCAAGAGTAGCCTGTTATACCATACATCAGTAGTGTCAAACTCCATTAGAAATGGGACCACTAAGATATACATAAGGATCCCTCCCTATAAATCACATACTGACTTAGAAATCCACAAATTAATATTATCTATGTTTCATTGTATTTTTATTTTGTTAAATATGTTTCCATTACATTTTATCCTGGTACAGGTTCACTCAGTGTTGTGGGCTACATGACACTGCTGCACTATACTGTATTGCCTTTCATCCAGTCTGTTTTACCATGAAAAGTGCTGCTAAAAGTATTTTAGTATACATGGGGTCTTTCTCTCTGACATCCTTGAGGATTGTGCCCAATATTGGAATTGTGGGTCAAAAAAGATAAACAGTTTGGTACCTTCTCTCATAGAATTCTAAGGCAATTGGAAACACCCTTTTTAAAGAGCGTGACTCTCCATTATCACCCACACCAGTCATAGAAACCTAGAATACCTGGGAGATGAATCAATTTCAGATTTTTTTGATATGTTGAATTTTATCATTACCTAGTTTCTCACAAGTTACAATATGTAGGTATATGTGGTATACTGAAAACTCTAATTTTCATATGAGCCTTGCAGGAAGGTACAAGACCAACATCTGAAGAAGGATAAATTTGTTGGTTGATGTCACTATGTATTCCTCCTGGTAATGCTCAATGATCTCTTTCTCTACCATAACAGCCTGGTAACAGTCCATAGTAGTGGTGGTGGTGGTGGTGGTGGTGGTGGTGGTGGTGTGTGTGTGTGTGTGTGTAGTAGGGGGACTTCCATTCAAATCCTTACAAATTCTCTTGGGACTTTTGATGATCACAACAATGACATGATTGTTTGTATGTCCAGTCCTATGAAATATGTAGCTGAATATTCTATCAGGTAACCCATTGAGCTATTGGAGCCTCTTATTTCCCCCACTATCTCAGAGTACTACTATCCCTATACTTTGTAATGTACCTGTTATAATCCAATGGTTATTGGTGGTATTAGATACCATGACCAACAAAGTTTACTTCTCTTTGTTGAAATGCCTGTTATGACCAATAACTAAAAAATCCGAAGGAATTTTTTTTCACTCAACGTTCTTTTGTCTCATATCATCTCCAGCCAGAGTCCTTAATTTATCTCATGTTTTGGACTGCTCTAATCAGTAAAAGGTCAAGAAAATTGGACATGGCCTTAAAAGAAAGATTCAAGTGTACTCTGAATGAAAAGTCACATGAAATCACTGGTTATCTTGAATAGATGAGAAGAGTGCATAAAAGAACAAACAATTCTAAGGTGGGGTATGAAATGATGGCAAACTTTTATCTTCTACCTATTACTGGGAATAGGCTTTTTAATTTAATTTACCTTTAGATATGTTTTTAGTTAGAATATGTCCACAAACATACTTCCCACAGCATTAGGAGTTGATATAAACCCTACCAGATTCCCTTTCCCCTTCTCCTCTCTCTTCCTTTTGAGTAACTTGGAAAATTAACATGTTTCTACCCAAAGAAATGCATGAGGATAGGTAGAGATAAGGAAAATAGAAGAAAACTCCTGAAAACTTGCAGAACTACTCTTCCTCCTGTGTCTGACTCTCTCTACATGAGTTACTTTAACAGCATCAATCGTGGTTGGCTTGTGGTTTTGATGAGGTGGCTACATCCTCTCATTTCTTGTAACAATAGAGCGGTGGCAGCTTTTGCTGAAGTTGGGAAGGAACTGGAAGAAGCTGAAGGAAATTTAATGTTTACTTCCCATTCTTGATGAACCACTTAAAGCACTTTGTAGATATTTTTTATTTTATCTTTCTCTCCCTGAATGCTTCCTTCTAAATGACCAGACTAGGTGCTAACCTAAGATAAGGTTAGTTGCAAAGTGTAAATCATTAGTCGTGCTGCTGAATCCACTGAAGCCCTAGGCACCTTTTTTTTTTAATGTGCCTCTGTGCCACAACCTATTTTATAAAGAATAGCAGCAACAGTTGTCTTGATAGTAACGCAAAATGATTTTCCCTCTTAACCTAGCAAGAAACAACCATCACTTCCTTTTGTACCCACCCTCCCCAGTTGAACATGCTAAGGGAGTTAGAGTGGAAGTACTGAGAATCCTGATTAAAACTTCTGGTGCCGCTATAGGGTAGCCATGTCTTGCCTTTCACAAACCAGAGTGGGTGGGGTGCCCTGATAGGAATCTACTGATTTCATTGACTGGTACATGACTGTGAGGACAGCTAAATGACACAGTGGATAGAGGGTTGAACCTGAAGTCAAGAAGACCTAAATTCAAATCTGGCCTCAAACACTTGCTAGCTATGTGAGGCAAATCACTTAACCCTGTTTGCCTCAGTTCCCTCATCTATAAAATGAGCTGGAGTAGGAAATGGCAAATTACTCCACTCCCTTTGCAAAGAAAACTTCAAATGGGGTCATGAAGAGTGGGATACAACTTAAATGACCCAACAACAGCAACAACAACATATGACTGTAAGGTACTGGAAACTGGCCCTGGGTTACTGGAACCAATGGCATGTTGATGTCTTTACTGAATAGCGACTTGTAGATCAGTCTTGTGTCAGGAATTCTTAACGTGTCCTGTCCTGTCATGAGCCCCTTTGGCAGTTGGTGAAATCTATGGATTCCCCAGAATAATGTTTTAAAAAACAAAACTTGAAATACATACCATTACATCAGTGCATAGAATAATTTAAGCACTGGGCGATACGAAGTTAAGACACTTGCGTTCACATAGCTTAATTTGTACATAGTTGTTTGCATGTTGTCGTTCCCATGAGTTTACGAGCTCTCAAGGCCGGGGTCTGTCTTTTACCTTTCTTTGTATTCTCAGCATTTAGCATAGAGCCTGGCAAATAGCCCATACTTCATAAATGTTTATTCCCTGATTGATTATAAAAATATATGTTAAAAATTCATGGACTTGACATTATAAGAACTCTTGCTTTATATAGATATCTGAGCTGCCACATTCTCTCAAAACCCACATCCATAGTTGTGGGTTGAGTTAATAATTAATTTATGAAATTATGACAATGGGGCTGGCACCTCTTGGTTCTTTGGGCACTTGTAATAGCAATTTAGATTTGAATATCTTTCCCACCCATTAATAAACCATGTGACCTGCTTATGTCACAGGAAGCCTATGTCACCTGTGGTGGGAGGAACTTGCTGAGAGGAAAAAGCAGTTGTGTCATGGAAAATGATGAGAGAGAGAGAGAGCTGTTATGGCTGTTAGTGGCCATTGTGATTGTTAGAGCTGAGTTTAACATAAGTCGACCTCTGATAGCTGAACAGGCTATGACACGTCCACTGTGAGTTTGTTTTCAGGAAGACCCCAGCAGGGGGTCAGAGAGGTTTTTGGGATGGCGAGGCTCCATGTTTTACTGCTCTGATAGGTTGGATAAATGGCTTGTAGGATATAGTTTTCTGGTGTCTGAATAAATGGTTTATTTCTTCTACCTTCTATGTGGAGAGTCTCGTATACTTTGCAATACAGAACTACAGAGGCATTTTGACAATTATCATCTACATTGTTATTATTGCCTTATTGATACAGTACTCAATGACCATATTTGGTTGTGGGAAATGGGGTCCCAATCATACTTTAAAACTTTAATAAGGAACAGAGGCAAGCAGCAAAAAGTGGGGAGGGATATGGTGTCAGATGGCATGACTCAGGACAGGGGAAATGAGATGGTGAAGGAAAGGAACCTAAGAAAGATAGGAGCAGCAGGGGACAGAGGGATGGCCAGGAAAAGGCAGAGAATAACACTCTTGTAACCAGGGATTAAAGTTGAGAGCATTCGGCAGCATGGACTGGATGAAGATGGAAGAGTTCTCAGTGGCCAGGAATTTTTGAGGTCTCATTTTTATAGGTTTTTTTTTTGAAACAGACCAATATTATTTGTGCAACCTTGGGGTTATTTCATTAATATATCCAAATCATCTCAAAGTTATTGGTAAAACTTCAAATTTACATCTCAAAGTTATCATCATCTTTTTGATATTTTGCTGATCTGGACCTGTGGTGGGCTTCATTTTGTCTGGACTTTCCATATTATAACAACAAAATCTTGACAAACAGAGCCTAGATGGCTTCCCCTGATTCATCACATACTACTATAATGTGAGTTTTGGCTCATATGTAAAACAATTTTTAAATTATGCTGCTTTGATCTTTGGGGTAGTTTGTATGTGATTTCCAGGTTCTCCTTCATGATCTTATTTCCTGCTATTTTTTCTTTATACTGACTGCTAATAAACTTATTATACTGACTTGGGTGGGGGTGGGGAAGGGAGAGAAGGTGTTTAGGGCAACCAGGACAAAATACAATTTTAACACATGGGTTCTGTTGCAATCCCATATAAGACCCAGCTGCTGTAAATAGATATCAAGGGCAATGGGCACAGTAAGAACTTAACTTAATGGGAGTAAGAAAACAAGGTTGTATTGCAGGAGGGTGGGAGGGGTCCCAGAAACAGAGGACTGTAAAATGAGGCAGGAAGAAAGGTATACCCTCAGTCATTTCAACCCTCTTTTGACAAATGCCTGAGCAATTCCAGGTCATACACCCAGCATTTGGTGTTAAAACTATGGTAGGGAGGTGTAATTGCACCTCTGACCAGATGAGAATTTCTCTGTTGCTTGTGGGAATTTTGACCTAACAATTAACACCAAGAAAACACAGGTTCTCTACCAGCCAGCACCACATTATATATATGTGGAACCATTGGTTACAGCAAATGGAGAAATATTGAATGCTATAGATAAGTTCACTTATCCTGGGATACTTTCCAGAGGACATACACATAGATGATGTTGTTTATGCATACATTGCCAGAGCTAACTCAGTATTTTGGAGGCTCTGAAAGAAAAAGCTGTTTGGTCATATATATTTATTAATTGCTTATATAGTTTAGATACTAAGCCCTATCAAAGATATTTGATTTATTTTCTTTCCATTTGACTGCTTCCCTTCTTATCCTAATTGTGTTACTTTTGTTTATGCAAAAGTCTTTCAATTTCAGGTAATTTAATTTGTCTAGGTTATCTTTTTGTGACCAAATCCGTGGTTTTGTGATCAAATCCCGTGTTTAGCTAAGAATTCAAATACAATAGGGGGAGAATTCTTAATTAGATGGGGGAGAGAAAAGGTCATAAAAGATAAAATGTCATTTTGATTTCATTAAACTGAAAAACTTTTTATACAATCAATGCAGTTGGATAAGGAGAAAATTGGAATTGGAAAAAATAAATAAATTTTCTCTCATAAATTTCTAATATCCAAAGTATGTAGGGAATTTCATAAATATTTAAGATCAAAGCCATTCATCAATGGATAAATGTTTAGCAGCTAAGAACAAAAAATTCTCAAGAAAAGAGAAGTACAATTAACATATGAAAGAATGCTCCAAATCATAAAAGAATATAATGTATGTAAATCAGAACAACTCAAACACAGCAAGTTGACAAAGATGACAAAAGAAAGAGTCAATACCCTACCACCAAGGAATTCAAAGAGAGGAAAAACATTCCATATTTTTTTTTAAAATATTCCTAGGGGCAGCTAGGTGGCACATCAAGTAAAGCACCAGCCCTGGAATCAGTAGGACCTGCTTTCAAATCCAGCCACAGACACTTGACACTTACTAGCTGTGTGACCTTGGGCAAGTCACTTAACCCAGATTGTCCTACCTTCCCTCCTCAAAAAAAAATATTTGCAGCACTTTTTTCATACTCAAGAAAAAGAAGCAAAATAAGTACCCATTGATAGAGTTCTAGCTAAATGAAATCTGGCACATAAATGCAGTGGAATATAAAAGTCATATTACATACATATATATACATCTATATGACATACACATGTCATATATATGTCTTATAAAAGAAAAAAATTCAAAGAAACGTGACATAGAGTGAAGTAATCAGAAACAGGAAAATAATAGATGCAATAACTACAACAATATAGGTAGAAAGAAAAAAAAAGAAAGTATGAGAGAGAAGAGTTATTAGACTGTCTACCAAATCAGAGGTCTTCAGAGCTGTTGTGCTCACCTCATTGTTGTATGCCTGTAAAATCTGGATAGTATATCAATGACATGCCAGGAAACTGAATTGCTTCCATATAAATTGTCTTAGGAAGATTCTGAAGATCATCTGCAAGATAAGGTATCAAATACTGAGGTCCTTTCTTGAGCTAAATTGCTAAGCATTCAAACTCTGCTACAAAGAACACAACTCTGGTGGGCTGGCACATTGTTTGAATGTTAAATGTATGTTTGCCTAAAAGACTATTTACAGAGAACTCACACAAGGCAAAGACTCACATGGAAGCCAGAAGTGATACAAGGATACTCTCATGGTCTCTCTGAAGAACTTTGGAATTGATTGTAAGACATAGGAGGCACTGGCAAAGGACCACCCAGAATGGTATGCCCGTATCAAAGCAGGTTCTGTGCTCTATGAGCAAAGCTGAATTTTGGTACTTGTAATGCCAGTCACGGCAGCACACCTGAGGACTGCTGCTACGAATAATTTTAAGGGTCTAATCACATAGTATAATGCATAAATATTGTTCAATAAAGTAAAGCATAACATTCATAGCAACATCCTCAAGCAAAACATATCTATCTATATCTGTATCTATATTTATATGTAGGAATATGTGTGTGTATATATATTATATATATATACATATATGATAACACTCAGTATGTCGTATGGCATATATCATTGCATTCAGTAGCATTCCCCAAAATACTTGTGTATACACTCAGGGGGTCCCAGGCTAGGGTCTTCCCTAGTACAACACATTACGCAGCATATATCATTGTATCCCCAGAATCAAGGGGTCCCAGGCTACGGTCTTCCCTAGTACAACACATTATGCAGCGTATATCATTCTATCTCCAGAATCAAGGGGTCCCAGGCCAGGGTCTTCCCTAGCACAACACATCCTTAAGGGGTAGCAGAAAATATCCCAAGTCACAGAAAGAACATTGCACTACACAGCATATATCGTTGCATCCCCAAAATGAGGAGGTTCCAGGTGTATTTGCAAGGCAATGATCACAACATAGATGATAATTGTCAAAATGCCTATGTAGTTCCAAATTGCAAAGTATAAGAGACTCTCCACATAGATGGTAAAACATGTATTTAGATACCAGAAGACCAGATCCCAAAACCAATAAGCCTAACCCATCATAGCAGCAAAGAATTCAATACACAAAATCACAGCAAAGAACCAATCCATCTCATAACCTTATGACCCCCCTACTGGGGTCTTCCCACAAACACACTCAGAGCTATGGCAAGTCTGCTCTTTCCCTCAGCTCTGGCTGCTCTTTCTGCATTTCCTGTGACACACTTTCTTTTTTCTCTCAGCAAGCTCCTCCCACCATATGTGACTTAGGCTTCCTGTGACATAAGTAGGTCACATGGCTTATTAATGGGTAAAGAATTTCTTCAAATGTAAATTGTCGTTTCATTCGGCCCAAATATTTTTCTTATCCATTACAGAGGGCAATGGGAGTTATGGGATAACTGGTGTCTACAGAACTTTAGAACAATATAACAGGGATAACACAAAATAAGTATATAAAACAATGTTATCATTCCCCCTTCGAATGAATGGGGCTCAAAATCTTGGGGTAAAGGGCAAAACTCTTGTCTTCCGTAGCTTCTTCCTGCAGAAATTGGATGTAGAGCTGTCCCTGCCCCAAGAGGTCAAAAGTCCCATTCAAGAGGTCAGTTCTTTAGCAAGCTGGCATCTGGAACTCGGTTGACGCAAGGTCTAGGCATGACACATCGCGGTAATCAGGTCCAGTGATGACACATCACGGTTGTGGACAGGTCCAGGAATGACACATCAGAGTCATGGACATGTCCAGAGATGACATCTGAACACATCAGAGGGTGACATCTGGCTTAAGCAATCAGGTATTTGCAGATGGATAGTACTAAGCTTGCAGGAAACAAATCTCACAAACAAATTTAACAGACAAAAGCCAAAAAGAAACAAGGAAACAATCATGGCCTCATTCACAATAGAATTTGATAATTATTTTCTCCTGAGTAAACAAAAGTTACAGTATTATCCTTCCCATGTTCTATAATTTCTGCAGTCTTTGGAACATAGTCTGGCTTCTGTTTTACCCATACTTGAGCTCCCAATTTTATTCTATCAGTAGAACCAAGGCCTTCACTTCCTCTGATAGTTACTTTGGAAGGAGGGTCAGTCTTCAAAAGGGGTATGGTTTCACAAGGAATAATAATCACTTGATTACAAAACTGTATGGGTTCTAAATACACTTTCTGGAATGTCACAATAATTTCTCCTTGATAATTAGAATCTATCAGTCGAGGCAATACATGTATTCCTCAAGCTGCTAATCCTGATTTGGGTAATATCTGTCCAAAATGATTCTTAGGGATTCTCATACATATCCCAGCAGAGATATTTCTTATTTCTTTTCTATCCAACCAAAAGTCCTCTAAACAACGTAAATCACATCTTGCTGAACCAGGTATTCTTGGATACAGTGGTGGGACATCTACAGTATTGGCGGAGTCCAATACTCAATATACGAGATCTTACGTGTTTACGATTTTCTAATCTGCAGACTTGAGATCATCATTCTGGCTACAGGTGGACTTCCTCCTAATGGTCTATTATTCAAATTACCTAAAGCAGTGAACAAATTATCTTTCTAATGTTGATACGAATTATTTGAACTTAACTTTCTTAACTGTTCTTTCAATAATTTATTCTTTCAATTAACCCAGATGCTTGTGGATAATATGGAATATGATATATCCATTCTACATTGTTCAATACACAATATCTCTTCATTTCATTACCTTTGAAATGTGACCCATTATCACTTTGAACCTGCATTGGGGTTCCATAATGTAGACTTATGATATCTAGAGTTTTGCAGG
>CM053626.1:141227735-141264628 GCA_028646595.1 Phalanger gymnotis | reverse complement strand
GCTTGGTGGAGTGTTGCACAAATCTCCATACACACAGTTCCACAAACAGTGCAACGGGCCCCTAGAACCTGTTCCATTCCCTCTGTTCATTGGTTCTTTGGCCCAGAACTGGCAGTTAAAAGCTTGCTAGAACAAGCAGTTCAGGATCTGCTTTCTCCAGAACCAGCAGTTCAGAACTACCAGCAGTTGAGAGCTTTGCAGTATTGGTGCTTCTGGGTTGCAGCACCAAGCAGGCTTTTACTCTTGAAAGGCTATGGGCAAACCAGATGTTGAGGCCCAAGGAAACTTCCACAGTCTAGATCTGGAGTTTCTATGACATTGGAAAGATGAAGAGGAGACTACAGTGTAGGGATTGGTTTTGATGTAAGTCTTTGTGTGTCTGCATCTGCTAGTGCATTCCTTCCTGCTGGTAAAATGCGAGGAGTAGGAGTGCTGAGTAAGCTTAGAGTCAGTGAATGTCATTTCCTTTTTTTTTTAACCTTCTTTTGGATTCTTGGTGTCCTAGACCACAAGAATAGCCAAAGTTGCTTTATCTTTGGCACAATCTGAGAGGTCATAAGTATTAGAGAAAATATTTAGTCTACCATCCTATTGTTACCTAATCCAGAAGTCACCCATATTGTTTATAATACTTTGCTTAACAAAAAGAACTTCTTCAAATATTTTCAAGCATATTTCTCTGTTCCCTTTGTCTTTTACTTCTTTGAAACATATGCCTAACAGTGTTATTTCTGAGTCAAAGAGTCTAGTTAGTTTATTGATTTTTGGAGTGTATACAAACTGTTTACCAGAATATGCTAGGCCACCTTCATCTCTATTTTTCTTTCATCCTTTCCCTTGAGATTTTTGACTCTTTGTTCCTCCGAATGAGCTTTGTTATTATTTTGTCTAGTCCTATAAAGTGACTCCATGGTAATTTTAAAGTTTTCCCAGTACCATTATTATTCTTAAACTCAATTTTACAAGCATTAATTAAGTACCTCTTGTACGTAGGGTTAGTATTTGCTAAGAACTGGGGCTACAGAGACAAAAACAGAGAAAAGAAGTTGCCTCTGCCCTCAAGGAGAATATATTTTCCCAGGAGATTAGGATAAATACAAAGTTAAGTAAATAAAAAAGTATATACAAGGTCATACGATGTAATTTCAAGAGTTAGAGAGCAATAACTACCAAAGGGAATTAGAAGTGCCCCAGGGAGAAGGTGGCACCTAAACTGATTTTTGAAGGAAGCTGCTACTTTATTTAGCTGGGCAAATATATGAAGGCAATTTTCTCTTCGTTCCATTTCCATTGAAAGCTTCTAGAAGAGTTGTGATGTAACATGTAAGTGCCTGGGGAGGGTATACAGATATCTATAACTGATTCTCACTGTGTGATAACATGGTGAATGGGAAGAACTTTTATTGGCTTCAGAAGCATTTAAAAGGTCTGAGTCAGCACTGAGTTGATCTCTCATCTCATTCTTTCAGCCTTTGTTCTGGTAGTTTGACTTCATTCAAAATGTTTGGTGAGAGACAATGCTATAAAGGGAAAGGACTTCCCTAGGAAGGTCATGGACTTAGGTCCTTGGCCTTTGTACTTGTTCTTCTCTGTTCTAGGTAAAGGCATATCTGTTCTCATGACTTTTGGAAAGTCAGGAGGGAACCTTAGCACCCAGAATCCCAGGTTTGTGTCTGGCGCAGCATTCATGCCTCAAGGGGCAAAGGGTGATCTTTGGGAGAGATCTTTGTGACCTAGTCTAATGGTAACTGGGAAGAGGACTCATCTATCAGTCATGCCTTATCTGGGTGAATGTGATGGGACCAATGTTACATGGAACTTGAGTTAAAACTGTGTCCCTGATGTGTTGGAAGGAATCTTTTTATTTTTGTTCACACTATATCTTCAGAGTAAATATCCTTTCGTGAAAGCTACATGATATTAAGTGGGTAAAGGAACTGGGCACTACTCATTGGCCCCTAATATCAAGAGGAGAACACAGGAGGTGGGGGAATCTAGCTGATGGCAGTAGAGAAGAGATACCTCAATTCTTCAGGGTACCCTGAAAGCCTGGGGGGCTGATGTAGCAGCCAGAGTATACTCACTACATCCATCTGCTCTTCTCCTTTCCTTCAGGGCTGTGACCAGTGGCAAAGCTCCCTTAGGATATTCTATCATACCAGTCCCATGCTTTATGCAAGATTCTACTCCTAGATAAAACTGGCTACTTATTTCCCTCTTGACTCAGTCAATAGGGCTTCCATTGAAAGTTTTATTTATGCAAAGCACTCTTCTCATTTTTTCTCTTACTTTTTTTCCTCCATTTTTGTTGATCCCTAGGGAAACCTTTGTAAATAGTTCTCTTTTGCCTTTTCTCATAATAGCTACCTTGCTCAATTCCATTTGATTACTATCAATGGCTTTATGCTAGAATCTCAAAACAAATAGAACCAGTTCAGCTGTTGTTTGCCTGGGGATCTCAGTAGAATGCAATTACAAGTCACTGTACTCTTTCTTGCTTCTTCTATGTCTCCCACCAAAAAAGATTTTGAGCATATATAGGATTTTATGAATTTCTTCCTTTCTTTCATTTTTCTGTCCCTATTCTTTTGTATCCATATAGGTACTATAATTTTATTTATGCACCAGGTTATTAAATATTTGTAAATGATTTCCAGAAGCTGTATAGAATCCTCCTAATTACATCACCCATTGTGAATGTTTCATTTTTTGAAACAGAAACTGTAAAACTGTCAAGATTTTGTTATGTAAATGTTATTTCCCTTCTGGTAAAACCAACTAACCAGACAAAAAAACCCAAAAAAAAAAAACAAAACAACAACAACAAAAAAACCAAAACACCAAAAAACCCCAACCAAATGAAACAAACAATTACTTTATATGAGAGGAATTCGGAGGGATTTTTCGCCCTCATTTGCTTGCTTTTGATATGAAAGAAATACCAGAAAGAAGCTTATTCAGTCTTGAGGTTACAACTTATGTACATGTTCTTTAGTTAGTATTACAAGAAAAAAAACCACACTTGAGAAAGGGTCTGTATGGAGGAATTTCCTCTAAAAGAAATAGGCATATATACTCTTTCATTTTAACCAGACCACACATCTTATCAGACTGAATCAGATGGCCAGAAGAAGAGTTTGTGGATGCTCATCTTTTAAGGTTTTAAAATATGTGACATTTCCTCTGCTTGACAGAAGAATGGTGAATCTGGTTTTGTACAAGACGACCATTTATCTGGTTGAAAACAACGCTTTTTAGGGGCTTGTTTAAAACTTAAGTTAAAATTCCTGCTGGCTAACTGAAGGTTTCATGATAATGGTTCCTTTCTTTCTACAGGTCTAATTTATCAACATCAGACCCTAAAATTTGGGTTTTTTTTTCCTATGTGCTCTCTCACTCTGGCTATGAAAAATGTGGGATAATATGAAAATGGATATTCCCAAAAGCTTCTTATCAGTTGCATTACCTTGAAATGACTGAAATAGGAAGGAAATACAGCTCTCTCTGCATTTCTCATGCCTCACTACTGGTAACCAAGGTAAGACAATTGTTACCCATCATTCAATTTTGGGTGCCACTGATAAAATGCCCATGCGCAAATGACTTGGGCAGTGCTGGCAACAAATGGCACATCCTCCGGGCTAGTTTTCCTATTAATAAACGGTTGTAGCAGATGAGGAGTGCCCATAACTAGGGTGTACATACACTGTATACTCTTCTATGAATATAGATTATTCTATATTTTTATGAATATTTTTGAATAAAGAATGTTTTTATGAATAAAGTATGTTTTGAGGAATTAATAATGAAAATATTAGAGTATGGATGGACTCATGATGTCTAAATTAGATTATTCACATTAGAGCTTATCAATTCTTTGAAGGCAGGAACTGTGCTTCCTCTCATGCACCAGATAGAAATAGGATATGATGGACCTTATGTAAGAATTGAATTTTCTCATTGTTTTTACACAGATCACTTTTCCCTAGACCTCTTCTGGTCTTACTTTTCTTTAAAAAGCAAGTAATTAAAAAACGGCAAGACCAAACAGCAAAAACCATAAAATATTCTCTTAAAAAAATCCACTGAAGTGCTTTCATTAAGACTGTCTTCAGGCAATATGCTTCTTTTGTGTACCTTAGTCTTCCCTTTTATTTCTGCCTGTCATCTTTCTCCCCTTTTTCAAGCTCTTCTTCTATCTCTTTCCTTTCCCATTTAAAAATCTATTCTCATGAAACGAAGTTATATTCATTTTTTTTCTTTATAAATATTTGTTCATTGTATTCTACGTGGAAAGCATTGAAGTCAGTTATTTTGATATTTCTGATTTTAAGATAACACCTCTCTCAGATTTATTTGCATTTTCAGTCTTATATCTGGATTTAAAATGAAAGAATTTCCCATGTCATATATTAGGAGAAAGCAAAGGTATCTTCCAGAGTCCCTAAAATCAAACCATGTAGGTGGCCACCTACTCTGTCTGTCATTAAAGTTACTCTTTATGTTCATACATGCAGAGTGTAACATAAGTTAGCCGAAACCTCCTTGTGCTTTATTTCACACAGTGTGTTTGTTGCATAGGGGCTTTGAGTTTATATTAGGGGATCTTTTAAAAACTACCTGGTAATAATGGGAGAGGGTAAAGTAGGCGGCACAGCGGATAGAGCACTGGGTTTGCAATCAGAAAGTCATCTTCATAAGTTCAAATTTCACCTCAGACATTTACTAGCTGTGCATCCCTGGGCAAGTCACATAACCCTGTTTGCCTCAGTTCCTTATCTGTAAAATGAGCTGGAAAAGGGAACGGTGAATCACTCCAGTATCTTTGCCAAGAATACCCCAGACTGGGTCACAAAGAGTTGGACATGACTGAAATGACTCAACAACAACAAAAGAGAAAATGAATGCCCTTCAAAGGAGACCTTGTCAAATAAGAGATTTAAACTAACAGCTAAGAAAATGATAAAGCTTCATTCTCCACCTCTCCATTGTCTCTATAGATGCAAAGGTATACATAGGAAAGAATTGTAGGCTGTTTAAGATGACAGAAAGGATCCTAGAACTTGTGTGTGTGTGTGTGTGTGTGTGTGTGTGTGTGTTTGTGCGCATGCACACAAGTGTATGTGTGTTGGGCAAACGATCAATAATCAAATTTTGAACTGTACTAACTATGCTACCGATCCCTAATTGGAGAGACTCTTTGAACTTGAGATGGTTATCAAATGGGTTTTTTATCATTTAAAGTTATTTAAAGTGTCCTATATCCAACATGTTGTAGGTTTGGGGTATCAAAAAGTCAGACTTTTAGGGGCAGCTAGGTGGTGCAGTGAGTAGAGCACCAGCCCTGGAGTCAAGAGGACCTGAGTTCAAATCTGGCCTCAGGCACTTGACACGTGTACTAGCTGTGTGATCTTGGGCAAGTCAGTTAACCCTGCCCTGCTCCCCCCAAAAAAGGCAAAAGAAAAGTCAGACTTTTTCATGCATTGAAATGTTATGATGCATCTGATTTTTGGTTCTTTGTACATTGTACTTACATTTGGTGCCATCTGACAACTTTTGTGTTTATTATGGTATTCTGACCCTTTCACTCAATTTAACTTTCCTAAGTTTGTAAAATAGATTTGAAATGGCATTCTCTTGTTAGTATTTCAGATGATTAGGACTAGATTCCCACTGCACATTTTTTCTTAAAACATAGCTCTACAATATTAATATCTGCTTGTGATATCTGATTAACATAATTCATTGGAACACGTGGGTATATATTTTTGGAACTATGGTTTATGTGGCCTCATTTGCATGTACATATGTATTATTATTTTTAAGCTGTGCACATTGGTGAACATTGGCATGGGGGGGGGTCTGAGTTGGAAAAAGATGGTCGCTTCAGAGATGCTGAAACACAGGTAGTAGAAAACAAATGGGGGCCAGAGAATGGTCTGTTAGTGAAAGACTTGTGGGCCAAGCAAGATGATGGCTATCTATTGACCAACAGCTTAAACTCTGTCACATTTTTAGTTCCTTGAAGTTCCTTTTTTGGTATGTGGAAGGAAGAAGAGTTGCTCAAGAGAAAGAGTGCTTGATCTGGTGTCAGAAGACCTGGGATCAAATACTGACTCTTACTTCTTGTGTGATCTTTAGCATCTTACCTCCTCTATCTAGGCCTTGGTTTTCTCACTTGTAAAATGAAGGAATTGACTTAATAGTCTCAAAGTTCCCTTCCATTCTAAATATTGGACACAATACTCCTATGACTGTACTATATAATCTGAAAAAAATTCAAGTACTATTTGTAGAACAAATTGCAAAAATATTTTTATTTGTGTGCATACAAAATTATGAGTTTCACATTGCAATGCTACAGAAGACAATAAATTAGTCGTCAACAACACAAAACCCTATAGAAAAACTTTCAGTTTAGCATAAGTTGTTTCTGCTTGTAATTTTTCTGGAAATTGTATGAATTTTAAACATTTATAGAATATGTAATTGCATAAATTTAAAGAACAATGAAAAGTTAGGGTCGGCACACTAGGCTGGATGAACTTCGAATATCTTCTAGCTCAAGGATTCTGTGATATATCTTCCTAGTGGCAGTTGTGACCAACAGGAAATAATCTGGGAATAACTAAGCAACCATAATCTGATAAAAAAAAAAGAAATAAGAATTGATACATTTATTGGCTATTAATATAGCCATCTAGCCAAAATATAGCCATTTTCCATCTCCACTTTTAAACCGCTTTTAGACTTTTACCACATTGTTAGTTTGTTCAAATGTCATCCCAACCTCTAGTTTTACTATGGGCAATCTGACATTTTCTTTAGCTATAGTCATCTCTTTAGGAAACCACCATCAAAGACCTTCCAAAGGGTCAATGGAAACAATCTTTCTAGGTGAGAAAAAGTTCAAAAATGGAAATATAGCCCCCTCAAACTGGAAAAATTCTAAAGGGTTAATGCTATAATGGAGTTTTTGATGCATTCCCTTTCTACATACATATATAATATGAAACGATTACATACCATTTAGAATGTCAAAGTCATACTGTTTTTCCAAAGAGCGTTGTGCATAAGAGCTCATTCTCATAGATCTTGTCAACCCAGAACTTCCTGTGTGACTTTTGTTATGAAACTGGCCTCTGTTCCCTCATTTCCCATTTGTCATTTTAGGGAAATGAAGGTGATTATGAAGGTGAAGACCTAATTCACTCTGTATTGTGATCTTTCAACAGCATAGATATACTAAAGCAAAGCAAGAACACTGAAAACAAAATGTTTTCTCTGTTTTGCATCTTTCTTTGGCTTGTCATAAGGGTAGGCATCAAAGGAGACTCTGATCTGTCAGGTAAGGAAATACCTTTCTTTTTCCATATTGTAGTGAAAGTCCAAAGTGATAGATGATACATCAATATAACTAGTGTGTATATTCACTCGCATGATTTCTATTCCCTTTAAGGAGGATTTTTTAAGCTTTTATAGTAGGAAAAGAGGGAGAAAATATTGGAAGAGCATTGTTTCTAGCTGCTATAGTGAACAGTTACATTGGGATCCATTTGCAGCAAATGGGAGAGTAGTGAAGGCAGTCAAAAAACTATGAGCCATGATCAGGCTGTCTGTCTCTTACTTTTAGTATACTGGGCAGTTCAGATGTCTTCAAGTGCTTTTACAAGCCTTTGAAAAGATAATTGCCATGCTTAAAAATGTAGCAGTTTTTTGTTAAGGTAGTGTATGTAGAAAAAAAGTTTTATTTTGAGGAATATGCATAAGCACATTAATACCTTGCTACCAAGATTAAACTGCTGTCAAATAAGATTAGAGAAGACATTGGTATACTCATCAAATGGAATCTGACTATGAGTTTCATCCTATTACTAGTTTCTACAGTTCTCTGTTACTCTCTTTTTCAGGCTGCCCTTCTACAGAAAACACCCAGAGATACCGTGCGAGGAGTGGAGAGAAGTTTGTATTATTCTGTGATATTCCTAAACTAGGTCTCTGCAATAGGAGAAATCATTCAAGCAAAAAGATGTGTAGTAGAACTGCATGTGAAGGGGTCCAGTGGTACAAACAACCTCAAAATGGATCAGAACCATATGCTATTCAGAATGACCACCCTCATATGACATGGGAGAATAATTTACTTCAGTTTTCACCAATTGGTATCAATGATGCTGGGTCTTATATTTGTGCAATCAAGTACAAACCGAAGCTTGTAGAGGAGTCCAGGTAATGCTCATTCCTATCTGAAAGTACTATCTAATCTTTGTTTTATTTTAATAGAGTAAATATGTTTACTGGAGCTTGTTATCTTTTCCAGAAAATCAAAGGGGATAACTTGTTTTCTTAATATAACTGTAGAAGTTCAGCCAAAGGAAAAGACACCCTGTATGGACTCTGTAAAAAATGAGCTATACCTTGTTATTGGTAGCACTGATTCAATTCCTTGTCCTGGGGTGAACTGTGAGGGAGATTTACAAAGGCAAGACATGACGTGGTACAAGGTAAGAATGACTGAATTGTGTCACCAAGAGATAGCAAGTATAAAACACAAGCACCATTCTCGTTCTTCCAATTCTACAGAACTGGCCCTACAGTAGACCCAGAAGACTTAAGCTCTGATGCCAAGGTTGCTCACTCATTTTTTAGCACTTATGTAGAATTGTGCAAAGAGTGCCAAAAGATCCCAGCCTTCGAGTTATGTCTTAAGGTTAAAGCATCATCTCTAGAATATTTTTGTTGAAATGCAAATATTATATAGGGAAAGATAACACATGAGCACACTAGTATCTGTTAACTTAGCCCAGCTTAATTCGTTAGATTAATTATTACCTGAGAAAGCAGAAGGTAGGACCTTGAAGGAGTAGAATATGTGTTTGAAGTTAAGGTCAGGAGGTTGGGCACAGCTCAGAGCAGAAGAGAATATGGAGAGAAAATAAGGCCCAATACAGAACTTTTTGGCATATCCATGGTTAGGTGGCATGATATGGAAGATGAACCAGCAAAGGAGACTGAGAAGAGTTGTCAAACCGATTAGAAAGGAACTAAGAAAAATTAAGTGTCATGAAATTCCAGAAAGGAAAAGCATGTCCAGGAGGAGAAGGTGGTAAACAGAGTCAAATGGAAGTATGAGGTCTGAGAAAAGACCATTAGGTCTGCCAGATAAGAGATTATTGGTAACTTTGAAGAGAATAGTTTCAGTTGTGTGAGGAGGTGGGCAGCCAGATTGAAGAGTATTGAAGAGAGAATGAGAGGAAAGAAAGGGAAAGCAAGTTTTTTTTCTAGGAATTTGGGAAAGGGAGGAAACATTAATTATCTTACATTATTGAGTTAATACAACAAGAATAAGAAACTCTAAACCACACAGTAAGTATTCAGCATTTTTGCTTCCAGTTATGAGGTAAGTTAGCTGAGAAGGATGACTGCTAACTGCATAATGCCTCTGATCAGGAAAGCAAATTATGAGAACAGCATTGTGGTATATGCCTGTAACCCCTACTATTGAGATTTTGTGAATCATTGGGTATAGGAGTTCTGAGATGCAGTAGGGCAATAGGCTAATGGGCGTGCATGATAAGTCTGAGACTAATATGGTGAACCTTGAGCAGAGGGTCACCATGTTGCATAAGGAAGGGCAAACTGGCCCATGTTAGAAAAGCACAGCAGGTTAAGGCTTCTGTGCCCATGAGTGGCTACCGCACTTCTAGCCCAAGTAAGATAGGGAGACTCAATTTCAAAAGAAAAAGAAAGATTATGAGAATAGAAAACTTTAGTTGCGGTACTGGAAGAACAATTAGAATTTGTAGCATTCGATACTATTGGGAAAACTCATTTTGAGATTCAATCTAAGTATAAATTAATGATTCATAATCAGTGGCATATTTGGTCATACTTGGATTTTCTAGTATTTTATCACTATTTTCGTTGCTTTTATTGCAAGAGTTCCTGCATATCTAGTTCTCTCGCCTCTCCAACCCCAAACTCTACTTCCCTGCCTCCGTGTCAACTTAGCAATGGCAAGTCACTTAGTGAAATCTTTTGTTACTATCCATTTTGGAAGCAGCAATATGGTATAGCAGAACGTACATTGGATGGGAATCAGAGGACCTATGTTCAGATCCTACATCTGCTTATTACCAGGGTGACTGTACACAAATACCTTCCTCTTTCTGGGGTTCAAAAATGAGAGAATTAAAGTAGATGATCTCTAAGATACCTTCCAGCTCTGAACCTGTGATACTATGTAGGTGTATGCTGGTAAAATTTTAATAACTGGCTTTCCAAGTAATAAAACATATGTAGGACATACTTTAAGTTAAATCTTCATTATTAAAATTTTCTTCATCAAGTTCTTAAGTCTAAATAATGAACAAAAAATAAAACTTAACAATCAGCTTTCCCATTTCAAACTGGCTTCAGGTATCCTTTTTTTCTAAAAAAAAAAACCATTTTACTTTTTCAATTATATATAGAAACAATTATTAACTTTCATTTTTTTTTAAAAAATTGAGTTCCACATTTTTCTTTCCTCTCTCACTATCTCCTCTCTAAGAGTAAGCAATTTGATATAGGTTATGTATGTGCAATCATGTAAAACACATTTCCATGTTAGTCATGTTGTGAAAGAAGAAACAGGAAAAAAGAAAAGAACCACAAAAAATAGAAAGTGAAAATAATATGCTTTGATCTGCATTCAGATTCCATCAGTTTTTTCTCTAAATGTGGTTAGCATTTTCCTTTGTAAGTCCTCTGTATTTGTCTTGGATCATAGTATTGCTGAGAAGAACTAAGTTATTCACAGTCGATAATTGCACAATGTTGCTGATTCTGTTCACTTCACTCAGCATCAGTTTGTGTAAGCCCTTCTAAGTTTTTCTGAAATCTGCCTGCTCATCATTTCTTATAGCACAATGTATTCCATTATGTTTACATACCATAGCTTCTTCAGCCATTCCCCAATTGATGGGCATCCCCTAAGTTTCCAATTCTTTGCCACCACAAAAAAGAGCTGCTATAAATATTTTTGTATATGTAGGTCCTTTTCCTTTTTCGTGATCTTTTTGGGATACAGACCTAGTAGTGGTATTGCTGAATCAAAGCGTGTGCACAGTCTGATTACCCTTTGGGCATAATTCCAAATTGCTTTCCAGAATAGTTGGATCAGTTCACAACTCCATCAGCAATGCACGAGTGTCCCAATTTTCCCATATCCTCTCCAACATTCATCATTTTCCTTTTCTATCATATTAGCGAATCTGATAAGTGTAAGGTGGTACCTCCCAGTTGTTTCCATTTGCATTTCTCTAATCAGTAGTGGCTTAGAACATTTCTTCATATCACTATAAATAGCTGTGGTTGCTTCATCTGAAAACCGCCTGTTCCTATTCCCATTTATCAATTAGGGAATGTCCAGCACACATTTCTTGTTGCTATGATCCTGATAGTTCCTTGCCAGCTGTAGCCTCTGGAAACACTTCTTCCCTTCTGTGCTCACCACCATTGCCCCTTAACCATCACAACCCCTGACATTGAAGATCATCTTGCAGCCCCTGGCATTGAAGATCCTCTTTCCTAAGACACAAGAGCTGTCATTAGTGTCCTGTGGCTAAGAGAGTCTTCTGCCTTGCAAATGGGGAAGATGGGAAAAGAAAATCCTCAAACTCACCAGAATTAGAGGAAATAAATTCTTAGCCTCTAATCTTAAACAAGTTTTCCCTTAGAAACGTTGTTCCTAAGGTTTTAGAAAACCTTAGTCATTTTGATCCTTGAGTTCTGTGGCTGCACAGATTTCTCATTTTGGATGTCTCTGACTTCTCCACCCACTTTTCAGCTTTTTTTTGTATGTTGTCTTTTGTAAACTTTTTGAAGGCAAGTGTCTGTGTTTTACATATTTGTATTCCTAGTGCTTAGCACTTTTTCTAGCACATAATAGGTGCTTTCTGCCACTATTTTCTCCTCCCATCTCACATGATGAATTGGTCTTATCCCTTACTGAAGCTAATTTCTCTACTTGTTAAGGTGATCCCATTCCATTCTGCCTCCTGTAACATATTGCCCCCTCTGTCATCCCCATTTTTCACTTATTTTCAAACTTTTTTCTTTTTATTGGCTTATTTTCTACTGCCTAGAAACATGGTCCTGTCTCCCTTATCCTGAAAAAACCTTCACTTGATCCTTCCATCCCCACTTACTATTGCCCTATATCTTTTCTGCCTTTGTAGTTAAACTCATTGAAAAACCTATCTGTAATAGATGCCTCCACTTTCCTCTCACTCTGTTCTTAACCCCTTAAAATCTTGCCTCCAACCTTATCATTCCACTGAAAGTATTCTTTCTGAAGTTACTAATGATCTCTTAATTGTCAAATCCAATAGCCTTATTCCACTTGACCTCTCTGCATCCTTCAACACTGTTATCACTTTCTTCTTCTTGATAATCTCTAATCTCTAGGTTTTGGAAGCACTAGTCTCTCTGTTTTTCTTCCTACCTATCTGACAACTTCTCTGCCTCCTTTGCAGGATCTTCTTCCAGATCACACCTTCTAACTATAGATGTCCCCTCAGTGTTCTGTTCTAGACTCTTCTCTTCTCCCTTTATACTACTTCACTTGGTGATCTCAGTTCCTGTGGGTTTAATTACCATCTCTGTGCTGTTGATTCTCAAATCTACCTATCCTGCCCCAAACTCTCTGCTGACCTCCCGTCTCCCATCTCCAACTTCCTTTCAGATGTCCAGTAAATACCTTAACCTCAATATGTCCAAAATGAAACTCGTTATCTTTCCTATCTATATCTCTATATATGTGTATCCATCCATCCATCTACCCATCCATCCATCCAACCAACCAACTATTCATCTATCTGTCTATCCATCTGTCTATCTATCTATCTATCTATCTATCTATCTATCTATCTATCTATCTATCTATCTGTCTATCTATCTTTCCCGCATCTTACTTCTCTATTGCTGTAGAGGACAAGACCATCCTCCCAGTCCCTCAAGCTTGCAACCCAGAATTCATCCTGGATTCCTTACTATCTTTCACCCTCCATATCCAATCTTATTGTCAAGACTTGTAAATTTCACTTTTTCAACATCCCTTGAGTACATCCTTCTCTCCTTTGACATTTCTACCACTCTGGTGCAGGCCTTCTATCACCTCATGCCTTTATGATTGCAATAGCTTTCTGATGAGTCTACTTGCCTCAACTTTCTCTCCATCCCAATCCATCTCCCATTCAGCCACAAAAGTGATTTTCATAAAGTGCAGGCCTGTTTGTGTCACCTCCTCCTATTCAATAAGCTCTAATTTCTCTCTGTTACATCCAGGACCAAATACAAAATGCTCTTTTTGGCATTCAAAGCCTTTGTAACCTTCTACTTTTTCAGTCCTCTTAGACATTATACCCCAACACCTACTATTTGATCCATTGACACTAACCTCCTAGCTGTTCCACAAACAAGATGCTCAAGCTCTCAGCTCCAGGCATTTTCTCTGGCTGTCCCTCATACCTGGAATGTTCTCCCCCATCTGCTCTGACTACTAACCTCCCTGTCATCCTTTAGGTCCCTACTAAAATCTCACCTCCTATAGGAAGCCTTCTGTAGCCCCTCTTAATTCTAGAGCCTTCTATCTGTTAATTATTACCTATTTATACTGTATATAGTCTGTTTTGAATATATTTGTTTTCATGTTGTCTCACCTACTAGATCACAAACTCCTTGGGGGAAGGGATTTTTGCCTCTTTTTGTATCTCTAGTCCTCAGCACAGTGCCTGGCACATAGTTGGTCTTTAATAGATGTTCATTGATTGCTTGCTTATTGCTTCTTTATTGACTATTGACTAAAGTTCTAATGACACAATACCTCAGAAATATAAGAAGCTTTTTTTGAACTTGATTATGACAGGGAGGAGGGTCCAACTAATTCATATAATATTGTTTCTGTTGGAAAATGCATTCCAAATTCCAAAGCAATTTACAAATAAATCTTGAGGCAAAGGTGGTTTGCAAGGGTGGGACTGTCTATAATTTGGACTGACCAAATCATTAAGGTTTACTATAGTGTGTCATGTCACAGGGAATGGGACCACTACTATGAATGAATGACAAAATTAAAAGTCTAATTATTTGATTTCTGTTTTCTCTTGGATTAGAATGGAATGCTATGTCCTAATTGGAAAAACACTAACATAATCTTTGATGACATTTACCATTACAATCGTGGTTTGTATGTATGCGATTATAACCAGTCTATTAACTCAACTTGGTGGATAGTCAGAGCAGTTGTTGAAGTGAAAACCATTGGTAAGTAATATTTAGTTCAATGAAATTCCTTAAAATGTAGCACTGAGATTCTGATTCACATTAAATTAAGCTTGTTGGTCTTAGTGTCATTACTCTATGCATAAGTAATAGTCAGATGAAAGCTCTAGTCATGGAAAAAAAAGTACAAGTCAATAAAAAACTTTATTTAATTTCTCTATGTAGAGAGTTTCCCCCCATAAATTTACAAAGCCTATGCAGTTTTAAAAATCAGTATCCCAAAAGTTTTAGTGCAATTTTAACTATTAGAGTTGAAAGCTTTCAAAACATTTTATCTGTAAAGGTTATATCAATAAAATAAAGCAAATGCTTCCCCAGCTTCCTTCAGAACTCTCTCACAAATTATCTGTTGTCTATAATAATAATAATAATAATGATGATGATGATGATACCTACCATTTATAAATTGTTTTAAGGCCTACAAACAACTTTACAAACATTATCTCTCTTTGTCCCCCCAACAACCCTGGGAGGTAGGTGCTCTTATTATACTGATTTCACAGATGAGAAAACTGAAGTTAAGTGACTTACCCAGGGACACACAGTTAATAAGTTTCTGGGGCTAGATTTGAAATCACGTCTTCCTGACTCCAGGTTCAATGTTCTATCCTCTGTGCCACCTAACTGCCTCCCTATAATTGTTTCCATTCCAGCACCTCTCTTCTCCCCAATAGCAAGATTTCTTTTTAGGATGTCTAATATGGAAAAACAAGAACAACAAAAACTGACCTTAGCAGTTACCTACAAAAGAAAAAAAAGAAGCAGCTGTATGGCTCAGTGGATAGAATTCTGGGCTTAGAGTCAGGAAAACTTGAATTCAAATCTGATCTCAAACACTTATTATCTGTGTGACCCTGGGCAAGTCACAGCTTCTGTTTGTTTTAATCCACTGGAGAAGGAAATGACAACCCATTCCATATCTTTGCCAAGAAAATCTCATAAACAGAATGGTCCACAAGGTCGTGGAGAGCTAGACATGACAACAATTAAACAACAACATCGAGGAAGATAAGTTGAAACAAAGTTATCAAATGATATGATTCCTTGGCAGGAAAGGGAAGGGGAGATAGAGGAAGGGCAGCCTTGTGGTATCTAGGGCTTCTGTCTTTCTCCATAGCCTAGCGTCCTCACCAACTGCTGGTTCCATATTGCCCTAGGCATGGTTTGCAATGAATGCACCAGTGGCAGAAATTCTTATTTATACTAATAATGCCTTATACCTAACTTTTAGATAAGGTTTTCCCAATCTGCTGTATATACTTTATCATGGACAACAAGCAGTCATTAAGGTATTACTTTATGCCAGGAATTTTGCTACTTGATGAAGATACCAAAAAAATAAAAGTTCCTGCTCTCAAGAAATGCACATTTTATCTAATTAGGGAGACGTTATGACAACCACTAAGAACATTCAAGGCATATAATCACTAAATGGGAGGCAATATCTATGTATTTTTTAATTGTACAAAATCTACATATTTTGGGAATCAATCAAAATTTTCAAAGTGCTTCTTAAAGATATAAGGAACAAATAGAATAGCTGAAGGAATATCCATAGTCCATGGCTGAACCATGCCAATAATTTTAATGCCATGCCACTAAACCTATTAAAGGGGTACTCCTCAGTGATAGATAAGATAATAATGGAATTCATTGAGAAGAATGAAATATGTATAATATTAAGATGAGAGAAGAGAAGCACATTTATGGGTAGGTATATATGTATATACAAGCTGTCCCAGAAGCCTTGGTGCTATTTGAAGGTTCAATAGCAGAAGATTTTTTGAACACCCTGTATAGATGTGTGTGAGTAGGGATATGCATGTGCCTGTGCATATGTGTGTGTGTGTGTGTGTGTGTGTGTGTGTGTGTGTGTGTGTGTGTATCACCCATGTGATCTCAGGCTAGTCATTGCTCTTCAAGGAAGGGGTCATAACCTCAAAAATGTCAGCTGTTGTTCCATAAGCCTGTCTCAACTTGTGAAGAAAATACTGTGCCATAGTACTCCCTTACTGAGTCTTTGGGGAATATACTTTCATCTAGAAGGCTTTAAGATAAGAGTCCCATCCCCCACTCCCAACACACACATATGTAACACAACACAACAAAACAAAAAACCTGCTATCCTAGTATCACGGTGGTAAGAATTGATGAGGAAGGACGAAAATTTGAAATACTTGTCTCCAAGTCAAGACCTTGTTCTAAAAGGTTATAAATAAATTTGTCAGTTTCCATAGTATAAAGAGTAAAGCTTTGTTTTCTCTTCCAGTGCAAAATACTTCATTCACACCGATCATTTCTGATCCACCACATGACAAGTTCACGTTGGAAGTGGAACTTGGTAAGTTGGGACACATCTCTCTCCTTGGAAAGGACCATGGACATATTTAGTATTAATGTGATCAAAGATCTTCCCTACCCATTCAATAGGCCTTGGGTGGTGCTAGGTGAGAAAGCTTGATTATATCTTTGTAAGTAGGCCTCAAGCCTCTACTCACCAGGTACTAAGGTGATTTGGGTGTAAAGCCATCAGGGCCCTAAGGGGAGTTGCTCAGACCAGAGCCAATGGTATGTGCATTGAGTTCCATACAATCATGAATTCAGCCAATCAGAGACCTGAGTTCTAGCCAATCAGACACCAGCTAGGACTGTATATAAGGAGAGCTCAGCATGTGAGAGAACCAGAATTCAAGAGGGATAGAACTGAGAGCAGCAGAACTGAGAAGACATTGAGGCAGCAGACATCAAGAGGGTGCTGAAGAGCAGACATTGCAAGAGCCAGGGTCAGCAAAGCTGCAGAAGAGAGTGCTGAGCAGAGAGTTAGGATTCGTGAGGGATTGTTTACAGGAAGGTTCTAGCAAGGGGGAAGGTTACAGGATGACTTGGTGCCTATGTTATACTTTCCTTGTTGCTACATTGAGGTGGAATTACTGGTTTTGGAATATAATTACTGCTATATCAAATTGGAGATATTGGTCTTGAGATTTTGTCCTCTGGAGTCTAAATAAATGTTATACTTCCTCTGCCTTCTACCTAGAGAGTTTTTCATACCTTGCGATCTCGAACCATACAGGCCTGTTCATGATCATCCTCCGGGTCATGAATCTTGCCTTACTGATACAACATAGGGACAATAGAAGCCACTTATCTCTGTTGCTCCTTATTTGCATCTCTTCTACCAGAACTGCCATTCCTGTGTGGCAGTGTTCATCTTTGAGAACAACTCCCTTGCTTTTTGTACTGCCTGCAGCTTCAGTTTCCTCATCTTAAAATGGTCATATTCTTCTTTCCTATTCCCTATTTCCAGGAATGCCATTGATTCTTGAATGCAAAGCACATTTTGGCCAGGAAAGAAATTTCAACCCTGTAATAAAATGGTATGTTGAAGATGCTGAGCTTAACAGGGAAGAACTAAGACCAGAAAATATAAGGTAAAATGAAAATCCAATGAAATTGAACTTCAACTTTATGAAATGTTTTATCCTCTTACATATCAGTTTAATTATCTGAAAATGAAATAAAGGAACCAGTTGACTTCTAAAATCCTTCTTAGCTCTGGATTTCTGATCCTATAAATTATATAGGGCATCTGAAAAGTCTTAGTGTAGTTTTAAACTTTAATAGATTTAATAAGATTTTGGAAAACTGTGTGTGCAGGTACACACACATATGTATATACATTGTGCACATCTGATTTTACATATATACATACGTATAAATATATGTGTGTATACATGCATTTACGGAGAGAGAAAAAGATGGCAAGTAGATGGATAGTCACAGATAAAAGACCAGGACTCAAGCCTTACCTCTCACACATACTATGTGACCCTGGGCAAGTCACTTAATGTTTCAGTTTCCCAGACAACTTTCTGTGATTGTAAGTCACAGAACAAATACCAGTCTACAACAGTAGAAGGAGATGCTTCATTAGGAATTCCTGCATCAATGAAATGGGATCATAGGATCATAGCACAAGACATGGAAGGAACTAGAAGCCATATAGATGAGGAAACTGAAGTAGAGAAAGGTTAAGGGACTTTTCCAAGGTCATAAGAAGTGGGATCATGGGTCAGCCCCTGTACATACATATATGTACATCTGTTTCTCATATGTACATGTAAAACCACAAACCTTATATAGTCCTTTATGTACCCTGCTCATTCATGCACACACACACACACACACACACACACACACACACACACACACACACACACACACACACACACAGCGTCCCAAAAGTCTTAGTGCAAAGGCAGATGAAGAAATTGTAATATAGTGCCAGAGAAGAGATTCAAAGCTAAGGCTCCTAACCCCCAATTCTGTACTGTTTTTTAGCCAGATGGTTGAAATTTGGCCTTCATCAGGGCCACTGTTTCTTCCAGAGCATTATTACATGATCCTATGACTCAGGACAAGCAACTTAAACAGGTTGAAGGATACTGTGGTCCTTCCAGGTACCCTTCTTTTTAGGTGGTGAGATATGTTTCAAGGCACGCCTTGGGCCACTCACTACTCTGAGGGAAAGGGTTTTCTGGAGAATTGGTGGGTTCATTAGGCTAGGGCTAAGCTTCTTTCTCAATTCCTATATATGGCACCAAGGCTTTAGATTCTATGAGAGGGACAACCAAACTGTTTCGTTCTCTGTTCTGACTGTCCTGTCACCAACTAGATGTCCTTGTCACCAACTAGAAACTAATATGCCTTTACTCCTACCTACCCACCCCATCCCCCCACCCCTGCCCTTGCCTTCTTCAGTAGCTTGCCAATATCCTTAAATCTCCAAGCCCCAGTAACCTTGCCCTGGCACATGGTAGACACTCATTAAATATTTATTGATTGACAGATAAGATATACCTCTGGCAAAGGTATTCAGTGCTTTGATTCTTAATCCATATCATTACTATCAGGACAAGAGAATCCAGCATTACAATCCAGTCTCACTCCTTATTCCTATTAAATGCAACCAGATTAAATCATAAAGACATTGGATCATAGAATCTAGATAGACAAGTCTTTAGAAATTATGTAGGCTAAACCTATCATTCTGCAGGTATGAAACTGTGGTCCAAAGACTTTTGTCTTTGGGCGAATGGTTTGGGAGAGAGACTTTGGATGGGTAGTAAGCAGCAAAGCTAGGGATTCAAAGCTGAGTTCTCTGACTCCAAATTCAACACTTTCCTTCCACTTCATGCCACTTCTGTAACAAATTTCTCATTTTTATGACTGTAGATAAGTATTAGGTGACAGCTGAGTAGGCTCGCGGGAGGTGCTGACATATATTCTTTGCATAGGTGATGACCCAGGTACATGACGGTAGTGTCTTTCTTTCCCAGTATCATCAATCAAGTGGAGAAGAAAACTATATATTATACTGCCTTCTTGAAGCAAGTAACTAAAAAGGACCTACTAAGGAATTTTATATGTTTTGCTCAGAATTCTGTGGGGAATACTACACGGACCATCATGCTAAAACAGAAAAGAGGAGGTAAACCCCAAAACATCATGTTAGAGATGTGGTCTATCCATGTCTACAGGGAAGTGGGTATGAGGTAAGCTTTGTTGTCAAGGAGATATCTAATTCCATTTGACTTCACTTCTAAGTAACTGCCTACCCCTGGGGACTAATCTTATTGCTCATATTCATTAGGAAGAAAGAAAAGAAATAAGCATTTATTAAGCACATACTATATACCAGTGTTTTACAAATATTATCTCATTTAATGCTCACAATAACCCTGGGAGGTAGGTGCTATTATTATCCCTACTCTATATTTCAGGAAATTGAGGCAGACAGAGGTTAAGTATTTTGCCTAAGGTCACTCAGCTAGGAAGTGTCTGAGGCTGGATTTGAACTTAGGTCTTCCCACCTCCAGGCCCAGTGTTCTATCTGCTGACTCCTGAAACCAACAGGACCCTTGTAACAATCTAGACTTTTCTTAAGCAAGAGCCAATCATCTGAGAGCCTGCAATCTATCTAATACTATATGACAAATTCCCAGGGTTCCTGGGCTTCCTCACTCATCTCAAAATGATAAGCATCTTATTTTAGAATGGGAAGGAACCTTGAAAATCATCTAATCCCAACCACCTAACTTTTAAAGTGAGAAAACAAGCCCAGAGAGATTAAATAACTTGTCACATAGCTATTAAGTGGCAAGTTGAGATGCAACACCAAATCTAGGACTCTCTGTACATCCAACACCACTTTTCATCTAGTTATCTCCAAAGAGTTAAAACATATGGATGGGGAATGCTTTCAGTGAAGGGGTTTTTGTGAAAACAATTGTAACTTAAAGGTTCTGTTTGGGAATATGGATTCCTTTACAATGTATTCTTATGCAAAAGTGGTCTTTTCTCTAGACCTGTTGCTTGCAAGAGTATTAATGGAGAATGACAGCTGTGATATTTTTGCTTCCCAGTGCTTTTCACATACATACTATTTGGCACCACTGTAACACTTGTGGCAATCCTCATGGCAATTGCCTTCATCTACCGTTACTGGGTTGAAATAGTCCTTCTTTACCGAACTTACCAAGCCAAGGATGAAACTCTAGGGGGTAAGTTCTGCAGCCTTGGATTTTCTCTTAAGGAACTGAAATATATGGTCAATAGCGAGTGAATGTTTGAAAATGTTCTCTTAATATTGATGAAGTCTGAGTTCAGATTAAAATATATTTTTTTTGTTTTCTTTATGTCTCTTGCTTTTTTATTTGCAACAGCTAGTGTGGAAATATGTTTTGCATGACTTCACATGTATGATGGATATCATATTGCTTGCCTTCTTAATAGGTAGGGGAATAGCTAGAGGGAAGCAGAGAATTTGTAATTCATAATAAAAAATTTGATTTTCAAAAAAAAGTTCTCTTAACCACTGGACTATGCTGCTTGAATTGGGGTTTTTTTTGAGGGGAAATTGCCTTACCTCGCTTTATTTTTTTTAAATTAACACTGGTGCTTACTATCTCACCCAGGCTGGAAATACAGGGTCGATTCCACTCTGATTAGCATGAGAGCTAATCTGTTAGCAATAACTTCTTCCAATCTGAAGTGCTTCCCCATTCTGCACCATTATCATCTCAGCTACCAAAATGATTTCCTACACTGTGAATAGGTCCACATCACCACCCCACTTAAGAAATTCCATAACCTGCCCTGTTTTCTGACCTGGGCTGGTTTGCCTTACCTTAGCCAGCTTAGTGGTCCTCATTTCCAAAAGTCTCACCATATTAATGCTGAACTTAATGTGGATACCTCAGAACTGAGATCCTCCAGCCTCAGGCTCCCAGGTAGCACAGATTAGAGACATGTAGCCACCATCCCAGCGTGGGTACTCTCAATCAATTCAACAACAGGCATTTATTAAGTGCTTACTATGTGCCAGGTGCCGCTCTAAGCACTTGAGAAACAAAGAGAAAGCAAAAACAGTACCCAGTCTCAGAGAATTTATGCTGAATTCGGGGAGACATCTATAAGTCAGAACATACAAGATAAATGAAAAGAATATGGTGGGTAACCCTAGAGGAGATTGCACTATTAGCTGGGACAAGGAAAAGTCTCCTGCCGGATTTTGTATTTGAGCTGAGTCTTAAAGCAGCCAAGATTTCTCGAGGTCAAAACAGCCAGTACCAAGGCATGGAGGCGGGAGATAGGGCGTCATGGAACAACGTAGGCCAGTATTGCTAGATTGTAGAATATGTGGAGGGGGGTGGAATGCACAAAGACTGAAAAGGTCGGAAGGGGCTGAGATGTAAAGAGCTTTTAATGACAAAGGACTTCAAATTTAACATTAATGATAATGGAGTTTCTTAAGCAGGGTGGTGAAATCATTTTGGTAGCTGAGTTGATGATGGCATAGAATAACAAAGGATTTGAGACAGGGTAAGCTTATTGTGATAGTCCAAATAAGAGGTCATAAAAGCATGAATTAGGTTGCTATTTGTGTGAGTGAAGTAGAAAAGAGAGTTTGTAAGAGATATTGTGGAGAAAGAAATTATGGGATCTGACAACTGATCAGATAAATGTTGTGGTCAAGAGAGAGGAATCAGATAATACTGCATTTAGAAGTCCAGGTGACAGGGAGGGTGGTAGTGCCTCAGGGATGTCTAGAATAGAGGAGGTCTTGGGGGAGGGGATGGGGCAGAATAATGAGGTGGACATGTTGAGTTTGAAATGACTACTTATAGGGAGCTGATCACCTGACTACCTTGTGCTTTCCATACTCTAGTCTAAATGCCAAAATTCATAACGAGGTAAAATATAATTTTCACAAAACCTAAAGAAAAAGCATGAGTGGAAGATAATAATATTTATTTATACAGTGTTTTAAACTTTTGTAAATTACTGCACATATTCTATCTTTAGTTGATCCTTAAAACTCTCATTGACACAATTATTCTAATCTCTTAGATTAGGCAGTTTAGTGGTCAGGGAGTTTAAGTGACTTGCCTAGAGTCACAGAATTAGTAAGTATCAGAGGTAAGATTCAAACCCTAGCTTCTCCTATTTCTAGATTGAGCCTTTTCCCCACCATTTCAAGGTATTATTTAGATTTGATCTGTTATGGGAGGAAAAAAACTTTCAGAAACTGCAGTCAGATATAAGGTATTGTGACATATGAATGGGGCTTGGGGGTAGGGGAATGTAGATTTCATTTCTTTTTGTTGTTCAGTGGTTCCAGTAGTGTTTGATTCTTTGTGACCCCATTTAGAGTATTCTTGGCAAAGATACTGGAACTGTTTTTTTTTCCCCTCCAACTCTTTGCAGATGAGAAAACTGAAGCAAACAGAGTTAAATGACTTGTCTATGGTTACATAGCTAGTGAGTGTCAGAGGCTGGATTTGAATGCAGGTCTTCCTGGCTCCAGGCCAGGTACTCTATACACTGAACCACTTAGATACTCCTGATTTAATTTCTAGTGGGGCCAAAACAAATTTCACCCCATCACACCTGGTCTTTGTAGTTTTAGCAATTGGTTTTAAAATGTTCTTTCAATTCAACAGGTACTATAGAATATATCTTAGTAGAAACCTCAGAGTAACTACACATGCTCCTTACTAAACAGAATTACAACACAAAAAAATTCTTTTACTTTTTGCAAAGATAAGTTAGTCAACTCTAAAACATTAAAATGGCTTGTTATTTTTTTCATTGTAAGACTCTGATAGTGCCTTAGTGACCAAGTAACTGACTTTTAAACTTCAGGAAATTATTTACCTCACTGCTCCCCATTTTCTCATTTGTAAAATGAAGGAGGGTGACTAAAAACCAGATGACAGTAAGGTCTCTTCAGCTTTTAGATTCTTTGATTTTTTTTTTTTTTTGCCATCTAGTCCTGAATTTCAAAGTTATATTTTTAAGAGCAGTAATATAGTGCCCTCTGATGGCAAAATTTAGAAACTTTCTTTGAATTCCAGTTAATTTATTCAAGTATTTAATAAGTACTTACTATTTACCAGGGCTAGGTGGTACAGTGGTTATAGTGCCAGGCCTCAGGTCAGAAAGACTCATCTTCCTGAGTTCAAATCTGGCCTCAGACACTTACTAGCTGTGTCACCCTGGGCAAGTTATGTAATCCTTTTGCTTTAGTTCCTCATCTGTAAACATGAGCTGGAAAAAGAAATGGCAAATAAGTCCAGTATCTTTATCAAGAAAATCCCAAACGGGGTCACAGAGGGTCAGGCATAACTGAAACAACTGAACAACAATAACAGAAGACATTGATAATTAGCAGATAAAACATGAAGACCCACCAAAGAAGACTTGAGAAGGGTCAGTTATGCAGATAGGAGGAAAAAAAGAGGGAAAAAGCCCAGAAAAGAAAGAATATGTAGGAAGAGATGGTAGCAAACAATATCAAATGCTATAGTAAGGTCATGAAAGATTAAGACTGGAAAAAAAAAGCCATTGGACTTTGCATTTAAAATATCATTAGATATTTGGGAGTTCAGTCAGTCAATCAACCAAAAAGCATTTATTAAAGAACTACTGCAATATGACCTAGGGGTACAAAGAAAAAAATCAAAATGCCCTTTAATGGCTTATATTTTATATCCATATGTAGGTACATGCAATTTAGATGCAAAGTAGGTACAAGGGACCAAGAAATAAAATAAAATTGAATTAAAAACTAAATACAAGGTAATCACAGAGGGGAAGGAATTATCAGCTGAAGGTCCCCCTTAGGTTGAGGGTAAAGTGGAGAAGAATATTCCAGACCTGGGAGACAGCCAGGGAAAAGGCAATGGAGATGGGAGTATTCTGTTTGAGGAACAAGAAGGAGGCCAGTATTGCTGGATTGTAGAGTGTGGGAAAAGGAATAATGTTTAAGAAGACTGAAAAGGTAGGAAGGTGCCAGGTTGTGAAGAGTTTTGACTGTCAAATGACATGGCCAGACTTCTCTGTTAGGAAAATCATTTTGGAAGCTGTGTGGAAGATGAATTGGAGTGGAGAAAGTCTTGAGAAAGGCAGACCAATTAAAAGATTGTCTTAATGTCCAGGATAGAGTAATTTCAGTTGAGTGATGAGGTTAGATTCTGGATTAGAAAGGAGTGAGAAGGAACTGAGAGCAGAAGTGGACTCAGTGTAGATGGTTCATTGTAAATGACTTTTTCTAGAATTTGGCTATGAAAAGGAATAGAGGTAGAGAATACTAGCTTTGAAGTGCCGGCAGGGTCAAGTAAAGGTTTTTAAGGAAGAGGGACATTCAGCTATATTTCTAGACAGTAGGAAAAGAACCATGGGATAGAGACTGGAATTGAGATGTGATGATTGGAAGAGCAAGTACAAGAAGGGACTAGAAGGGATAAGATCAAAGGGTCAAGTTGAAGGGTGAGCTTTGAAAGGCCACCTCTTCAGAAACTAAAATAGAATGAGTGAACAGGAGATAATGTTACGGGGTCTGAAGATGGAGAATTAGAGAGGAAGTAGCTCTTGGCAAATGGCCTCAATCTTCTCAGTAAAGTTTAGCTTACTTTTAAATTACTTTAGTGCTTCAAAAGATATGATATTTCAATGTTGTGGGCACTCATTGAGGCATAGAATCACAGAATTTGAGGATCAGAAGGCTATATATTTCAACCCACACAGGAAAGGAATACTTATAACACACCCAACAAGTGGCTATCCCGCTTTTCTTGAAGAATTTGAAAGAGAGGAAACCCACGATCTCTCAAGATGAGAGAGTATACCATTTCTAAACCTCAGTAGTCTCCATGATTTACTATGGCCAGAAAATACATCACTCCATTGCCAGATATCTGGTGATGAGTCTCTGACTTTAGCTAGTTTTACCCTCACTAAGCTGGCTCACTAGACTATCCAGTTTCAGCAGCCGCATAGTCTATGTTCAGGTTCATGCTTGGCGCCTTTCTAGCTTAGAAGGACTTGACAAAGGTTTCACTATGTTGATGGAAGAAGACAAACTCATCTCCTTTCCTTAATAAAGCATTAGAGTGGGACTTTAGTGGCAGGCTTTTAAATTGCTTTCAAATTGGGTCAACTGAAACCTAAGCAAAGCTTGGTGACACTAGGATTCGGTTGTTTTAAGGTTGTACCATAGAGTACCTGCTGAGCATATGCTAAGTGCACCAATAAAATATAAATAGACCTAGTGGCTTAAAAAGGAAGAGATGGTCTCTCTTTCCCTTGGTTTTGTCTCTTCTCTAGGATTTTGTGACACTGCTCTCTCATGGTCCTATATCCTACCTATCTGATGAGTCTTCTCCACCCTCCTTTGCTGGATTTTCATCCAGGTGAAACCATTAACTGTGTGATCCTAAAGGTCTACAATTGCCCTTTTCTCTTTTCCCTTGGTTGGTGATCTTGTCAGCTTTTCTCTATTCAATTACTTCTATGCAGATAATTCTAAGATCTACTTATCCAGCAGACTTCCATTCTCACATCAGTAACTTACCTATTAGACATCTCAAATTAGATGTCCATAAACATTCAACTCAACTAATCCAAAACCAGAACTCATTATATTTCTTTTCACACTTTCTCCATTTCCCAACTTTCCCTTTACTCTCAAGGGCACAACCATCCTCTAATTGTCCCAGGCTGTTGACCTCAGTGTCATCCTTTATTCCTGACTCCACATTCCATACCCTATATATTCAGTTTGTTGCTGGGTCCTGTCATTTCTACCTACAAAACATGTCTCCTTCTCTCTTCTGACATAACCCTGGTACAAAATCTTCACTTTACTCCTGGACTATCGAAATAGATCTCTAATTTTGTTTCCCTACCTTCAGTCTAGCCTCCACCCAGTTGCCAATATGATCTTTCTCAAGCCAAGGTTTGACCATGCCATGCCCCCTACTTAATGAACTACAGTAGCTCCCTATTATATTCAGGATCGAATGTAAAATCCTTTGTCATTTAAAGCCTTCCCAACCAAAGTCCTTTATGCACGTCCAGTTTTCTTACGCTTTATACTCCCCTCCATGTGTTCTATGATCCAGCAACATGATCCTTCTTGCTATTCCTTGAATACAACATTCCCTCTCTCAACTCTGGGCCTT
The DNA here is from genome assembly GCA_028646595.1 of Phalanger gymnotis. Classification (NCBI taxonomy): domain Eukaryota; kingdom Metazoa; phylum Chordata; class Mammalia; order Diprotodontia; family Phalangeridae; genus Phalanger; species Phalanger gymnotis. The sequence goes on along the minus strand of CM053626.1, from coordinate 141,237,776 downwards.
TCTGTTGGCTATCTCCCATGCCTAGTAGAATGGTGTCTCTCCTCATCTCCATCTCTTGGATTCTTTCAGGACTTAACCCAAATCCCACTTTCTTAAAGAAGTTTTTCCCAATCCCTTTTCCTACCTTACCACTGTTATTGTCTCCCCCTGAGATTTTTTCTAATTTACTCTGTATATATCCCATACATACTTAAGTGTTGGCATTTAGTCTCCCCCAATTAGAATGTGAGCTCCTTGAGGGTAAGGACTGTTTTTTTTTTTATTTCTTTGTATCCCCAGTATTTAGTACAGTGTTTCATACATACATATATACATATGTGTGTGTGCTTAATAAATGCTTGTTGACTAACTGAATGACATGGACTCTACAGTAAATTATGATGATAATCATCATTATAATTATAATTATCACAATCATCATTTTTGAATCACAGCCCTAGAGCTGTCAGGGACCTTAGAAATCATCTAGTCCAAGCCCCCATCTTTCACATGAGAAATCTGAGACCTGGGAAGGCTAAATGACTTAACTAAAGTCACATAGGTAGTAAACATCAGATGCAGAATTTGAACCTCAGGCCTCTGACTCCAGAGCCAGAGCTCTTCCTACCTCACATAAACTATAGAACACCTTTTAATATATGTCCAAAATTTGGTAAAGGAAATAAATATACCTTATGAATCATTCAGAATGCTGTAATAAGAGCAATCATTATATACATGTATATGTGTGTGTGAATTTATGCCTACTTAATATAATTATAGTTTCATGTTCATATAATATGCTATAATTTAGCATTTTCCTCTCTTTAACACTCAGAGGTTGCCAATACAAATATCATTCCCATTTTACAGACAAGAAACTGAGGCTTTGACCTCATATTTACTCTTACTCATCACACACATCAATTTCATCATCATTTTCATCATTGCTGTTGTTAGATGACTTAGCATGGCCACAAAGCTCATAAGGGCTAGAGTAAGAAAACAGGTCTTTCTTCTGTGATGCCAAATTCAATATTATTGTTTTATGCATCTCAAAGCACTTTCACATCTATTTTCTCATTTTCCTATCAAAATATTCCTGTGACATAGGCAGAGCTGTATTATCTTCATTTTACAAACATGTAAACTGAGATTCCGAGAAGTTAAGTGACTTGTCCCCCAAGGCAAGCTAGAGAAAAGGCCAAGATTAAAATCCAGGCAACACTACTTTAATTGTGTGTTAGTTTTGCTAGCACACTTTTTCCATAGAACTTTGAAGATGGAAATTACTATTAAAAATAAAGAAGTTTATGGGAGAATAAAGTGTAGGTATAACAAAAGCTACATAATTATAGGTAATTGCTATTATTGCTGCCTGGGCAAAATGTCATCACAATGAACTTTAAGGAGGAATCCAAGTTGTGTTGTTTTGATTTCTGGAATTTTTTGTGTGAAACTTCACTTTTAAATAAGTGGGCCATTGACTGGCTTTCATAGAAAACTTCATTTTAAAGAGTTGTTGTTGATGGCAGTATTTTATTTTATTTTTTGCATTATAATTGAATTCTCTGTAATGGAGTATGGCCTATAATTAGCCCCCTATAACTTTAAACCAATACGGACCCACAAAATTTGTCTGGTAGGTGGCACTGTAGATAGGATGCTGGGGTCTGAAGTCAGAAAGATCTGATCAGATCCCGTCTTAGACACTTTCTAACTATGTGATCCTGGGCAAGTCATTTAACCCTCTTTACCTCAATTCCTCATCTGTAAAATGAACTGGAGAAGGAAATGGCAAACCAGTCCAGTGTCTTTGCCAAGAAAACTCCCAAAAGAGGTCAAAAAGAATTGGATGTGAATGAAAAATGATTAAGCAACAACAAACAACAACCTCCAAAATTAGGGAAAGAGTTGGATGGATCAGTTAGTGGTAGCTGAGATTGGTCGGTAGATCCCTTGAGCTCAGTAATTCTGACCTACAGTTGGCTAAGCTGGTCACACTAAATTCTGAATCAACATGGCAAATCCATGGCAACTTGCATTAGGAAGGAGGGAAACTACCTAGGCCAGAAATGGAAGTCAAAAAGCTCCCATGATGATCAGTAGTAAGATTAGACTTGTAAGTGGACACTGCATTTCCTGGAAGACCGGTTTAATTTTCTTTTAATTAAAAAAAAGGTTTTGCATGAGATATTTAGCTGCTATCTGTTATGAAGGTTATGGAGGCAACAGAGCACTGCTATGGGCATCATTAGATAATAAATATAGTTATATATGTAATGGACTAGATAATTAGACAATGGAAATTGCGTCAAACCCTCGTGGGAACACTTGCTGGCTAATCACATTACCTCTTAGAATTCCCTTACCCCTAAAATGGGGAAATCAAAGCTAATTTATCTCACAGAGTTTGTGTGAGATAGAAAGCTATGGAAAACATTAAGTCTGCTAAAATAAAGTCCACTATTGTATCCTAACAGAGAATAAATCATCAGTTTTTAATACCATCTCTCTTTTCACATATTTGCCTTTTCCTTCTAATAAACATTGATGAATTCAGTTACTGTTTTCCAAGAATGATTGGTTTGTGTCATGACAGAATCCTGAAACATTATTTGTCTAACTCAAATCCAAGCATTCACCTAAAATTAAAAAGTACCTATTCTACTACGCCCTTGGCATGCAGATTTGTATACCTCATGATTCCTTTCTGGGAGAGGGATTACTTGTGCCATTTCAGGTGAGGTCCTTTACCAAAGCAAATCAACAATTGTTCCACCATTTATAGTCCAACAAAGAGCATTAAAGGATTAAATGATTGGCCCGGGGTCACACAGACAGTATATGTTGAAAGTAAGATTTGAACCCAAATCTTCCTAACTCCAAGCTAGTAATATTGGTCGTTAAATGAGCATATCAACATTTTAAATACTATCAACTAATTTGTTGTTTACTCCTTTTTCACTTTGTGTCCAATTCTTTATGACCTTTTTTGGGGTTTTCTTGGCAAATATTTTGGATATATTTCCTTCATTTTATAGATGAAGAAATGGAGGTAAACCAGGTTAATTGACTTGTCCAGGGTCATACAGCTAATAAATGGCTAAGGCCAGTTTTGAATTCAGGAAGATGTGTCTTACTGATTCCAAGCCCAGTACTCTTATTTACTGTGCCACCTAGGTGCCCCACCAATTATTAACAAATTACTAATAATAAATGTAATTCATTTTTAATTAGTAACTGATATAGTGCTTTGAGATTTGCAAAGTATTTCATATCATATTGTTTATTTGATAAATGAAATCAGTATATTAATGCATACTTTTTCATGTACCTTATGTAAGCCTATGGATGTATCTAATTTTTATGACAGGCAGCTAGGTGTCCTGGTGGATAGAGTACTGGGCCTAGAGTCAGGAAGACTCATATTTGTGAGTTCAAATCTGGCCTCAGACACTTACTAGATGTGTGACCCCTGGGCAAATCATTTAACCCTGTTTGCCTCAGTTATCTCATCTGTAAATGAGTTGAAGAAGGAAATGGCAAACCAGTCCAATATCATGGCCAAGAAAACCCCAAATGGAATCACAAAGTATCAGACACAATTGAAACAACATGTCAATTATAGATGATGTTAAAATAGAAAATGGATTAAATGCTCCCTCTTTTTTTCCTTATCAGATAGAAAAGAATTTGATGCCTTTGTGTCTTATGCTAAACAAGACTCCTTTGACAGCCTGGACCCTTCATCTCTGAATGAAGAAAGCTTTGCATTGGATTTACTCCCTAAAGTGTTGGAAAAAAAATATGGATATACTTTGTGTTTGTTTGAAAGGGATGTGATCCCAGGAGGAGGTAAGTGGGTGTAGGTAGAGTTTCCTTCTTACTTGGGCATCTGTGTTGTTAGCACTGCCTGGATTTCGTGGAGGACACCAAGACCTCTGATGTTTGCACTGGTGACGGTGTCACAGAGTACACATAATGAAATACTTGTTTCTTTCCCTCCAGCTTACACAGAAGATATCGTGAAAATTATCAAGCAGAGTCGGAGAGTCATTTGTATCCTGAGCCCTAGCTATGTGAGCAGCCCCACTGTCTTTGAATTGCAAGCCGCAGTCAATCTTGCTTTGGAAGACCAAACATTGAAACTCATTTTAATTAAATTCTCTCCCTTCAAAGAGCCAGATTCTTTACCTCACCGAGTGAAGAAAGCCCTAACTGTACTTCCCACCATCACTTGGAAAAGTTCAAAATCAGCTCCTTCAGATTCCCGATTCTGGAACTGCGTTCGCTACCATATGCCTGTGAAAAACCATCGGGGATTAGGAGAGAAAGGGTTCAAGATTTTTCCAAGAATTTTCTCATTAAAACAAAAAGAAGAAAGTTATTCACTATGAGAGAAACCACTGGGAGGCACTACTGGCTCAAGGAATGGTAAAGTTAGAAGAGCTGCCTCCTTCCTTCCCAAAGGACTGGACTGCAGGGAATAAACTGGAAGGTTTCCTATAAGTCAGTGCCAGTGTGGGCACAGCAACAAGCTTAGGAAAATATTGTTCAACCTTAGGCTTCTTTCACTGGATAGGTTGTACATCCCCCAAGCCCTGTGTTGCCCATCATCCAAGAGTTCTTGACTTTTTTCCCCTCTGATATGGGAGTGAATTCAACAGCAGAAAAAGAGATTACAAAAGCTCATCTATACACTTTATAGGCATATATTGTCATTTAAAATGACTAATGGATATATTGTATTCATGACTTTTTTTTCATCTGTTAACAAAATCAAATAAAGGTTTTGCATTTGAAATGATTATGAACCTAGCTGAAGGTTTCTTGGCAGAGTTACTGCTCATTGCTACATTGACCCATCTGGGGTGTTGGGAAGGAGGGGGTGTGGATGGGGAAGCAGATGGGTGTGACCACAAGGAAGAGTAAGGACTGGGATGGCCTTAAATACCCAAGCCTGTGACTAACAAGATAGGCATCCAGGAGAGCAGGTGTGAATAATAGGGAGACAGCATGGTGGAGTGGAAAGGACACTGCACTATAGGTAGAAAGATGAAGGTTGTAGTCTCAAGTTAGCCACTAAGTTAATTTTTAGTTAGTTACTTTAAGCAAGCCATTACACGTCTCCGGACCACTTTGTAAAACGAAAGCAGCTCTACGTAAGCACAAAAGGCACTTCCACTTCTGAGAGTTGATGATTTCATGAGTGGGGAACCCAGGAGTCGGAAATGAACAGAGGAAGACAGCAAGGGTGTGCTGGAGCCAACCCTCAACAGTCAGGAGGACTGCTTGTTACATTTTCAATGTGGGTATTTAAGCCTTGGAAATCGGGAAACGCCATAAACATCAGGGCTTGGTTTATCATTTTGTAGATTTAAGAAAGTAATGGAGAAAATGTTAATAATGCAAATTAAACATAAAAGTGTGCCCTGTGTACTTTTTTTAAAAAAAAAGATATCCAGTTGTTAAATACCACTGGATCTGGGATTCAAGCAAGGATATATTTTAAAAAAATGTATAGGCCAAGCAGATGCTAGGCAAATGTGTTGGCAATCAAAATGGGCTCTTAGGACTTAGTTCAACCAAGTGCCCTTGAAGAGTTTGACCTTTATTTCCTTGATTAAATTAGGAGTCCTTGACCACCTCCTTGCCTCAAGGGAAAGCGTAGTTTACATGGGTTTGAGTGACATGTTTGGGACATCGGAGGCTTTTAGACCACGTGGGTTTAAGTCGTATCTTTGTGACAATTTTAGGCCACGTGGGTGAGTCGCATGTGTGACTCACTCTTGACCCTGAAAAAGATATAAAACCAGGGGTTGGCTTTCTCTTTTTTGGAGCTCTGACCCACAGCCATGGTGGCTCGAGTGACTCTAGGCTAGTCCTTGCTATGAACTCCCGGGCTGAACCAAGATGTTGGTAACTATGGGTTGTATTTGGCCTGTCTGTCGATGTTTGTGGTTTGTTTATATTTGCTCTGAAGCTCAGGGTGCTGGATTTTTCCCCTGAACTAAGTGAATGGTATTCGTATGTTGGATTAAAGTAAGATTATTAACCCCTTTAACGTTGCTTTCCCTTTTTTTTTTGTACAATAGAATCCCCGACCCCGCCCTGCCCTCACCGAAATGAACACATCACTTTTGCAAAATACTTAACATAATATCTCATCATCAGAGTGGACACATGACTCATTCGTGGGCCCCTAGATCTTTGTATCCATTACATAGGTCAATGGGAAACAGGTGTCGATAGTATAACAATAAAGCAAGACCAAAAGGATAATACAAAATAAGTACACAGAACAGTATCATCATCCTGGCGAGCCAGCCACTCCTTAAAAAAAAAGGAGAAAAAAATATAAAAACTATTTTTTATAATCAGAGTGTAATGGGCTACCCGAGGAGTTGGTGGGTTCTTATTCACCAGAACTCTTCAAGCAAATACAAGATGGATAACCGATGGTTACAGAGGGGATCCTCGTTCCATCATGCGCTGGTCCCTCAGGAGCCTTGGAACTCTGAGACTGTGCGATACCAATTCTACAAATCAGGTTCACGAAGTTTTTAAGTGACTGACTTGCCTAAAGTCACACAGCTAGTAAATGGAAAGCCCGGAACTAGAACCCAGGTCATAGGACTTCCAGTCCAGAGTTCTTCTGACTACACCATCATTAAACAAACAAACAAATAAAGCTTTCTGAGACAGGAGCTCTGTGCGTAATTCCGAAAGTAGTCTTAGAGTGTGGTTGGAATAAGTACACAGCATTTAGAAAGAGAGAAATAGACAAAGCATTTATTAAGTATTCACTGTGTCTCAGGCACTGTGCTAATCACCGGGAATACAAATACGAGCAAGCAAGACAGAGCTTGCCATCGAGGACCTTATTGAGGAAGATATTCTCCAAAAAGAGAGCCAGAAAGGAGGAAGGAGAGTTGAGAGGGAGAATGTAGCAGGACAAGGAAAGGAGGAGCCAAGAGAGCTTGGATATGAGATCGATTAATCAAGCAATCAATAAATATTTATTAAGCTCCTATTATATATTTATTAGGGCAGTTAGATGTCTCAGTGTATAGAATCAGGAAGACTCCTCTGCCTGAGTTTAAATCTTACCTAAAACATTTACTAGCTGCGTGACCCTGGGCAAGTCACTTAACCCTGTTGGCCTCAGTTCCTCATCTGTAAAAGAGGCTGGAGAAGGGAATGGCAAACCACTCCAATATCTTTGCCAACGAAACCCCAAACGGGGTCTCAGACTTGGACATGACTGAAATGACTGAACAATAACTTAGCACCTATTATATTCCAGGCACTATGCTAAGTGTTGGGTATACAAAAAGAGGCAAAAGATAGTTCCTGCCCTCAAGGAACTTACAATGTAGAAGGCTGGAATCCTTCTTAAAATGTAGTTGTAGGGAAGAAGTCACAAATCAGGTGAGAAGGTCTCAGGGTAGAGGATTCTCCAATGTGACAATGTGACAAGGAAGAGAAAGGGAAGGAATCCAGAGAGAGAGAGAGTGTGTCCAGGCATGAGTGACTTAATGCATTGTTCTCCTTGTAGTAGGTGCTCATTAAATATTTATTGAATGAATGGAGTCCTAGATGAGAGGATAACTAGCCTGATATAGTTGAGATTAATTTTATTCTACACAAAGTTCCTCCTTGGTGACTCATAGAGGTGTGGAAGTATTAGTGGGTTCTTGCTAGTTATGCTAGCAGACCACAAGTGCTGGCATGTTCTGCCTTGCTGAGATGACTTCTAACACGGTCTTGGCAATAGACTATAACTGCTAAGCACAGAGAGGCTCATCACCAGTCAGCTGGTGAATTCTTTGGCTAATGGTCCACAATCCTATGAAGCCCCTGTCTGCTTCTCCAGTCATGGAGGCCAACTGGTAGGATGCTAAGTGTTTTTAGACTCTCTGTATTACCTCGACATTACCCACCCTACTCCAACAATTCTCTAGTCAGCTACTATATACTATACTTTATATATATACTATCACATACATATACTTCATGTTATACATATATACTTTATACTTTATATATATATACACACACATACATATACTTCATGTTATACATATATACTTTATATATATATGTACACACACATGCATATATATATATATATATGCTTTAAATACAGTATAAAGGTAGGTAAGAATCTTTGTCAAATCTTTGCCAAACCATCAATGTACCTACTTCTATTAATCAGCCAGAGGACAAATACAGTTCATAACAAAGCCATTTAAGGAAATAGCAACATAAAAAGAAATAATAACAGATGACTTCCCTATAAACTTTGAGTCCACACCCGCAATTAAACGTTTCCTTAGTGGTAAGAGTGGCCCTACATAGGTATAATGTATGGATTATCCACACATAGGAATACATGTGGCCAAAGCATCCATATGGAAAAGTACACGTACAAAGAACACATTCATGGAAGGGAAATTCACACCCAATACAAAGCTGTCAATGTCTTCTAATAATTTGATTGTGCTCATCTTTGGTGTACTCTTCTGTGAATTTAACAACAGTTATGCCTTGTGCATCTCAAGGGTTAAGGGTGCAGTGCCCTCCTGATCTGAAAAATCCAAGTAAAATGTTTTGGTCCTCCCTTTGTACCAGAGAAGAAGCATGAAATATTAAGGTATTAAAAGATAAAACATGCTGCTATTATGCAACACTATAAATATATTTATGCATTTCTGAGTTTCTAAACTTTTTCTGTGTCATCTGTATCATCTGCATAACTCCCCTCAAATTCCCATTTAATTTCTTGTGCCAACCAGTGATATATCAAAACCACAATGGGGGAAAGTCACCATGTGAAAGGCATAACTACATTTGATTCATCACAGTCTTTCCTGAGTCTCTCAATTCAATGATTAATTTATGATCACAAACCTATTTTAGTTCTAAAGGTTTTTTTTCTTTAAATATATATGACTAAGTAAATTAACCCAAAATGAAAAAAGAGCCATGATGCCATATTGAAGAGACTTATCTAACCTCCCCTTCCATACTATTCCTTCATTCTCACCCCACTGATCATGTTCCTCACTTCTATACAAGTAGAAATGGCTATGTTATGTGGGAAATGTTAGCAGGCTTTTGACCTTTGTCATACTTCCTCCTAGTTAAAAAAATCACAGCCTATTCTCTCACAATTTTCTCTATATATAAACATTAAATTAATTGTTGGTATTATAAATATGAGATCTTTATCAAGTGATCAATGAGCTTACCCACTACTGGAAGAACTGAATTCAGTCATCTTGACATCTTTGTCACAAACAAAACCAAAAGACAAAAAAAAAAGTGCAACTAAATTTTAGGATGGCTCACAGGTCCTCCTTGGAAAGGTAAATAAAGAAACAGGAGAGGCTGGTTTTTCCTTGCAGCAAAGGCAATATGAAACATCACTTCATGGGACATGTGGTTATCTCACATTTCAATGTTCAAGATAAAAATTTGCAAATAAAACACTGACAATAATTTCAGCTTATGAACTAACATCTATTTCAAAAGTTGAGGAGTCAGGAAAATTCCATGGAGAGGTCAAGAATGCCCTCCAAGCTATATGTTTCCACAATTTGGCTAGTAGCTTCTGTGGGGGGTCCAGATCCACCCACAGCCAGCACCCAGAAAGCTGCCAGACAGCCAGAAAGCCCAGGTTCTTTTGATATGCCTTAATAAGGAGAGCAAGGTGAAGGGGTTGGCAAGCTTACTTTAATTCAGCACACAAATATCATTCACTTAGTTCAGGGGAAAAAACCAGCACCCTGAACTTCAGAGCAAAATACAAGCAAATTACAAATACATAGTTACCAGAGTTCAACAAAGTCTCAGCATCCAGGTTTACAAGCTGGAGGGCTCCTTAGCTACAGCTGCCCGGAGTCTTAACATCAACACTGTCTCAAGAGCCCTTAACCAAATTACAAACAGACAATTCACAGTTACCAAGGAACCATCAACATCTGAGTTCAGCCGGGAGCTCAACAAGGCTGGCTCAGAGTCACGCGCCACTTCTGCTGCGTCTCAGAGCTCCAA
>CM053626.1:141200572-141227235 GCA_028646595.1 Phalanger gymnotis | reverse complement strand
GGACTCAAACCCACGTGGTCCAAGAGCCCCCTCTGTCCCAGACATGTCACTCAAACTCATGTCTAAACTAAGCCCTCCCCTGAGGCAAGGAGGCACCAAGGACACCCAAATCTTGGGCCTGGGGCTTAGCACTTAACAAGACTCAATGAAATAGCCGAATCACTCAAGGCAAACAAAAGCCAAACTCTTCAAGGGCACTTGTTGAACTAAGTGCTAAGGAGCCCACCCTGCCTTTCTGACACACTGTATCAACCTATATTTTGATATCTTGCAATTTGATTGCAAAGATGGGCATAGGGAAGAATGGGAAAATGCATTGGTAAATATGAGTCAGAAATAAGAAACAAGAAGGACCTAATTCTACAAAGAGGTTTGACATGAATATATTATGATACTTTCTTCCAGAAAGGAAGAAAGTGTTGGACAGGGTAAGTACCAAATAGGAACAAAAAAAAGAAACTGATAATATTTTGATAGAAAAGAAATCACTCTTTTACTGGTATAGGATTCATTCAGAAATCGGCTGTCTATGTACAGTCGGCTATCAAATTGTTAGAACAAAGATTAAAATCAATTCAAAGACTTGAATTCAAATTTTGATTCTGCTGTTTGCTACTTGTATACTCTTGGACAACTTAACCTCTCTGGGCCTCAGTTTCCTCATCCATAAAAAGAATGTGTTAGACTATATATTCTCTAAGTCCTTTCCAGTTGTATACTTGTGATTCTAATAAAAATAATGGAAAGATATGGTATACAATTGAAATGACTCCAGTATAATCTGTTTAAATTAGCTATTGGTATGAAAAATGAGAAATTGGTGAACACCAATTCCAAAAAAACTTTAATTGATATATAAATTAATTGTGATAAGGAAAAGATCAAAAGACCTAGAAATTCTCCATTAAACAATAAATACTTGATCTTTTCCAGACAGAGAACATAGTAGCCAAAAGCGACACTTTAAATTTAATCTTTAGTAAATTCATTTATTGAATTTTAAAGAAAACAGAAGGTGGAGACCATGAAGTGTCACATCATAAAATGGCAAGAAATGGTGGAGGTAAAAATAAATTTAAAAGAAGTTTAGTAAGATATCCAACCACATAAAGTTATCTCCAGGATGTTTAAAGGCGAAACTGGAAGGAAGCCAACAAACTGATGAAAAATTCAAAAATATATAAAGATTTTTATAATAAATTCTTTTCACCATCAAAAACTATGGTACCACCACATTTGGATTCTAACAACACAGTCCTGATGTACTGCATGAAGAAATGGTCATGGTCCTTAAGAAAACAAATGTAGAGAACAACTGTGAACCAAACATTGATAAGGTCTGTGCTGAAATACTAAAGTTTTAAAGATGTTGAGAAATCAAATTTCAAGGTTTCTGAGAGAGGACTACACCAAAAGCATAAAATCAATCTCATAACATTATTATTAAGAAGATAATGGAGAGAATATGATAATTGCTGACCCATACCTCTACTTTCTCACCTCTCTACAAAACTGTTAAGAGAACAGCCTACATATACATCAAGGCCATCCTTAAACAAGGTATGAGAAGAGGGCATGGAGGTTTTTGTAGATGTCATTCTTTGGCCGAACACTTTTATAATCACGTGACTGACTGAAAGGCTTAGTGAGTATAAGACTGTGTCGATTGATTGTTAAAAAAGTATTTGCTTTAGTAGAGCTAAATGTCACCTGAAAGACTGTCCTCCAAAAGAGTGTTTCCCATGCCTATGTCAAGATTATACAAATGTCTTTGAAAGATATAGTAAAATGCGTGATCTTTGTTTGACAACTCTCTGAGTATTAGCATCAAGCTTAAAATAAGTAGTTGGGTCCTTTTCCAAGGAGTTTGCTATTTTTCTGACTGATATCTAGCACAGAGTTCAAATCAAAGACGAAGACTATAAATAATGATGTCATTCAGATGATCTTCAGATAATGTATTGCTTATTGCAGTAAACCTTCCAACGCTTCAAAGCCTCCTGGAGATCTCTAATCACTGAAAAGAGTTCAGCCTCACTATCCAATCCATACAGGCAAAAACAAGTGGATAAAGAAAGCTGATTATTTAGACTATCACACAGTTGAATAGATTGTCCATAGAACTCATTTGGAGGCACACTGCAAATAGACACTAAGTTGAGCCTAGAATTGACCAGGTGGACAGTAAGCTGTATTGGCTTTAGGAAATTGCATACCCCGAGTTTCTCCCTAAAACAAAGATCTGTCTTAAATTCATCACTCTTCTAGTGATATTGAGTGCATGTGTGTATACATGCAGACATACATACATAAATATACATACATGTATATGTGTGTACACACACATATACATATATGCTGTGAGCTTTATCATTGAGTGGAATATACATATTGATAAGATCACAGATCCCTTAAAAAATTAAATTACTCCACTGAAGTATTGAGGTAATTTCATTCTCTAAGTTTAATCATCTGAGCTATATTCAGTATGTCTGGTGGTGCTAAAGCAACATCCTGATATATTGCTAACTGTTATAGGAACTTTATCCTCTAAGACTGCTGTTGAGATGGAATGATCTGTCATTTTAGACAAAGAAGCAAACCAACTTGTAGGATTGGTCTTTTGGGACATGTCATCTTCCTTGGTCTGAATATGTTCCAATTTGGAAGTGGCTAGAAATTACTACCATTCAGTTGCTGCCTGGTGGCCTGTGTGAAGAAAATTTTAGGTCTCCTTTCACATCCCAAAGGCACCCACATCATAAAAACCACTGAAGAACTGGCACTAAGTTGATATCCCAATTGGAAAGCACAGTGAAGAGGTTAAAGATGAGCCATGGTATGATGGGAAGAGCCCCAAATCGGGAGTCATGAGTCCTTGGAGTAGAAGCCTTTTTCTATCACCAACTGGCTGTGTGAGCTGGGTGATCACTTATCTTCTCTGGTGCAGTATTCTCATTTGTAAAATAAAGGAAGTTTACTAGATTATCTCAAAGGCCTTTTCCAGCTCTAAAATGATAAGCTTTTATGCTGAATTTCTCTTATAGGCAGTAATCTAGAAGTTTATTGATAATTTACTATGGAAAAAGTTCCTGTTTGTTAGAAATATGCTTGACACTGAAATTCAGGTATCAAGGGCAATTTATTATCATTGAGGAATTCAAAGGAATTGGTAAACGTTCCTGTGCAGGAGCAGACTCCACCCTTCTTTAGGAAGAGGGAGTGGAGAGTACAGGAGTGAGAGCAACTTTATTCTGTTAGACTGGCATAGACTGATCCATCAGCTCAGTACCTCCCTTCAGAGAACAGATTGGTCCACTCCCTTCTAGGTCACAATCTTCCCTATATGCCCCCAACATGCAACTCCTTAGCATGTTCCCCCCTCTTCGACATATGTCCCATGTTCAAAAATGGTGGAAAACTCCTCTGTGTGGGTGTATGAGGTAATATTCAATTAGCCAATTAAGCATGTGTGGCAGCCATTTGACCCAGTTCTCTCTTCAACCCTGACCATTATCTGGCCAGTTTAGGCCAGTTTTGCTTATATCCTGAAACTGAGGTTTCTGCAAAACCACAAACTCTATTCCCATTGGCTGAGGGCTCTCATCCTGGTTAATCTTTACTCCTTCTTTGTTCAAGCTGACACTTAATCAATTATTCTGTGGAACTTAATTAACTCTTCTATGGAAACCTAATTTTCCCTGTCTCTCACACGTTCCCTTAAGAACCCGTGGTTTTATTAATGTGGGTGCACCCTCCTATTGAATTCCAACTGAATATGGAACAGTGGAAAGAGTGTGGGCTTTGACGTCAGAGGATCTGGATTCAACCCTTGGCTCTGCTACTTCTACCTCTGTGAAATTGGGCAGGTTGTTAGGCCTCAATTTCCACATCTCTAAATGGAGGAAATCAGATTAAATGACTTAAGGTCCCTTCTGATTCCAAATACATGACCTTCTTCTTTTGTTTTTATGGCTAAAAATATTATCACCAGACATTCTTTTCACTTATTTCCCATTGGTTTAGTTCTTCTTCCTGGCAAGTGTGGTAGTGGTGTGATAATGTAGACAACTTCTCAAATTAAATAAACTGCCATAAAGCATTTCTATGACAATTTAAAGAAGAGTAGATCTCTGACTGTATGAAGCAAATCTGCATTAGACTTCCAATCTCAAATCAAATGCCACTTGCTACATGAGACCAATGGCAAAGATCCTAAAGACAGCTTTATGCTCCAGTGGGATGCCAGAAGCCCTGTCCCCACCCCTTGACTGTGTATGTGTGTGTGTGTGTGTGTGTGTGTGTGTGTGTGTACGTGCGCACATACACACATATATATGTATGTGTATATGTACATATGTATATGTAAGCATAATATACATACATACATATATTCTCTAATATATTCTCTCTTTCTGTAAATATACGTATATTTACATATGCATATATGTATCTATATATGTGTATGTATATATACATACATACACACATATATATTTTTATATATGCATATATAATTCTCTAAGGTCAAATATTTCTGCTTTCCCTGGGCATATCCAACATGCATAAACTATATTCCTTTCTTCCTTCTATACCAATATTCTTTCTTAAGTGTTATATTCTCAGCTAGCTGTATTGGAGGAAAGCAAGGGGTATGCAAATTCATGGTGAGGTGTTAAGGACTGATGGTTACTTACTATAGCATCTCATTCACAGGAAATTCATTGCTTTAAAAAAATATGATGACAATACTTTAATCCAAATAAAACATTTAACAATGGAATCGTGGTCACTCTGTCAAGCGCAGCAGCAGAAATTAGAGAGGGGCACATGAATCTTCCTATTTCCCTTAACATAAATGACTTTCTACTCTGCTCATGCATAAAATGAACCCTGAGTCCTGTTGATCTCCTAGCAACTTTAATACACATTAGCCCCACCCTAGAAATCTACATTTGAAAAATGATCTTCTTATTTCATGGTACAATGAAGAGAATACTGGCTTTGGAGTCAGAGGAAGTGGGTTAAAATTCTGACTCCATCACTAACTACCTATATGACTATGGACAAGTCTCTTAAAATTTCTGGGCCTATGTTTTCGACTCTGAAAACTGAGGTGACTAGACTTGGTTACTTTTAAGTTCCTTTTCAGTTCTAAATCTAAGGGTACCAAAGAAAGAAGCAAAAAACCATATAAACAAAAATATTTGTAATGACTCTTTTTGTGGTATCAAGGAATTGGAAACTGAAGGTACCTATCAATTGGGGAATGGCTGAACCAATTATGTTATGCAAATATAATGGAATATTATTGTGCTGTAAGAAATGATAAAGCTTCAAGGAAACTTAGGGAGACTTGTGTGAAACGATGTAGAATTAAGCGGGCAGAAGCCAAAGAACAATTAATACAATAACAACAACATTCAAAAAAGGAACAATTTTGAAAGACTTGAGAACAATGATCAGCATAATGATCAAACATGACTCCAGAGCCCCGATGATAAAAAATGTGACCAGCCTCCTGACAGAGCTGATGGACTCGATATGGAGCGAAACACACACGTTTGTCTATAACCAAGGTGAGAACTTGTTGTTCCGACTACGCGACCTGTTGCAAGGATTTTATTTATCTTTTTTTTTCAGAGTATGGAAGGGAACATAAAATAATTTTTTTTCTCTCTTGTCTGGGCCTTATAACAACCTTATGAAGCAGGTAGTATCATTATCCCCATCTTATAGATAAAGAAGCAGAGGCTTGGAGTAGAGAAACGACTTGCTCACACTCATACAGCTAGTAAATAACTGAGGCAGGGTTTGAACTCACATCTTCTTGACTCCAAGTCAAGCACTCTGACCAATGGACCACCTACCTGGTTTGGTAGCTTTGTTCTTAACTAGGTGTTACAGTGTAAAGAACACTGGACTTGGAGTCAGGAAGACCTGAGGTCAAATTCAGCCTCGGGCACTTACAAGCTGTGTGAACCTGGCAAGTCACTTAATCTCTGTTTGTCTCAGTTTTCTCAAATGTGAAATGGAGATAATATGAGCACCCAGTGGATAAAATGAGAATGTGTTGTTTGTAAATGCTTATTCCTCCCCTCCCCCCTTCCCCTCATCAAAGAAAATTCAAGTTTCTTTTCTTTTCTTTTTCATTTTCCCTTTCGTTCTTTCCTTGCCTTGTTTTTCCTTTCCTTTTCTCTGCTTTGCCTTTCCCTTTCTTTTCTCTTCTTTCTTTTCCTTCACCTTCCCTTCCTTTCTTTTCTTTTCTTTGCTAAAGAGAAAGGAAGAAAAGAGAGAAATTATTTTACCATCTAGAGAGTCGTATCTTCAGGTATCACAAGGAGACCTGTGATGGTACTGAAGCTGTCTGAGGAAGTCTATGGTACTGAGACCTAGCCTTCCTGATAGTGGGAATAATGATTGCCTGAATGGTTGTGGGTGAAAAATAGCTTTCTTGTTAAACTGGATTCTGGAGAATCTACTTTCTTGGGGAAGAGAAGAGGAAGAAGAAGAAACCAGGAGATTTAAGAAGAGTTCCTAATCTGAAAGTAGAGAGCAGTGGGTAGACCTGGTAGTTGTGTCCAGAAAGGTACAACATATTCATTATTTTCAAGATGTGTCTGTTATCTAAGTTCTGTCAATTTCTAACCAGAAAGAAGAATGTGATGGAAGGTCCAAAGAGGCCATTAATTTTGAACAGGAAAAGGAGCTGAGTTGATTTGAGGGCCTTTGCTGAGTCTAAAATTGGGGAGAAGGACTCAGAAATGAGGTCCATGGCAATGAAGAACTCATGGCTGCCAGAGAGGAGGGAGCCCTTGAGCTAATCTAAGCACATAAGTAGTTCTCTGGTATCCAGGGCAGAGCATCAAGAAACCATGTTACATCTAAACCATGAAGAAACAGTGTCACATCTAAAGCACGAAGAAACCGTGTTACATCTAAAGGTCAAAGCAACCTTAGTAACCAGCAGACAAATTGTCGTCAGGAAAAAGAACCAGACCTGAAAGTCCTGGATCACGGGTAACTTACACATGTCATAGTCATAGAATGTAAAACCTGGAAGAGATCTTAAAAGATTATCTAGTTCATTTGAGAGGCAGCACTGCCTAATGGTTAGGGCACTAGATTTAAAGTCAGGAAGACCTTTACTCAAATCCCACCTCAACACTTAGTAGGAATGCAAGTTTAGGCAAGTCAGTTTACCTGTCATGGACTCAGTTTCCTCATCTGTGAAATGGGCATAATGATACCTACAGTACTACTTGGCAGGGCCATTGTGGGGTTTAAATGGGATAATATATGTAAAAGCACAATGTCATTTTTTATTATTGCAGAAGAAACAGAGGCTCAGAGAGGTTTTGATTGCTTTCATAGGGCAAACAATCTTTTTTTTTTCTTTTCTCCTATCCCAGTTCCGAGCTGCTCCAAGAATCTCTTTGTCGGTCATATATGTCAACGACTGTGGGAATGTTTGGCTTTGGGAGGTAGGGACAAGGCCAGGTCTGTGTCCCCAAGGCCG
Source organism: Phalanger gymnotis (assembly GCA_028646595.1). Classification (NCBI taxonomy): domain Eukaryota; kingdom Metazoa; phylum Chordata; class Mammalia; order Diprotodontia; family Phalangeridae; genus Phalanger; species Phalanger gymnotis. The sequence goes on along the minus strand of CM053626.1, from coordinate 141,219,716 downwards.
GGTCAAAACTTTTGAGCATCCTCCAGCTCAGGATGCGGGCCCTCAATTCAAGGTTTGGAAGTGCCAAGATGAGATTCAAGACCATCCCAGCTTAATTAGTAGCTACAAACTTGGAAAGCAAGTCACTTTCTGAACAACCTGGGAGCAATTCTGTATCTCTGTTCCTTTCCTAAAAAAAGAAGAGAAAATTTGAGCCCTGTCAGAATAGCAGGACATGCAGCAGATATTTGCTCCCAAAGGGCTGAGCAAGCTAGAGTGAGGGAACTCTGGCCGAAGTCAAACTCTTCCACAGGCTATGGGAAGAAACATAACATTGGCAACTTTTAATTTTTTTAAACATTTTAATGTGTGAGCATGGAGAGGTTGGACTATTGGTTGACCACATACAGCTGAAGGATTGGTTACTTGGTTAACTTTCTCTCTGGGGTTCCCTTTGTATTAACTATTGTGGGAATGTCTAAAACAAAGCCAGTTTCTAGGAATCTAGAAGTAGAAGGGTAAGAAAACCCTAAAGGGCCATGTTTCCAGATGTGTACAGTTGCAGGCTGTGCTGCCAGTGTCGCTGCCACAGAGCATACCATCCTTGATTTATTCCTGAGGGTGGATCTAGTGCTGTCGCTTAAATGGCTAGTGATTCACTTGGGTAGAGATAGAGGAGAACTCTTTAGTTATGGGACCAGGATAGGCATAGGAACTTCCAGGGCCTTTGGGTCAGGTTTTCATTGCTAACTGAAATTGAGACTTTTATCCAAATGAGGCAATTACCTAGATTGAAAAGATCTACAGATAGTTCAGTTGGTTTCTGTTGGCCGAAAGTGTCTGGATATTTACCTTAATTTTCTGTAGTTAATTATTAATAGAGAATAAACTTTGCTTTTCATATTTCTTATTTTCACTTTGGGTTCTTTCTACATGCACACACACACACACACACACATACACACACGCATCATACTACAAATCTGAGACATGGTATAGTGAGTGGAAAGAGAGACAGAAAGACCTGAGTTTAAGCCCTGCCTCTGATACTCTGGGCAAGCCACTCAACCTTTCAGTGCCTCAGGCAACAATTCTATTCTTTATTACAATAAATTTCAGAACAAGGCTAATCTGTATCTTGGAGTTTCCTACATTGATAAAATCATAGGTCTCGACCAAAATAAAAATATGCAAAATCTAGTTCATTGCTTCATGTATATATGCATGTATGAATATATGTAAATGAATGTGTATCATATATCTGCATATGTAAGTATATGTATGTATACCCCAATGCTTTTTCCATTCTTCTCTCTCTCTCTTTCTCCTCTCTACCTCTCTCTAACTGTGTGCATGTGTCTCTCTCTGTTTCTGTCTCTCTGTCTCTGTCTCTATCTCTGTCTCTCTCTGTCTCTCTCTGCCTCTGTCTCTCAGTATCTCTGTTTCTCTGTCTCTCTTTGTGTCTCTCTGTCTCTGTCTTTCCGTCTCTGTGTCTGTGTCTCTGCATCTTTCTCTGTCTCTCTGTCTCTCTGTCTCTCTTGCTCTCTCTCTCTCATTAATATAAGTACTCACTCAGATCATAGGATCTTAACTTTAAGGTTAGAAAGAACCTTAGAAACCTTCTAGTACACACCCCCTGCCCCTATTTGATAGCTAAGAAAGTAAGGCACTGGCACAGACACAATGTGCCTTACTTTGGTACAATGGATGAAGCGTTGGACCTGGAGTCAGGAAGACCTGAGTTCAAATCCAGCCTTAGACACTTAGTTGTGTGACCCTGAGCAAGTCACTTCATTACTCTTAGTCTCAGTTTCCTCCTTTGTAAGTCTCCTTTGTAAGAATGTTTATAATAACAGTACCTATCTCCTAGGGTTATTGTGAGGATAAAATGTGATATTTGTGAAGTTCTTTGTAAATCTTAAAGCATCATATGTCCTAATTACCACCACCACCACCACCACCACCACTACCACTACTACTTCTACTACTACTACTACTGCTACTACTACTACTACTACTACTACTACTACCACTTCTTCTTCTTCTACAGTGATTTGTTTAGGATCACAAAGCTAGTCAATGTATCAGGCAGGATTTGAACCCAAGTCTTCCTAATTCGAAGTCTAACACTCTTCTTATCACTAAGGATAGAACTTTAATTCTGTAATCTGAGTATTTTTTAAGTTTGCTTATTCTTTAAGGATCTCTATCAATAGCACCTACTCCTCATCATACCCTGATCTCTACTCCATTCACAAAAAGAGTCACATCCTTCTCAACTTAAGGTTTCTCCTTCATACATAAAATAGTCTTCTTGAGGGCAGGGATTATATCTTATTAATCTTTTCAATTCCAATATCCCTTAGCACAATTCTTTGACAGTCTAGGTGCTCGGTAAATACTTATTAAAAAGATTGATTGAAATCGATGTTCTCTGCCTCTCTTCCTTCAGACCTTACCTGAGTACCCGAATGTCTGAATGTCTTTAGGACGCCCACTTAGCTCCCATTGACGTAGCTAGGCCTTACAAGCTGAAATTCACCTCTTATGGTATGATAATTCTAAACTATTAGCAAGGACTGTTGACAACAGTAGTTTTTACTAGATGAACATGAAACTGAAGGATTATGAGAAGAAAGAAAACTTAGAAACTTTGGAGTTACCTTTGTACCCTTTCATAATCCTTCAGTCTCTCTTTCTAGTTAGTAAAACAAAAAACAAAAAAAAAAAACTACATTTCCCAGCTGCCCTTTCTGTCAGTACTGGTTATATTGCCTGACTTCTGATTACTAAACATTTGTATATACCTTGCTTATATTTAGTAGAATGTAAGCTCCTTGAGGGCAAGGATTCTTTTATTTTGGTTGTGTATCCTCTAAGCCTAAGACCGAGTTAGGGGTATATCTATGGCCAAGATTGATGCAATTGCTTTCTATCAGAACATTCTAGCCCTGGCCTAAAGCACTTGTAAGTAAAAAATAATCTGTGCTTTGCATATAGTACGTGCTTGATAAATGTTTGTTGAACTAAACTGTATTTGGTTTTTGTGGTTATATAAACTCCTAGAATCATATGAAGTTTAGAGTTTGAAATGATTTTAGAAATCTAATATGCCCCTTTCATTTTAAGATATTAAGACCCCAAAAGAGGAAGAAACTTGTTAAGGTTAGTCATCTAGTAAAGGATGGATTAAATTGCAGTTTTTCTGACATCCTATACAGTGCTCATTCTGCCACATAATCTCTCCTTTGTGCCTGTGTAAACTCCTTGAGAGTAAGGATTGTGTTTTCTTCTTGTGTGTATTAAGCGCACTAGATAGTATAATACTTGGCCCCTGCTAGGTACTTGGCCGATGTCTCATCAATAAAATGCCCCAGGTGTAGTGATGCAAAGGTGTAGTTGCAGTGGTTGCCCACTAGGTGCCACCAGTGTACGCTCTGGAGGGCTTACGCGGGGGAAGCATTTCATTACAAAAGTCAAAGGAGTGCACTTAATTAAGAATGGTTCAGAAGCTACCTGCTCTCTTGGCCATACGGAATAAATGAAGGAACAGGGGGAGGAGAAAAGGAGGAGGAGGAGAGCACCTGAAAAAAAAACCACAACAAAACACGACATTCTCTGGGCTCTGAGTCAAGAGGAAAAGGTTTATTTTCTTCTTTTCAGAAGGAACTTCAGTTGGTTCTGGAATGGGCTTTGCATCCTCCTTAATTTTCCCACATAAAGGAAAATCCTTGTGCTGTGAAGCTTGGCATCAGATTTGAGAGAAGTGGCTGGTTATTTTCCCCCTACATCAGTTCCATTTCAGATCATGGCCAAACTGAAGATGATGAAGAATCTTACCTGGATTTCACTCAGTCTACCCCATACCTTCATTTGACACAGAAACTAAACTGTCTGGATGCCGGGGCGTCAGAGAAGGTCTGAGAACACCAGGATTGGGAGCTTGCTGACATGACAGCTCGCCGCTGGGAATGACCTACAAGGCTGGCCTCAAGAGGGGAGCTACCTGCGCCAAAAGTGCATTCAGTGGCTTCCTGGGAGACTATAGAAGCCCTTTGGAGGGTTGCATAATTGAGCATACTGGGACATAGGTGGGAGGCTGAAGCCCACACCATGGCTTCTCATCTCTTTGTGCCTCCTAATGCTTGGAACCGGTTGCTGCTGCTGCTGCTGCTGCTGGTAGTGGTCTTCAAGTTTCCTGGGGCTGCCTGTGATCTGAATGTATCTAGCAACTCCACTTCTCACTCTGAACCCAAGGCTCATTTTGCTGCTGCTGCTGCTGCTATTGCTACCACTGCTAGCTCAGAGCAGCATGAGAGGCTGCCTGTTTTTTCTCTGGATTATGATTATGTGCAAATTCCATATGAAGTGACCCTTTGGATACTTCTTGCATCCCTTGCAAAAATAGGTGGGTAAAAAGCATATTGTGGTATGTTTGTGTGTGTGTGTACGTGTGAATGCACATATGCTCACATGTGCATGCCTGTTTGTGGTTTTTTGTATTTTCTGAAATTTTGTTCTACTCAACTAAGATAAGAGGAAATTTATAAGCTCCTCCGCAGGTCTCAAACCATTTAAAGGAGAAACATTAGCACTTCTGAATCAGGCTCTGGTATCAGAGAGCCCACTTTTGCACAGATGGCTATTTTAGCCTCTGCGGTGGCTGCTTCCTTCCTAGTTTGGGGGTGATGCCATGTGACTATTTGCCATGGGAAAAAAAACAGGTTCTCCAGTGATGAGCATAAGCAGTACCAGTCACAGATAGCAATGTGTTTGTTTCATGCCAGAAATGTAAGTCAGGGTCCATCTCCACTTGTGTAAGCATTCTTCTCTCATGGGCACCTATAACTTCAGATGATGGCAGTAGCCACCATTGATTTGCAGGAAGAAGGACTTCTTTTAAAAGGCAACTTACATATCACTTGAGCATCACAGTTTTGTTTTAAGAGACTGTAGGATATTAATCTCTAAATTACTGGTTTAATGCTAAACCAAAAGAGAAAAGAATTCATGGGCACAGTTGGTTTCCACTTTCTTTTTATGAAAGGAAGCCAATATGGGCTCGAGGCCTAAATTCTAATGGAAGAGGCCTCTGTGAGAATATCCATGCTGATATGTTGTTTCAAGTGGTTAAAATAACCCTAAAAGGTCCTTGGGGAGATAGATTTACAGGAGAGAGAACCTCAGAAGGCATATGGGTCGCCCCCTCCCCTATTTTCTCCATGAGGAAACAGAGGCCTAGGAAGGATCAGGGATTTGACCAAAGTTACAGAGGTGTTAAGGATCATAGATGGAATCTGAACATACCTCCTCTGACTTCAGAGACTGTGGTCTTGCTAATGAACCACTGTATGAACACATATGAAGGAAAGTGAGGCATTAAGTTGTATATCCAGATATCTCAAGCCCTGAATCACCATTTGCCTCAATTATCATTTCTCACTTTGGATCTCATAGGTAGATCCCCTAACTGAGTTTGTGGACCAAACGACTTTGGCAATGATTTATCTTTCTTTTTTTCCCTCTGTTCAACTCTTTATATAATTTTTATTGCTATCTTTTTAAAAACATATAACCTGTATTTTCCAATATACCATTAACCTTTGCTCTCCCAGAGAGCCACACCTTAAAAGAAAGAATTAAAAAGAGGAAGAAAAGGACAGTTCTGCAAAACTAATCAACATATCAACCAAGTCCCGTATTAATTGCATAATAGTCTCCCACTTCAGCAAAGGGAAGGAGGTGCATTTTGAAACCTCTTCTTTGGGAACAAACTTTGTCCTTATAATTTCAAAGCATTCTGTTTCTGGGGTTTTTTTTTTTGTTGTTGTTCTTTCATTTTACATGGTTGTAGTCATTGGTATATTGTTTACCAAGTTCGAGCTGCTTCACTTTGTTATCAGCTCATAGAAATCTTCCTGTGCTTCTCTGTCTTCATCATATTTCTTACCATATAGTAATATTCCATAACATTCATATACTACCATTTGTTCAGCCATTCCTCAATCAGTGGGTACCCACTTTGTTTTTAATTCTTTACTAACTGTAAGACATGCTGCTGTAACTATTTTGGTATCCATGGGAACTTTCTTATTGTCATCGAACTTCTTGAGGCATATGTCAAGCAATGGGCTCTGTGAGTCGTTGTATATGGATATGGCTAGTTCTTTTCTTTAGTAGTGGACTGAAATATTGGAAACATTGGAATGGAATATTGTGATGAAAACTGGCACTCAATCAGATTTTGTTGCTATTGGGGCAGGGGACTTTGTCAACATCTAGCCATCTTTAGGGATTGTAGAGATATCTATCTTATCATATATTACAGGAATAATTTATTTCTTCTGCTGCTTTGGGACTGCTAAAGAATGGAGGATGACCAAGAATTATGAGATTCTGGGCCTCTTGCACGATTTGCTGAATATAAGTCACCTGGAAGCTCTCGCTTAAATTCTGAAATGAGAAAGTTCTAGATATTCACTCTCCAATGCTTGTGTTCACTTTATAAAACTTTATTTCATTAGAAAACCTGACAGGTAATTTTAAAACCTAGTTGTATCATAAGCTTATCACTTATAATCAACTTATCTCTTTATCTGGCAGCTATTTGGGGATAGTATATATAAATGTACATATTCTGCTGGGAAAAAAATCAGAAATATATTATTAAGAAGCATGTTAGGGCAGAAATTTTGTATTTCATCATGGTCATACCTTATCTTCATTCATAATTTATAGCTCTGAGGAATGATTTGAATACTAATTACAACAGGTACATTGGAACATAATTGGAAATTGGAACTTCTTAATTATAGCTTCCTGAATTCTCATTGTTAAGTCTGTGATGTGTCAATAGCATAGAATCATTGGATTTCAAAGCTAAATGGGCTTTAAAATAAAGACTTCCTTACGTTACAGATGTCGAAACTGAGACCAAGAGAAGTGAAGAGATGCTTTTAGGGAAAGGGATTGTTTTTAGGGAAATTTTATAGCAATTACAATTATGCTTTCACAAAGAGTTGAACACAACTAAAATGATTGAATAAAAATATAAGAACATTCATTTGTATTGTGTTAAATGAATTTAGTCAAGTTTTGTATCTGAAGGGAAGGAAAATGATGACTTTAAAGACTTCAAATGCACAGATCCCATATACTACTTCTGAAATATTCTGTATTATAAAAACTGTCTCTTACTCTGTCACACTACGTAGAATGATAGGCTTGATATTAGGGTTCTAGTCTTTCTGTAGACATTAACCTTTTCCAACCTCAGTTTTTTTTATCTATAAAATGGGACTTGTAACATTTATCTCCTAAGATTGTGTTGAGGATTAAAATGATGTAATATATGCAAATCACCTAGCAAACCTTGAAGCACTATATAAATGGCAGTCATTATTTCTTCTTAATCATTATCTCCATCCAAAAGAAATAAAAGAAGTTTACCACTAGCCATGACACTTTCCAGAACAAGTTAACTGCTAACTCTCCTTTTTGAATTTTCAGTCTATGTAACTCATGTCTACTACATCTTAATATTTGATGATCAGTCATTTTTCAGTCATGTCTGAGTCTTCGTGACCCCATTTGGGGCTTTCTTGGCAGAGATACTGAAATGATTTGCCATTTCCTTATTCAGCTCATTTGACAGAGGAAGGAACTGAGGCAAACAGATTTAAGTGATTTATCCAGGGACACATAGCTAGTAAGTGTCTGAGGTCAAATTTGAACTCAGGAAGTTGAGTCTTCCTAACTGTATCCACTGTGCCACTTAGCTGCCCCACATCTTAATATTGTAGAATTACAAACATATTTGTTGAATCATTAGGCTAAATGAAAGGCATCGTCTTATTACAGAAAGAATGCAAGGCCTGGAGTTGACAGACATAAGTTCAGTTACTGGCCATAACACTTCCTTGTTATGTGATGGTAGGTAAATTACTTAACTTCTCTAAAGTTAAGGGTATTTAGCTTCTCTGAAGCTTTATTTCATCATTTCTAAAATGAGCATGACAATAATATTTCCAATACATTAGGATGTGGGGAAGAAAGTATCCTATAGCACTTTAAGTATTGCGGTACTATTGAGGAAACAAAACAAATCCTCTTTCATACCCTGTTAGGCCATTTTATTTATGCTTATTGAAATATTTACCTTCAGGGCATTTGTAACTAGACTTCATCCTCTGTTTGGGATCTACCTCTTCCCTCCTTTCCCACTCCCCCCAATCCATCTCAGATCTAGGCTTTGATGGGCACAGTAACTTACAATATGTTCATTATGTTTTAGATCGAATTCCATTTTTTCCTCTGCAGCTTCCTCCCCCACTTTTTTAATGTCACAGGCAAATTAATTGCAGGAAAAAAATCTGGAGTGTAAAATCCTCCATTTAAATTTTACCAAGAAAAGCAAATGAGAGCAAGCCAGATGTTTAATTTAATCACCCGTTTCATGTTGTTTCAGCTCATTGATGGTTGCCCAGTACCATTTTAGATTTTATACAGGTCTGATGTTTGACTGCTGAGCTTTTCATAGAAACTCTAGACCTGTAAAAATGTTAAGTCAGAATCAAATACACAACACAAAGGAGTAACCTTCACAATGTGTGTATCAAGGGCATAGTTTCAAAATGGGAAATAATTTAGTATCTTTTCCCTGTGGTGACATATAGCAGATGATATTATCATCAGCTTTGTGTGTGTTTTTACAGTGATCCACTAATGATTTTGTAGCCATATTACAGAGCTGTCTTCCATGCAGCAGAATTTAGTGTGACATGGATTCATTTTGGACCTTATGTGGGGATCTTTATTATTGGAAGCAGGACCATGTGAATCTAGGCAAAACAAATAATGGCATTGCTGAGATGGGAAAGTATAGATTGAATGGAGACAAGAAAGCATTGGAAGAGGGTGGTTATAGTAGGGAGGAATGGAATCAATCAATCAGTCTACAGTTATTTATTAGTTGCTGCGTATCATGTACTGTGTTGGACACTAGGATTACAAAGGGAAAAATGAGACAATCTTAATCTTCAGGGAGCATTTACAGATGAATGGAAAGAGGACAATGGCAGTGGTGGTTGGTTCAGGGAGGGGATACATAGTAATTTTAGGGGCCATTTAATCCCATTATTTCTTGATAAACTCAGTGATCTTCCTATTGTTGTAATGGGGATACCATTAGCAAAGATCCTTCACTTTTCATATGTTGCAGACCCTTTTTGCTATCCGGTGAGACTTAGGGATCTCTTCTCAGGAAAATGTTTTTAGATCTATAAAATAAAACACAGAGGATTACACAGGAAACCAATTATATTGAAATACAGATATAAAAATATTTTTAAATCAGTTAATGAACCCCATATTAAGAACCTCTCATTTAAGGTATGAATTAGACTAGACAACAAGTGAGATCTTTTCTGACCCTCAAATTATATAATTCTGTGATTCCTTCCCCTCTTTCTATTGATACATAGGGTCATCTTCCTTAGCTCAGGACAACTCTGACTAGATGTCTTGACTTGAAACCTATACCTAGATCTCACAACATGGATCTTATGGATAAGTAGAGTAGATTGATCTCTGAGGGCCCTTAGAGCTCTAGGAACTGTGAAAATGTGATACTCAACTCAAAATGGTCACAGGAAAGTTTTAAAGTTTCTCAATCTTGTTAAAAGTTTGAGGAAAGTGGCTAAGTAGATCCGACTTTGTAATTGTATTTTGTTATCACTGACCTTGTAATTGAGTTAAAAATTCCACTTCCATCCTACTCACATCACAGGCCTCCCCACAAAATTGACTAGTAACCTGTTACTAGCCATAAGTTCTAGTCAAGTTCTTGCCCAATAAGATAAGGGAAAGGGAAGAGGATAAGCATTTGTTAGGCACCTACTATGTACCAAATACTGTGCTAAGCACTTTACAAATATTATTTTGTTTGGTCCTCCCAACAACTCTGTGATGAAGATGCTGTTATTATGCCCATTTTGCAGTTGAGGAAACTGAGACAAACACAGATTTTGCTGTTATCGTTTGTCATTTCAGTTGTGTTCAACTTTTAATGCCCCCATTTTGGGGTTTTCTTGACAAGGACACTGGAATGGTTTGCCCTTTCCTTCTCCAGCTCATTTTACAAATGAGAAACTAAGGCAAACATGGTCAAGTGACTTGTCCTGGGTCATACAGCTAAGAGTCTGAGGCCAGATTTGAACTCATGAAGAGGAGTCTTCCAGACTCTATCCACTGCACCATCTAGCTGCTATTGACTAAAGAGGATGAAACAGTTGGTGAAGATGAGGCTAACTCCTGAACAATTCATTGTATATCCTATAAGACTAGATTCCTTCATGGGGTAACAAATCAGGTTAGAAGCTGTCACTCTTCCATTTGAGAACAGGTGAAGTGCTTAGGGGATAAGAACAATTATCGAGGCTTTGGTTTATCTTTCACATCCAATCCCTCCTTTCCACTCCCACTGCCACTGTCCTAGGATAATTCTCACTATCTCTCACTTGGACTATTGCACCAACCTACTCACACATCTCCCTGCTTCTTCTCTCCCTGCTCTCAAATCCACTCTGCTAATTAATTTTTCTAAAACTGAGGCACAGAGAGGTTAAGTGACTTTCCTAAAGTCAAACAGCTAGTATTTGAGGCAGGATTTGAATCCAGATTTTCCTAGCTCCAAATCCAGTGCCCTGTCTTCTATAACATATTGTCCCTATAGCCTTTCCTCTTTACAGTATCTTTTTTTTTTGGTGATCTTATAATCTCTCATGGGTTCGACAATCATTTTTATGCCTATACACATACATATATGTGTATGTATGTATATGCATATGTATATATGTGTATGTGTTTATATACGTGTACATATGTATGTATATATGCATGTTCTATTTATCCAGTCCTAGTCTGTCCTGAGTTCAGTGCTACATCTCCAGCTACCTGTTTGAGACCACTTCTTTGTTGTGTATCTCAAACTCATCATGTTCAAAACAGAATTCATTATATTCCTCCTTTAACCTACACCTCCTCCAAACTTCCCTATTTTAATTGTCACTATCTTTCGGTGATCTGGGTTCACCACCTCAATGTCATCCTCAACTCTTCCCTCTCTCTCACCCCTATAACTCATCAGTTGTCAAATCTTGTTGATTCTCCCTATAACTATTTCTGCCTCCCTACCCTTTCAAGAACTGTCAATGGCTCCCTATTAACTTTAATTCACCGTCTTGACTTTTAAAGCACTTCATGATTACTCATTTATTGTATATTGCTCCCCTGAACACAATATACTTTAAAAAAATTAAACAGACCTATGATTTCAATGGTGTTAGGAATTCCTAATAAAGTACTGATTCTTTCCACCAAGGCTTACCAGGTCTTAGACAGTTTCCTGGGGTGCTTAGATGTTAAGTCACCTGCCCAGGGCTCTATTGCCAGCACATACCATATGATTTCAGGCTAAACTAGCTTATTTGCTGTTTTCTGCACACTTTTTTCCTCCTCTTGCTTCCATGACTTCCTGTGAGGCTGTCCCTCATGCCTGGAATGCACTTCTTTCTCCCCTTTGCTTCCTAGAATTTTTATTTTACTTTGAGTTCCATCTCAGGTATATCTTTCTTTGAGAAATATTTCCTAAACTCTTTAGATATGCAGAGTTCTCTTCTTTCTCAAATCAAGTGAATTTATATGTCATTTCTACCTCCTCTCTCCTCCTGAATACTTTCTTCTCTTTAGGTTTTTGGCATACCACTCTCTCTTGATTTTCCTTATACCTATATGACCACTCTTTCATGATATCTTTTGCTAGATCCTCCCTCAAATCATGCCTTTTAACCATAGGTGTCCCTCAGCATTCTGTCCTTGGTCTTCTTTTCTCCCTCTATACTACTTCACTTGATGATCTCATCAGCTCCCCTGGATTTAATTTCCATCTTCTTGATGATTTTCAAATCTACCTTTCTCGCACCAATGTCTTTGCTGACCTCCAATCTCACATCTCTAATTGCCTTTCAGCCATCTTGAGCTGGATTCCAGTAGACATCTTAAACTCAATGTGTACAAAACAAAACTCATTTTCCCTTAAAGTACTCTCCTCTCCTATCTTCCCTATTACTGGAGAGGGGAACATCATCTCCCCAGTCCCTCAGGCTTTTAACCTAGGAATCCTTCTGGACTCCTCACTATTCCTCACCCACCACATACAAGCTGTTGCTAAGACTTGACGATTTCATCTCTACATCTCCCAAATACGTCCCCTTCTCTCCTCTGAAATGAGTCCTACTCTAGTGCAGTCCCTCATAACTTCATGCCTTGATTACTACACTTTCTATTCAGCTGCTAAAGTGATTTGTCTAAAACACAGTTTGATCATGTCATACACACACACACACACACACACACACACACACACATGCACGCATACCCTACTCAATAAACTCCAGTGGTTTCCTACAGCCTCTAGCAGCAAATACAAAATGCTCTATTTGACATTCAAAGCCCTGCATTACCTAGTCCCCTCTTAGCTTTCCAGTCTTCTCTTAAACCTTACTCCCTGACATGTACACTTCCATCCAGTGACAACAGCCTTCTACCTGTTCCACAAACAAGACACTCTATCTCTCTGCTCCAGGCATTTTTTCTCTGGCTATGTCATGTGCCTGGAACACTCTGCCCCCTCCACTTCAATTACTGACCTCTCCAGCTTCCTTTAAGTCCTAACTAAAATCTCACCTTCTATAGGAAGCTTTCCCTCAAACTCTCTTTAATTCCAGTGCTTCCCCTCTCTTGATTATTTCCTATTTATCTTATATATAGCTTGCTTTGTACATATTTGTTTACATGTTGTCTCTCATTGGATTATAAGGTCTTTGAAGCAGGGTCTGATTTTGCCTCTTTTTGTATCCCTAGTGCTTAACACAGTGCCTGGCTCATAGTAGGCACTTAATAAAGGTTTATTGAACCAAACTGAGAGCAGAGAAAGTTTTTCATTTTCTTTATACTCTCAGACCTGCTAATACTGCATTGTACATAGCAGAAGCTTAATAAAGGCATTCTGATTAGACTAGAATCATACTGTCATACTATTATTTAACTTTTGCTATATGTATTCTTGGTCCCCTACTGAGTTTGTAAGCTTTTGAAAATTAGAGGCTTTTAAAAGCTTTTTTTTATATCTTCTACAGGCCTACCACACTGCCATACAAATAAAAAATACTCAACAAAAAACTTGTTAAATGAATCATGAATAAATCCCTGACATCAGATTATTTTCTTGTCATTAATTTCTCTTTAGATACTGGATGTAGAAATAAAAATATCAACAAAAATCATGCTGATTTTTTAAATTTTCTGACTGTTTAGATTCTAGAAGAAAAGAAATACATAGTAGTATATAGTTTCTATTTTTACAAATAAGGTAAAGCAAAGTTGAAAGGTTGTACTCTAAATTATTTGTAAATGGAAGCTCAATATAAGTCAATGGTGTAACAAGGCAGTTGGAAAAGCTACTTCAGTCTTGGGTAGCATTCAAATAAGCAGAGTGCTCAGAATGAGGGGACAATAGTCCTACAATACTCTCATGAACCAAAGGTACATTGGGAGACTCTCTCTCTCTCTCTCTCTCCACATAGCTCCACTGAGCAAACATGGTTAAAGATATGCCTTGTGTACCTCCCAACTCCTTGAGGCTGTGTCCTCACTAGCAAACATGCCATCAAAGATATTGAAGGGAAAAAGAATTAAGAAAAGATTTCAGAGAAATCTAAGAAGAAACTGATGTTGTTGTTGATGTTGTTGAAACTGATGCAGGGAGAAATACACACACACATACATATATATAATTACAACAATGCAAAGGCAAACAACTTTTTTGAAAGACAAAAGTTCTGATCAAATCAACACAATGGCCAACTACAACTCCATGTTTCATGATGAAACATGCTGTCTATCTCCTGACAGAGAGGAGATGGAATCAGGGTGCAAGTATATGTAAGTATATATACATATATACACATGTATGCATATATTTTCCTTCCACCTCCTCCACCCCCGTCATTAAAACAAAAAGAAAAATATCCCTGTAATACATAAATAGTCAAGCAAAACAAATTCCTCCATTGGCCATGTCATATACACACGCATAATGCATAGTATATATTGGCCTACTTTCATTTATATAGGCATTTATAATAGACGTGGCCAATGAAGAAATTTATTTGCTTGAATTAGTTATGGAGGGTTTGTTTTTTTCTGCTTTAATGAGGGGGTAGAGGAGGTGGGAGGGAAAGAAGGTAACTTTTCATTATCCGGCAAATTTTTTTTTAATTGTTTGTCAAACAAAAAAAAATGAAGGAGAAAATTAAGACACCTGTGTATGTTGGAAATTAGTCCTAAAAATGCATATAAATTTCCTGAGCTATTCACAGGAGCTCTGAATCCTTGTCAAGGATATTGTCAAAGGAATTTCTGTTCAGGCAAGATTTGAGCTAGGTGGCCTTTGAGGTCCCTTTTAACTAAGATTCTATGACATTGAGAATCCCAACTCCATTCTTAGCAAACTCCCCCATATAGTCCCTACTTCCTCTTCTACCTTTTCTTTAAGCGAAAAGTGGCTTTCCCTGTGAATACACCACATGCCTGAATCTCCAAACCTCCTTAACAGGGTTAGGAGATAACAGCTAAGTGGTACAGTGGATAGACTGCCCAGCCTGGAGTCATGAAGATTCATCCTTCTGAGTTCAAATCTGATCCCAGACACTTACTAGCTGTGTGATCCTGGGCAAGTCACTTACCCCTATTTGCCTCAGTTTCGTCACCTATCAAATAAGCTAGAGAAGGAAATGGCAATCCACTCTAATGTCTTTGCCAAGAAAACGCCAAATGGGGTCATGAAGAGTCGGACATAACTGAAAACAACTGAAGAGGGTCAGGAGGAGATATTGGCCTACTCCTTGATTTCCAGAGCTACTTTTAGCCATTCATCTATTACTTTCACTCAGGTACCTTTCCTCCTTTTTGATCTGTGGGAGTTGTATATGCCACCCTCTCCCTATTTTTGTTATAGTCATCTATTGACCTCTAGGTCATTCCCATCAGATTTTCAAAATCTTTGGCATTGACCCTCCCCAATACACCCTCCCCTGCCCCTCCTCTCCATGATATTCTTCTCTTATAATCCTCAGAG
The DNA here is from genome assembly GCA_028646595.1 of Phalanger gymnotis. Taxonomy (NCBI): domain Eukaryota; kingdom Metazoa; phylum Chordata; class Mammalia; order Diprotodontia; family Phalangeridae; genus Phalanger; species Phalanger gymnotis. The sequence goes on along the minus strand of CM053626.1, from coordinate 141,204,541 downwards.
ACTTCAGTATTCATATTAACAATTCTTCTAACACCATAGCCATTCAATTATTCAAACGCCTCACTCAGTGACCTCTTTCCCTCCCATTTCAGGAACACATAGTCATACACATATGGCCATAACTTAGAACTGAGGGAACTGAGCCAGAGGCAGGTAGATGGCACAATGGATAGACTTGACTTTAAATCCAGCCTCATACATTTACTAGCTATGTGACCCTGAGCAAGTCACTTAACCTTTATCTTTCTTCAACTATAAAATGTGGTTAATAATAGTACCTACCATCCAGGGTTGTAGTGAGTATCAAATGAAATAATATTTGTAAAGCATGTACCACAATGCCTGGCACAGGGTAGGTGTGCTTAATAAATACTTGTTCCCTGCTCTTTCCCTGCCTCCAGATCTCAAAGCTCAGAATTGTACTCTCTGATCACACCCTCTAATTCTTTCTACCATTTCCACTCTTTCACTTTGCTCTTCAAACTCATCATCACCTCTAGTCCCTTGACCCCTACCTCTCCTCCCCATCCATCTCACTCATTCTTCATCAGCCTCATAGCCAGTCCTGACCCCATGATCTGCTACTTAATGATTCACTAGCTGCCACCCTAAAATTCCTCACTGCCAGGACCTTCTGCCATTACTGATCTGTTAATCCTCAGTAACAGCCACTGTCTGTTTTCTCCTCTCTTATTCCTGGCATCTGAAGAAAGTAAAAAAATGAAGCTGATTTCACTGGCTGTATATTTAGAGTTATAACCTTAGCCAAGCCCTCACGGTTGCTTAGCAATTCTTTTGTCTGCTCTTATTGGTGCTTTTTCCTATTCACCATAGTAACTGTTTCAAACCTTTCTCATCTCTCTTCCTGCCTCCCAACTATAACCCTATTTCCATACTCAGAGTAGATGACATCTCTTTACTGATAAGGGTATGCTGAGAAATCCCTCAACTTCCCTCTTCCACTCTTCAAAATTTCTCAGCAGCATCATCTACGTTTTAAACTTCCTTTATGTTTCAGAAAAAAAAAAGATATTTCTCATCCTTGGTGAAGCTAATCCATCTCCCTGCCCTTGATCACATCCTATCGTTCCTCTTCCAGAATCTTGCCCTAGGAGTCATCTCTTGTCCTTCATTCATCTTCAGTCACTCACTTTCCACTGCTTCTTTTTCATATGCCTACAAATATTCTCTGGTTTTCAAAATTCTTGAAAAAAAGAAAGAAAAGAAAGCACCTTTCTTTCCCCCCCCCCATTTTTTAACTTTTTTATTGCCAAGCTTTTTCAAAAAGTTTTTTACATGTGATTCCTCCACTTCCACATCACTCTCTCACTTCAACCTGATGAAATCAGCCTTCTGTCCTCTGTCCTATTGAGGCTACTTTCTGAAAGGTCACTAATGACCTTGTAGTATCCAATTTCATTCATTGTCTTTTTTAGTGCTCATCTTCCATATACAGAATTTGACCCTATTGACCACTCCTTTATTTCTCTAATTTTTTCCCTTTATTTTTGACACACAACACTCTTCTGGTTCACTTTTCACATCTTAACAGCTTCTTCTCTGTTTTATTTGCCAGTCCCTTGCCATCATCCCCACTACTTCAGGTGGGTGTTTCCCATTGTTCTGTCTGTGGCTCTCTCTCTCTCTCTCTCTCTCTCTCTCTCTCTCTCTCTCTCTCTCTCTCTCCCCTCTTCTCTCCTCTCTTCTCCTCCCTCTTCTTCTTCCTCCTCGTCTTCCTTCTCCTCCTCCTCCTCCTCCTCCTCCTTCTTCTTCTTCTTCCTTATTCACTTACATGGCTTCAAATGCCACTTCTACACCCACGACTTCCAAATTTATAGCTCCAGGATCACATCTCCAACTTTCTACAGGGCATCAAAATTGACGTCCAATTGATACTTCAAACTCAACATAACTGAAATCATTATTATCTTTTTTCTTCAAGTCTGCTCTTCCTTGTGTCTGGTCAATTTCTATCAGTGGGACCAGGTACCTAGTGTCCCATGTTTGAAACTTTGGTTTCAATTACACTTTCAGTCTTATTTCATATTCCTTCCCTTCATGAATTCTCTAATCCAGTTACAGGGAGAAGCTATCTCTTACCCATACAGAACATTCTGTTTTGCCTCTGTACTTTTCCTCAAATTCAGTTCAGTCATTTCAGTCATGTCTGACTCTTCATGACCCCATTTGGGGTTTTCTTGATAGAGGTACTGGAGTGGTTTACCATTTTTTCCTCCTGATCCTTTCAGAGATGAAGAAACTAAGGCAAACAGAGTTAAATGACTTGCCCAGGGTCACATTGCTAGTAAGTATCTGAGGCTGGATTTGTACTCATGAAGATAAGCCTTCCTGATTCCAAGCCTAGTGCTCTGTCTATTCACCATGCCATCTAGCTGCCTTTCCTCAAACTATCTGGAATACATTCCCCACCACAACCCAATTTCCTTTAAAGTAGCTCAGGTACCATCTCCTGAAGACTCCTTTCCTGATCCTCCCGTGTTTCAACAATCCGGCTAGCAGCTTCTGTGGGGGCGTAAGATCCACCAACAACCAGCACCCAGAAAGCTGCCAACATGCTGCAAAAACACAAGTTCTTTTGATCTGCTTTAGTAAGGAAAGCAACATTTAAGGGGTTGACAAGTTTACTTTAATCCAGCATACAGATAGCATTCACTTAGTTCAGGGGAAAAAGCCAGCACCCTGAACTTCAGAACAAAATACAAACAAATTACAAACATCAACGGACAGACCAAATACAGATTCATAGTTACCAACATCTAGGCTCAGCCCGGAAGCTCATGGAAGGGGCTGGCCCAGAGTCACTTGCAACACCACTGCTGTGGGTAAGAGCTCCCGGGAAGAGAAAGCCAACCCCTGGTTTTATATCTTTTCAGGGTCAAAGGTGAGTCACACATGCAACTCACTCATGTTACCTAAAATCGTCACAAAGAGGAGACTTAAACCCACATGGTCTAAGAGCCTCTGATATCCCAAACCTATCACTCAAAGTCATTTGTAAACTAGGCCCTCCCCTGAGTTAGCCCCACCTTGGGCCCCACCTTAGTTACCAATCCACACCCACATAGGTTTTACACCTAATAGGAGTTTGGCCATGGGGCTTTGCACCTAGTAAGGCTCAATGAAATACAATGAATTACTCAAAGGAAGCAAAAGCCAAACTCTTCAAGGGTATGGTTGAACTAAGTGCTAAGAGCCCATTTTGCTTACCAATACATCCCCCCAGTTGTTATCATGTCATTCTTCTCTTCTCTAAATCAGCTGATATTAATTTGTGTGTTTACACATATCCCTCCAGTACAATATAAGCTCTTTGAGGGCATGGATGCTTTCATTTTTGCCTTTGTATTTCAGGATCTAGAACACTATAAGCATCTAATAAATATATATTGAATTGAATTGGTGTTATTTTGATTCTGATGTCTGAAGGAGAATTCTGAGAATGCTAAGGGGAATAGGAACCCTAAGATACAAAGAACATTGATGGAATTGGAGATTGTTAGTGTGGAGAAGAGAAAACTTAAGGAAGTATGATAGTTACCTTCCGACATTTAAAGGATTGTCTTGTAAATTCCATAAGAGAAATCTGAGACTAATAGAGGAAAATGATAGATTAGTGCTCAATATAGGCAAGAGGCTTCTATAAATTTGGAAAATAGAATAGCTTTCTCATGAGGGAGCAAGTTCCCTGTTACTGACTGTTTGGTTAAACAATTAACTATGTGTTAGAGGATGTTGTCAAGAAGATTCATGCCTCAAATCAATGTTGGACTAAAGGACTTCTAAAGATTGCTTCCGGCTCTTTGGGGGGGGTGGAGCCAAGATGGCGACCAGAAAGCAGTAACTGGCGTGAGCTCCCCACCAAATCCCTACAAAAACCTATAAAAAAATGGCTCTGAACCAATTCTAGAGCTGCAGAACCCACAAAGTGGCAGAGGGAAGCAGGGCCCC
>CM053626.1:141165373-141200072 GCA_028646595.1 Phalanger gymnotis | reverse complement strand
TAAACAAAAGCCAAACTCCTCAAGGGCACCCGTTAAACTAAGCCCATTTTGCCTTACTGGCACAATATCCAACTCACTATTCATGATACTAGAGGTGTCAAACATGCATATGTGGCCCACAACATTCCCCAGTGCCACTGGAAACAAATTAAAATGCAATTGGGAACCATTAAACAAAATTAATTTAAAAAAATGATAAAACATAAATGACACTAAAATTTAAAGCTAAATCAATAGAATTAGTCTGATGATTAGTCTCTCTGCCATTGACTCAATAGGCTGCCATTTTGTGTTCCTCCAACTGGGGTCCCCTGGTTCCATTTAGTGACAACAATCAGATTCATTTTACAAAGAAATATTCAAGGTACAGCAAGAACAAACATAGACACATTTTTCTGCAACACGTAGGGGCATAATAACCCTTTATACCACCTCAGCATCTGGGGCTGGGGGCGGGGTGGGGGGGAAGGAAGGGATGGAGCATTAGTTGGTAGGACTATATAGCATGGTGCCACCAAGTTCCAAGTGCAAAGCTCCACCGGGCTTGTATCCATATCTCAGCATTCTGGTTTCTCCAATCTTCTTTCTTGCTGGAAGCAACATCCAGCCCGAAATCTTGACTCTAAGGTCATTATGGCTTAAGCATCCAGGTCCAGGGACTCTATCACCTGTGCCTATAACTGAAAAGGCCAAATGAGTTTGGTACCCTGGTTCTACACTATGTTGCTTCTTAAGTTTACTATGATGAATGATTCACTGTGGTACATGGCACTAGAGCTACCTCAGATTTGCTGCCACTCAACAATGAAATACCTACTATATGCCACTTGCTATGATGGGCACCAGAGATAAAAAGACAAATGCTATCTATTGTTCATGGAATGCTAGAGATAGATTTGGAGATTATCCATCCCAGTCCTCATTTCAAAGATAAGGAAACTAGAGCCCAGAGAAATGAAGTGACTGGCATACAATTACACAGCTAGTAAATGGCAGGACCAGGATTAGAATATAAAGCTTGTGATCCTTAATTTACTGCCTACAGCATGTTCACCATTCTGCCTCCTTGGCCGCTAGGAAGAGACATCTACTTCTTTCTGTAATGTCCACCTGTGCACTGTTGGTAAGTGATGAATTTAAAAATACAGGACAATTTTGCTTATGTAAATCCAGCCAACTTTTATATATTTATATTACTTGGCTCTGGCAAGTTATCCAAGCAACATTAACATTGCTTCTGGAAAGGGCATATGAATTGAATATCTATTCTATTCACGATCACTGTGACTTCCCAAACCAAAATATACCGCCCAGCCCCCTATATGTATTTTCTACTTCATTAGAGTCTAAGCTTCTTGAGGGCAAGGACTACTTTGCTTTTGTATTTGTATCACCAGTACTCAGTATAGTGCTTGTAATTTAGTAAATATTTGTAAGTGATACGTATTAATTTGATACTGTATAGCCCTGCTTATATCTAGCCAAGTTTTATAATATTTATATCTTTGGATCATTTTTCTAAGCAAACTACAAAGGGAACTTCTCCTACAACTTCATCACAGTTACAGTCTTATCATTTTGAAATTATGTGCATACTAGATAAGTCTCTGTGTGGCAGCTAGGCATCTCAGTGGATAGAACACTAGACCGGGTATCAGGAAGTCTTGAATTCAAATTGGCCTCAGACCTTTACTAGCTTTGTGATGCTGGGAAATTCACTAAACCTCTGTCTGCCTTAGGTTCCTCATCTGTATAATAAGTATAACTACCTCTCAGAGTTGTGAGGATCAAGTGAGAAAAGATTTATAAAGTGCTTCGTAAAACTTAAAGCACCATATAAATGCTAGCTATTTATGATGATGACAATGATGATGATGATGATGATGATGATGATGATGATGATGATGATGATGATGTGCTTTTCTTCTAAATTAGACCTGTCTTGTGTTGGAAAAAAGTCCTGAAATACCTGTTACAGAACAGCGAGTCAAAAAAAGACCATGGAGATTATCTGATATAAATGGCAGATGAGGATACTGAGTCCTAGATGGGAGAGTTCATTTGTCCCATTCTAATTTAGTTTCTGGTCTATCCAAATTTGTGAATGTGTAACTTATACCTGAGGATCAGTTTGGCTATAGAAGGTCTCACAGGTAGAGCATTTAGGGAGATTTGCATTTGAAATTAAGAGCATCTCATGTCTAAGAGAGATACCAAGAGAAGATACGCTCTGACATTTGATGCCCATTGTCCCAAATCCACCTCCATCATCTCTCCAGGTTTTTCAATATAGTTCCAGGAATTTGGGAAGTAATGCCTTAGAAATGTCAGAGAATGCATTAATTTTCATATCATTCACAAGAATGTATTACCTTTGGCCTGTGCATGACCCTATGTAATATGTCAATCTTCAGTAAATAGGAATAAATAAATGAATGAAAAAGCATTTATCAAGCAATTACTATGTGCAAAGCACTAGAGAAAAGCAGAAAAAAGAAGACAGTTTGTGCAATCAAAGAGCTCATTCTTTAATTGGAGGAGATGGCACATATAGGAGGATTCAAAGGAAGGGTATTTGAAAAGCCTGTACAACCAAAAGACAGTTGTAGCAGAGTTGATGGCAAGACCAGTCATAATGGCATGGATGCCAAAATGAAATCTTTACCTTCATTTTTTACTGAACGTTTTCCTTCCCTTCAATTCTGCCTCCTTTGGTGGAGGAAAATGACCCTTTCATGATAAAGAAAATCATCCATGTTCATTTCTTCAATTGTTACTTTTCTGCTAGAGAGTCTTAAATCCATATCTCTGTCTTTGACCTCTTACTTGTCATCTAGGTGGTGCAGTGGATAAATCATTGGACCTAGAGTCAGAAAGAGCAGAATTGGCATCCATTCTCAGATATTTTCTAGCTGTGTGACCCTAAGTAAAACACCTAACCCTATTTGCCTCAGTTTCCTCATCTGTAAAATGAGCTGGAAAAGGAAATGGCAAACCACTCCAGGATCTTTGCAAAGTCATGGAGAATCTGACATGACTGAAACTGACCGAACATCAAAACAACTTCCTGACTCCAGGCCTGATGCTCTATTCACTGTTCCATCTATCTATAGATATATCTATCAATAGATAGATAGATGGACAGACAGATAAAGTATATATCAATATAATTTATTTCCTCTGTACGCTCATGTATTTTATTTTATGCATTTAAAAGTATTATTCTGAAAAGGGATCTATAGGCTTCATTGTACTGACAAAGGGGCCCATCATATTCACACACACACACACACACACACACACACACACACACACACACACACGCACACGCACGCACGCATGCACATACACAACTTTCTGAACCTCTATCTTAGAGCAAACCTCAAAGGCCATGTAGTTCAACATCCTCATTTTACAGATGAAGGAACTGAGGCCCAGGACTCAAACCCAGGACCTATACTGCACCATATGATTTGACATGCCCTTGAATATAGTGAAACCACTCACTGCATTACATTGTTTAATGCCTATCTCTTAAGTTACTGGAATTCTTCTGATATCCACATGATCAATGAAAGAAAATAATGGATATATAAATAAATATGCTATTTCCTGGAACAATTCTACACAATTGGAGATTTTCTTCATGTTGTCTGAGAAGCTGCTGTGACCTTTAGGAGCCTGTCACAGTATGTCTTCAGTTCCTTTTTAAATCTAAGCAGTAACAGACATGATTAATAAGCAGTCATCCTTTCTCTTTTTAGCCTGCTGCCTTCAGTCACCCCCTCTTCAGCTCAGCTCATTGCATAGCACCCACTTCATTACCCTGCTATCATCCCCACACATCCAACCTGACCAATCTGTTTTCCTTTGATTCAGTTCTTGGCAAAAATAGCCCTCTTGGAAATATATCCATGACAGTAGTTTCCTTATCTGTAAAATGAACCGGTTGGGCTAAATGATCTCCCAAGTACCTTCTAACTCTTAAAAATTCTGTCATTGTCTGTCTAAAACATGCCCAAGATTGTGGTCTGCTTAGGTCCTGAGCAATTATCTCAAGGGCACTTTAGCCCCCATGGTACCTGTGTTTTTGTGTTTCCCAGAGGTCTGCTCTCATGGACTAATATCAGTTCATGAGATCGTATTTCAAGAGCTGGAATGGACCTTAAACTCTGATTTTATGGAGGTCCAAAGAGGTTCAATGACATGCCCAGTTTCTTTCAGGTGATAAGTAATAGAAGGAGGGTTTCTATGGCATAGAGAGTAGGGTCATCTTGCCCAGAGCAACAAGAAGGTCAACTTGATTTCAGGGCAGCCCACATCGAGAATATTTTCATCTAGAAGCTTTGGGGATCACCTATTAAAACTAGATAGGACATCTCAGTTTAATTCACGAGTAGGCAGAAATCCAAGGTGGAAAGGAATGCCTGAATGAAGGTTGGGCCAAAAGGCAGGGTGGATTTAGCATCAGTAGGCACTCCTGGAAGAAACAAGGAAACCTTTTGGGGTTTTTAGACAGAGAGATTGGATCTGCACACATATTTTCTGATTTTAGAGGCAGTCTTCTTTTCCTTGGACCATGTGGTCCTTTATACAGTTGGTAGACTCCATGTAGTTTCTCCAAGAATTGGTATATAAAATAAACTGAAAAAGCCTGAGCAATGCATCCCTGCTTCATTATATTAGTGCCTCATGGTATGTGAGATGGTGTGCCACTGATTTTGATGTAAGGATATGGTACTTTAGATCCAGTGGTTATGCTGGTAAATGTTTAACAACCAACTTTTCAGGAAAAAGAAATAGTATGTGGGACATACTTTTAATTTAAAGCTATATTATTAACATTTTTCCCATCCCTTTCTTAAATCTAGTCAACAAAACAATAAATCAAGTGCTGATTTGTATTTGCCAGTTTCTGAAGTTCACACTGAAAACATAAGAATAAGCTGAGTTTCTTCTAAATGGTTCCAGCAAAAGACTACCACACAGTAGAGTAACCTTTAGTTATTTTTAAAATTAATCAATGAGTATTTAAGTACCTACTATTTGCTAAAGTGCCAGAGAAAAATTAAAAACAGCAACAGCAAAACCGCCACCACCAATTAACGTTTGTGTAGGATTTTAAGGCTTGCAAAGTGCTTTATATATAGTCTTATTTTAAAATAGCGCTCGCCCTCAAGGAGCTCACATTCTATTAGCTATTAATAATATTAATAGGATTTTAGCGCTAGAAGGAACCTTAAGATACCAATTAGCCCTCCCCCCATCTTTATAGATAAAGAAACTGAAGACTGAGAGGTGAAATGATATTCCCAAGTTAGCAATGCTAGAATCATAACATCATTGAATCAAGAGTCAGAATAGACCTTAGAGCTTACAACCTGCTGCTCTTTAGTGGAAAAACAACTTGAAACTAGAGAAGTAAAGAGAGGTACCCAAGACAACATAAGTAGAAGTGAGCAGACCCAGTCAAACCTTGGACTCTATACCTCGGGCTCCTTCCAGAGTGTCTCCTGGGTTAGTGAGAGAGTTTGAACTCTAGTCTCCCTAGTCCTCCAGTGTTTAGCTCTTTAGCCAGAAAAGCTTACTAAGCAGCCTATACAAACCCAGGACTTGTGTTCAGTCATTTCAGTCACGTGTTCAGTTGTTTCAGTCATATCCCGCTCTTCATGACCCCATTCTGAGTTCTCTTGGCAAAAATATTGGAGTGGTTTAGCATTTCCTTCCCCAGCTTCCCCAGTTACAGATGAAGTAACAAAGACAAACAGGATTAACTGATTTGCCCAGGGTGTCTGAGGCCAGACGAACTCAAATCTTCAGACTGAGGCCTGGGAAAGACCTTTATTTAGAAGGACCAGTACATCCTGTGCCATCACCATTTGTCTTGACTTGTGTCTTGACGCTGGACTTTGATGACACACAAGGCTGATGACTTTGTGCAGCCCTGACTTATTTAAACGCAATTTATTCACAAGTCAAGTCATCATCCTTGTGGTGTCATTGGTCCTCCTGGAGGATGAAGGATGAATAACAATTTCCTGACTCCAGGCCCTGTTCTCTATCCTCCACAGCACATAGCTTCCCTGTACCACTTAGCATTTGTCATAATGCATCCTTTTTCAACCTTTGTCCCCCTCATTTCAGCACTTAGGAAGATAAATGGCTGTTGTTGTTGTAGTTGCTACTTCCCTCACAATTTAGGCATGCCACCGCCAGGAGTGACAAAGTCAGCCACTCTTCATCTCAGCTTGAAGTCACACTTTTCCTGAATCTAAGACAACTTCCAACCTCAAGGGGGCTTTCACAAGATCACAGGTTTATAGGTCAAACGGACCTTAGAGACAGATGAGGCCAAGTGATTTGCTCAAAGTTTCATGGGTAATGATTGGAAGAACTGGGATTTGAACCCAGGTTCTCTGATTCTGATTCCATTGCTACTTCAACTGTACCACACCAATAGGACATTTAATATGGAACACAATTTTCAAACAATCAAATTATATCTTTTTTTAAAAAATACCTAAAATTAAGTAAGTTTTGACTAATACAAAAGATGATCTTTCTCTAGAATAAGTGTTTTCACTCATCTTTGTGTCATGGCCACTTTTGGTAGTCCGGGAAAGCCTATGCATCTCTTTTCATAATAATGTTTTTAAATGCATAAAATAAAATTCATAGGATTACCAAGGAAATCAATCACATTCAAAAACAATAATCAACATATTAAAAAAAAAGTTCACAGACTCTAGTTTAAGAGCCCATTTTAGAGTTGCTTCAATACTATCTTCATTTCCATATACATCCCTTCTTCTGTCACCTAGAGACCCAACTATATGTGCAATATTCTTCTCTTATAGTCCTCTAAGAAAAAGAGTCAGGCAAATTCTCATATCTCATCTTGAAGGCCAAATCTGATTATTCTAATTACACACAGTCTTCAATTTTGCTTTATTACCATTGTCTTTGTTTTTTTTTTTCCATTTACACTGTTGTTATGTATGTTGTTTTTCCTGGTTCAGTTTACTTTACTTTGCATCATTTCATAGAAGTTTTCTCATGCTTCTCTGTGTTTTATATAGTCATTGTTTCTTCCAGTGCAGTAATATTCCATCACATTAGTTTAGTGCAACTTAGCCATTCCCCAATTCATGGGAACCTGCCTTATTTCCTCTTCTTTGCTACTATAAAAAGTAATGACATAAGGATTTTGGCATATAGACCCTTTTTTTAATATTTTGACTTTCTTGCACTTGAGATCTCTAGCTATAAGATCTCTGAGTCAAAGGTATAGGCATTTAAGTCCATACATACTTTCTTAGAATGGTTCCAAATTGTTTTCCAGAATGGTTGGGCTAAATCACTTTTAAAAACAAATAAACTTCTGAATATTCATATTTATATCTTTCTTACCTATATCTCATACTGTTGCTGTAAAGCAAGCATCCTGCAAACATTTAAGTACTATGTTATTATTATTATAATTATCTGACTCTAAGCACACTTTCTGAAACTTTTATCTGTTCCATGCCTCTTTATATTCATTTCCTAATTTGATCATAAATATCATTGGGCAGTTGAAACACAGATTTCTGGTTTGTAACTTCAAAGACCTTGGTTACTTGTTCTTTTTAACTGACGCTGGAAGTCAGGAGACCTGGATTCTCATCTCAGATTTGCTGCTTACTAATTATGCAACCTTTGGTTAAAAAAAAAAAAGCACTTCATCTTTCTTGCCCTGTTTTCTCTTCTGTAAAATGAGGTGATCAGACTATGTGATGTCCAAGGCCTCTTCTAGCTTAAATCAAACCCCACTTTCTCAGAATGGGAAGCCATTCTTAACCCATCTTGATTTCAGTGCCTTCCCTCTATTGATTATTTCCTATATGTCCTGTGGTACATAAATGGTAGAGTGGACAAAGTGCCAGTCTAGAGTCAGGAAGACTCATCCTCCTGAGTTCAAACCTAGCCTCAGACAATTACTAGAGGTGTGACCCTGAACAAGTCAATTAACCCTGTTTTCCTCAGTTCTTCATCTATAAAATGAGCTAGAGAAGGAAATAGCGGGCTTTTTCTAGTATTTTTGCCAATAAAACCCCAAATGGGATCACAAAAATCAGACATGACTGAAAAACAACCCAACAACATTTATCTGGTATATAGCTTCCTTTGTACATCTTTGTTTGTATGTCGTCTCCCTTATTAGATTGTAAGCTCCTTGAGGGCAGAGACTATCTTTTGCTTCTTTTTGTATCCCTAGAACCTAGCGTAGTGTCTGGCACATAGTAGATGCTTAATAAATGTTTATTGATTGATTGAAATAATGTTCTGGGCTTCTTTAAGAGTCTTTCCCCTTGTCTGTTTCTTAAGTCTGTCAAAATCCTGTCTCTTAAGGTTTCTGTGCTATATTCTTTAGCCTTTGGTCAACTCATCTTACCAGTTTCTGTTGAAGAAAGCCAGAAGGAAAGAAAATCTAGCATCTCTCCACTTCCAGCTATCAAAACCTATGTCTCTCTAATCAAGTAGAATAGCCTTTTGCTTTTTATTCCCTTCTCTAATTGAATTATCCTTCATCCTTTCTCAGTTTCTTAAATAAAAACTCAATCATTTTAGACAACCAGCCTTAGTAACTATCTTCTTTCAGAACTGTCCCCATTACAGTTTAAAGTGACAGTATCTATTACTGCAGATTCGTGATTTCATTATAGTATCTGATACTTTTGTAAGACAAATGAAGATGGTTGTTGATGATATTCTCTGAGCTTGTCCTGTATGTAATAGATAGCAAAGATTCTTCCCGCCACATCATACTCATACCACTTGTCGTTGGTGAGCCCATGCTATTCAAAAACCAATCCAAAATGTCTTAACCCTGGATCTTTCTGACATCAGAAAGCAGGGAAAGGCTTCAACACGTACAGGATCCTGCAAAACACGTCAGTCTTGGTTGGAGCATGGTTACATGGGTGTACTCAAGCCAAGCCAAGCCAACTCTGAGATCTGGCTTTGAGATCTGATTGATAAATTTTCAATGAGAATGTGTACACTTAAGAAGTTGGCAAATGCTATAAATTGGCTGGTGCAGTGGATAGAGTGCTAGGCCTGGCATCAGGAAGACTCATCTTCCCGAGTTTAAATCTAGCCTCAGATACTTACTAACTGTGTACCCTGGGCAAGTCACTTTACCTTAGTTTTCCTCATCTGTAACACAAGCTGGAAAAGGAAATGGCAAATTGCTCCAGTATCTCTGCCAAAAAAACCCAAATGGGATCATGAAGAGTTGACATGACTGAAACAACTGAAGAACAACAACACAATTTGGGGCTTGGTTTATTGTTTTGTTGATTTCTAGACTTAAGAAAGTTATGGAGAAAAAGTTAATGATGCAAATTAAGCTTAAAAGTGCATTGTATATATATTTTCCCCTCTAAGAGCCAGTTAAACATCTACTAGAATGCCATTCCATAGTTATACAGATATTTGGAATACTTCTAAATTTTCTTTTTTTGTTTGTTTTTTGGGGGGGGTCTGAAGTGGGTATGAGGGAGAAGACTTGTGATTTTATCAATGCGGGGAACTCCTGGGGCTTCTTCCTAACTTCCATTCTTAGAGGGTTGCCTGGAGAGCATTGAAAAGTTAAGGTGACTTACTCAAGGTAGCAGAGATATTATATATAGGGCCAAGACTTAAACCCCAGTCTTGACTACCGCTGTCATTACTCTGTGCAGCCTCTATAAAGTTAACCTCCTCAATTGTACTTGGACTTAAATTTCTTAAACTGGTTTGTGGCATTTTCCTCCCAGAAGGCATGAACCAGATAGCATGAGTATGAGCTTGGTGACCTCTCAAGATCCTCAATGCTTCTAACAGTGTGGCAAACAGATGTAAGGCAATTCCAGTTTGTGGCAGCCACATGCAAATCTTCAAGTTAGAACATATTCTTGGAGTTTTCTTTGAGTTTGCCTTCAGGCACCCCATCCCTCCTCCCCAATCCCCAAACCCCAGTTAAGCTCATGCAAAGCTAATGTTTCTGGTTGCTGTGAGATGGAGATGCTAGCTTCTTATCTTGCTTCTCACTTCCTTGATCTGAGCTGAACTTTGAATATGCAATACCCAGTGATTTCCAAAGGCCTCATCTATGTTGCTCTAGGAGTAGAGTCATGCAGGGGGCGGAACAGTGAAACCACTGGATTTCTCTTGGATTTCTTTTGTAACCATAAATCACTGTTTTCTCTCTCAAAACTCAGCCAAGGTTTGCTAGAAATGTGGCCTCAGTTTATTTAAATAAAAGAGACTACTACCAACTCAATTTACTACTAACTGAAACCAGATTTGCTGTAAGGCTTGCAAACTGATGAAGTTTCCCCTCCTCCCCTACACACACACAAACACACACACACACCATTGGAAGTCAATTTACGCAGACATCGGTCATTTCTGGGACCAAAGGCCAAAGTAGAAGCAGGTTGAGAACTACAGCTGAAAAACTACTTAATGTGGAAAGGAGATAATGTAATTCCCCCATGAATACTGAGGATGAAGCCAAAGCCAGAGTTTGTATTGATAAAACAAAGTAGAGAATACAAATAAGGTAAATAAATGCAAAACATATGCAAAGTAAATACAAAATAATTCTCAGGGGCTGGGGAAGAGGATGCTGCTACTAGGATGAATCAGGAAAATCTCCTATAGAAGGTGCCTCTTGAGTTGATCCTTAAAGAAAGCTAGGATTCCAAAAGACAGAGTTGTGAGGCATGGGGGCTAACCTTCATGTCCCTTATGCCTTCTTGCAGGAATTCTACCTAGGAAAGCTATGCTGGTGCATACAAATTGGAATAATTGAAAGATCTATGATTTTGCTCACTGTGGGAACACCCTCCACCTATCTACATCCCAACCACTACTAAACAGATAAGTCTAAGGGGAAATTTGCCTGATTCACACAGATAGCAATTTTTTGTTCAGGGTCACATTGCTACTCAGTGTCAAATGTGGAACTTGAACCCAAACCTTCCTGACTCAAAATCTAGCATTCAGTCTATTATATGATAGATCCTGACTCTATTATACATCTTAGATTTAGAAGTGGAAGGAAGCTTACAGGCCATTGAGTCCAACCTCCTTACTTTACAGATGAGGAAACTGAGGCTCAGAGAGGTAATATTATTTACTTAAGGTTTTATTAATTGTATAATATACTATTGACTTACTATACCATTATTTGTATTAACAGTCTAATTAGATCATCTAATTCTGCTCTTTCTATTGTACTATGGTTCCTTGATATTTCTACATATACAAATTAGGTTAGGTAACAGATTTAAAAAACTAAGTCCTGAACTAGAGGGCAGCTAGGTGGCACAGTGGAGAGAATGCCTAGCCTGGAGTCAGAAGGACCTGAGTTCAAATCTGGCCTCAGATAGTTACTAGCTGTATGACCCTGGGCAAGTCACTTATCCCTGTTTGCCTCGGTTTCTTCTTCTGTAAAATGAGCTGGAGAAGGAAATGGCAAACCACTTCAGTACCCTTGCCAAGAAAACCCCATATAGGGCCATCAAGAAGCAGACAACTCAATAACAACAACAAAGGTGCTGCAGTGGTTAGAAAACCAGGTCTGGAATCAGGAAGACCTGAATTCAGATCCAGTGTCAGACACTAACTAGCTGCGTGAACCTGAGTAAGTCACTTAACCTTGGTTTGCCTCAGTTTTCTTGTATGTAAAGTGGGGCTAATAATAGTCCCTACCTCCCAGGGTTGTTGTGAGGAGCAAATGAGATAATTATTGTAAAGCATTTAGCAGCTGGAACATAGTAAGTGCTATATAAATGTTATCTTTTATTATTATTATTATTAATTATTAGAGCTCAAATCCAAATTAGAAATTTAAGAGTCTAAAATATTTCTAATTAGTATTCATTGTTTCTTTGTCCAGGTGTTATACAATATATTAATTGCCTTCACGAAGATGCATAAATTTGAAGACATAGAGCCCGTTGACATTTTGGCTGGATTTGCCCGGTTCATTGTGGTAGGGGTTGGGGGAGTGTTTTTTGGCATCATCTTTGGCTTCATCTCTGCCTTTATCACACGGTTCACACAGAACATTTCTGCAATTGAACCACTCATCGTCTTCATGTTCAGCTACTTGTCTTATTTAGCTGCAGAAACCCTCTACCTCTCTGGCATCCTGGCGTGAGTACAAATTAAGAATCATCCCTCGCAGTAATGAAAGGAAAATCACAACAGCCTTCTGGGCATCATTTTTAATCAATCAATCCATAAGCACTTACAGAGCACCTATGTGCCAGGCTCTGGAGACACAAAGACAAAAATTAAACAGTCTCTGCCCATAAGTAGCTTACCGTCTATCAGGGCATACATCAGAAAAAAAGCATTACTTTTGAAAATAACTCTCGAAGGCGTTAAGGATTCATAGTTTTGAATGTTCACAGAATTTAATTCAGTGCCTTTGCATGGCACAAATGTTTCACCAACATTTGCATTTGCATTCCTTCCATTATTTGCCTAGGGAAGAGTTGTGGTTTTGTAATAGTTTAGAATCTTCAGCAACACTAAAGGAAAAAGCAGGAAGAATATTTCAGTGTTAATTTCCTATTATTAACTTCCAGTAATAGGAAATTACTGAATTAGCAGTAACAGTGGTTACAATTAATTAAAGGTCTGAAGCCTTCATAGTAATTCAATTATTTTGAATCAAAATTATATATGTAACTACATATATTAGTTATATAAAAGTATATATATATGATTATATATATGATTATATATGTGTATGTGTATATATACATACACATGTGTGTATATATGTATATGTTTATGGATAGATAGATAGACAGACAGATAGATAGATAGATAGATAGATAGATAGATAGATAGATAGATAGATAGATAGATAGCTATACAAGTAAGGGAAGGTAGTCATTGAAATAACTCACTCTTGGCTACTACCACAAACAACTACATTCTCACTCTCCTATGGCAGGGCAAAGATTATCATTCATTTATTTCAGTGTGGAGAGAGAACAGGGAACTGTAGAAAGTGAGATGTTTGGATGTTTTCTGAAGTGAAAAATTTTAAATTTTCCTTCTTCAATGTAAGTCTCATACTTTTGTTGTTAAGAGTGGTTTTGTCTCTGTTTTTTAATCTTATCTGACTTCTTGAGTTCTCTCTATGGGCCTTTCTGTACCATTGCCCAGAAACTCACACATTTTAATTGAACTATATACTTAAAAACAATCATAAGAAATGCTGTACAGGTGGTAAGAACAAGACTGGTAGCATACCTGACTGAGTTATGCCTCCCAGGCAATTGATGCTGAATTTGTGCCATAGAAAGTGCTCTTTGGCATGGAGAGAAAAGAATGGGAATGTAGAGATTTAGGGTAGAAACTTAACTGGTAACTTGAAGGAGGAGATGCAAAATATCCTTTCCACTATTTATAGATAGACTTATTAACATTTTATCGTGTAAAGGTCATACCATGCCTCTCTTCCCAAGTTAGTATATCATAATTAGCAGAAGCAAATATTGGTTGTTTGGCATTGAATTAACCACTCTATTTTGAATTAAGTTGCTTCCACCTCTTAACTTTGAGGAAACCCTTAACTCTTTTTGTATGTGTCATGGACCTCTTCAGCAGTTTTGTGAGGACTATGGACCCCTTCTTAGAATGATATTTTAAATGAATAAATTAAAATGTATAAGATTACAGTGGAAAAACATTAGATCAAAATAGTTATATATATATGTATATACACATATATATATATATACATGTGTGTAACTATTATTTATAATTTATTTATGTACCTATGTATGTGTGTATATATGTATATGTATTTATAATGATAAGGCTTAATAAAAAAACCTTGACTTTATATAAAACGGTTATATCCTTTATATACCTGGTTAAAACTTTTATATATTTTGTTATATAAAACTGGATCTCAGGTGGGATCTCTAAGGCCCTTACCTTAGTGAGATGGTCAGTGCAAGAAAAAGAATTTTTTAAAAAAAGTCTACAGCATGAAAACAAAGAAGAAGGAAGGTCATTTGGGTTAAAAGTTAAGTGTATACCTATCCTGTCAGCAAGACGATTTTTGAAGTTGTCATTGAAGAATCAGTAGCTTTGACTAACACTTTGTTGCTCCAATAGGATCACAGCCTGTGCCGTGACAATGAAAAAGTATGTGGAAGAAAATGTGTCTCAGACCTCCTACACCACCATCAAGTACTTCATGAAGATGCTGAGCAGTGTCAGTGAGACCTTGATCTTCATCTTCATGGGAGTGTCAACAGTAGGAAAAGACCATGAGTGGAACTGGGCCTTTGTCTGCTTCACCCTGATCTTCTGCCAGATTTGGAGAGCAATAAGTAAGACGTCAGAATTCAATGTCACAACCCTGAGGAGTTGCAATGCTCTGTCTTTTTTTCTTAAAGGAAAAAAATAGGCTCAATACAAAAATAAAGTCGAAACTTGACACTAACTGGTTTAACCAGTCAGGAAAGAATAGGCATATTATACAGCCAGGAAACATTTTTCACCTACACATGGAGATCAGAATATTTTTCACTTGATAAGACAATATGCAATTGCCTAAAGCAGTGGTTTATAAAGTGTTTTTATCACATACCTCATTAGTAAAAAGAAAATTGAACATTAACCCCAATATGTACATATTTATTTATTTATGCTATATATACATGCTACTGTATTAATAGTCCATATTATAAAACTTACATAAAAACAGAAATCAATCGATCAAGGGCAAGCATTAATAAAGAGCTTGGTGTATGCCAGGAACTGTGGGAAGTACCAACATACGAAGAAAAGAAAAAAAAAAGACTTCCTATTTCAAAGAGATCACATTCTAATGGAAGAGATAACATATAAAAAACTAAGTAGAGACAAGATATATGCAGCTTAAATGGCCTCTTGCAGAAAGTAGGATTTGTGCTGAGATTTGAAGGAAGCTAAGGAATCCAAGAAGTAGAAGGAGAAAGAATATTCAAGGTATAGGGGACAGTTAGTGGAAACACACAGAGTCAAAAGAATGAGCCCCATGCTCAAGGAGCAGCAAGAAGGTCAGTGTTGATAAGAAAGGGCAAAGTTGTGAAGGACTTTAAAAGTCAGAGGATTTTATACTTAATCCTCAAGGTAATAGGAAGTCATTGGAGTTTATTGATAAGGGGCGTGTAATTTTTAAAATAAGGGATGGAAGTGAAATATTATTCTAGGCTAAATAGGGAGCCGCTGGAGATTATTCAGGAGAGTGACAAGGTCAGACTTGAGCTTTATGAAAATCAATTTGGCCATTGAGTGGAGGATGGTTTGACTGAGGAGGGACTTGAAGCAAGGGGACTGGGTAAAAGGCTATTGCAATAGACCAGGGAAGAGATGATGAGGGCTCGACCTAAGATGGTAAATGCGTGAGTACAGAGAATGGGACAAACACTAGAGATGCTTTAGAGTTTCAGTCATACTTGGAAACTGATTAAATTGGTGGTAAGGAAGAGTGAGGGGCTGAGGATGACACCAAAGTGGGAATCTTGGGAAGTGACGGTGCTCTTGACAGTAAGAGAGAAGTCTTGAACAATATTGGGTTTAGGGACAAAGATAATAGAGTGAGATCTGTGTTATCCAATTCACCATGTCAGCTAATCCTGTCCTACTCTAAATGAGAGAGGGCTTAGGCCTTTTACTCACCCATGAACTCACCCAATGAACTCATCATTACTTCCCTGCAGCACAGAGATTCTCTGAAGGGGTACCTTCCAAAACCAACATGCTCTGGGAAGATGCTGGGGAATAAAGTGAAGGGAGGTGGGGAATAAGGTGGAGGGAGATGGAGAATAAAGTGGAGGGAGGTGGAGAATAAGGTGGAGGGAGGTGGAGAATAAGGTGGAAGGAAGTGGATTTTTTTCAGGGGCAGCTGTGCCCTGGTGGCAGTTGTAACAGTCTCGGGGGAAGGAGGGGAAGGGCAAGCTGAGTTCCGAAGGAGGGAGGTTGGGAATTTGTACACAGGGAAAGAGAATGTTAGGAGATAAGGATCACCATAGTTATATTGGAAATAAACCCATTGAGGGTGAGATTCACCCTCTGATATAATCCTTGAGGACAAGCTATGTCTTCCATGCAGTCAGGTCAGAGTGTTACCTGAGGGGCACAGAACCCACCTAGCAGATCACTTGTTATTGTTGTTGCTGCCACTGTTGAGTTACTGAGTGCTCAACTCTTCACAAGCCCATCGACCATAGCATGCCATGTCCATTATCTCTCAAAGTGTCTCCGAATTCATGTTTATTGTTTCCATGACACTATCTATCCATCTCATCTTCTGCCATCCCCTTTCCTTTTGCCTTCAATCTTTCCCAATATCAGGGTCTTTTCCAAAGAGTCCTGTCTCTTCATTACATGGTCAAATTATGTGCAGATCACTGGTCTAGAGTGAATGGGTTTTAAAAAAATGTTAAGAGAACTTTTATATCAACATGTTTATATTTAGCCTGATAAATTTGTCCCCTTCCTTCTCACCTATCTGCCAACTTCTACATTCTAGCATTTTAAATCAGCTATAGATTATAAACAGCTATAACTTGCACTTTTTTAAGTGGTGAGGATGAGACCTCACAAATTATTTCCTGGGTCAAACAAATATTAACACTGTTAGAAGACTTTCCCCTAAAATAGAGTAGGACGTCCTGATTTGGAATGAGTGTTAAGGATCTTGAGAAAATATACCTGGCACAAGGGAGATCAGCTTATTAGGCTTTATTTTTTTTCAAAATACTTTTTTTCATCTTAAACTTAAATACTAAAATTTAAATACACAAGAAAAAAAGAAAAAGAAACATAAACTTAAATATTGAAACTTGAATACAAAATAAGAAGAGAAAAAAAACATTGCCACGTGCACAGCAGAACATAGGAAAGAATTCAAAATATGCAACAAATTTCCATTTCAAGAAAGCCTGTATAATAAATACTACACATCATGTTCAGAGTTGTCCATCTTTTCTTCGCTCTCTTGTAAGTTTTCTTTTGTTTTCTGCTGTGTACTTTCTATGTTGTTCTTTTTCACCCCTCTCTTCCCCCCAAGAAGGCTATAATTAAGCGTGAATACACACACACACATACATACATACACGCATACATATCCAAGCATACATATACATACATATCCACATGCATATACACACATACATATAACATATATGCTTAGATATCTATAATCATACTCATACATAGACATACACATTCATATGCATCTATGTAAGAACATACTATACTTATTTATCCTGTTTCTCTGAGGGTAGATAACCTATTCCTTCATAAGTCTGAGTCTTTGTGTCTTTTTTTAAGTCCACCAACTCATCATTTCCTACACCACAGCAATATTCCAACCTTATACTGTCTAGCTATTTTAAATAGTCTAAAACAATATTGATTAATATGGTTGACACAGAGTATAGTTTCCCTATTTTTCTGTTTTAAATAAATCTATTTTAGCTTTAACTTTGTCTAAGATCATGATTACTCTCCCTCCTTTTTTTTCCTAATAAATTCTACTCCTGATCTTTATTTTAGGTTTGTGTGTATCTCTTATTTCCTATCCCTCCCGACTCCTCTACTTTATTTCTACCCACTACCTTGCCCTCCTATCTACCCTCCCTCCAAGTATCACTCCCTTATCCTCCCATTCTGATTAATCTAAACACATCCCTTTATCTTATTCCCTCATCCTTCCCTCTAAAAATCCCTCCTTTATCCTCTCCCCCTCCCTATCCCCTTAACCTTTTATTTCTTTCCGAATTTAGAAGACTTTTATACCCTTCTAAATATGTATGTATTGTTTCCTCTTAAACACATTTCTGATGAAAGTAGGATTCCAGAACCATTAGCTCTCTTTCCACATCTAATTCTTCTGTGTTGATTCTTCCTCTTGAACCTCATTTGTACAAGGTAATTATTCTTTTTACCTTTTCCTAAATGATTTTACTTTTTAGAATCCTATCATACTAAGGCCTGCCCCAATCTTTCTTTTGAACTACCCGATTACTAATAACAATCTTAAACATACATTTTACATTTCCTCATATAAAAAGCAAACAATCTATCCTTATTGAGATCCTTGTAATTAGTCTTTGATATGTACCTTATATTTCCCTTGGCTCTTATGTGTCAAATCTTCTTTTAAGTTCAGTTTGTTTGTTTGTTTGTTTTTAAAGAAAATCCTGAAAGTCTGGCAATTCATTAAATGTCCATTCTTTTCATTCAGAATTATGCTTAACTTTGCTGGGTGTAATATTTTCAGCTGCAACCCCTTTTGCTCTTCAATACATAGTGTTCCAAGAGCTATGATCTGTTAATATCACTGCTGCCAGGTCTTTTGTGATTCTAATTGTGACACCACCGTATTTAAATTATTCTTTTCTTATTGCTCATAATATTTTCTCCTTGAGCTGGGGATTTTGGAATTTGACTATGATATTCTTGTAGGTTTTCCTTGTAAGATCTCCTTTGTGTGGTGAGATCAGTGGATTTTTTTTTATTTCTATTTTCTCCTCTTGTTCTAACACTTCAGGACAATTTTCTTTAATTATTTTTTGTATTATTATATCAAAGTTCTTTTTTCTTCATGGTAGCTTTCAGGTAGTCCAATTATCCTTATGTTTTCTCTTCTTGATCTGTTCTCCAGATCAGCTGTTTTTCTTAGGAAATGTTTCATATCTCTTCTATTTTTTTCATTCTTAGTATTTTGTTTTATTATTTCTTAATCTCTTATAACTTCACTGGCTTTGCCCAATTCTAATTTTCAAGGAGTTGTTTTCTTCCTTAAGATTCTGAATCTCCTTTTCTAATTGGTTGACTTTCTTTTCATAATCTTGCTTTTCTTGGATTGTTCTTATTTTTTTTAAAATTTTTCCCCAATCTCTCTCATGTGATTTTTAAAGTCTCTTTAAAGTTCTTCTAGGAATTCTTTTTGGGTAGATGACCGTTTGACATTACTCTTTGGGGTAGAAGAGGCATTTTTCTCTTCAATATCTTCCTCTTATGATGAACCATGGTCTTCTCTATTCTCATAATAACTTTCTATGGTTGGATTCTTTCTCCTTTACCAGCTCTTTTTATTTATTTATTTTTTTTATTTGTAGTAACTTATTTTTTGTAATCCCTCTAGTCCTGGGGTATGGTGGGTGGTGCCTCTGGCCTCAAATCTTCCTTCTGTTTTCCCCTCTGGCCTGGAACCAAGACTAAGAACTCTGTCCTCCTGACGTGCCCACAGCCAATGATATTCCCACTCCACTGCTTTTGAACTCACCAAGCATCTCCTGGTTCCTTCTCTCCCTGGGCTGTGTCTCCACAGCACAGCTGGGTCTGATGTTCCCTATCAGAAGAGGTTCCCTTAATCTTCTGGGCTGAGGCACAGACTCCAGATACTGTCTGGGAAGTGAAAGTTCCTGTGACTAAGGCCAAGGCTACCTCCCAACCCAGCTTGCCCCAGGGCTCACAGCCACTTGCTGTTTCAGCCAAACTACCCCAGAGGTGTTTACTCTTCACAGGTACCAAACACTGATCCTGGGATTTTTTTTTGGATCTTCTCCTGTCTGTCCCAGGAGGACCACTGTTCTGCCCCAACTCTTGTTTATTTTGACTCCTCTACATTCACCCACAGACACTATTTTGTCTTGTTTGTGGGGGACATCTGAAGAGCTTAGAATTTTCTGACTTACTCTGCCATTTTCCCAGAATTCTCTCCCCTCACCAGGCTTTATTGTGAAAAACTGCTGTGTGATACCATGGCAAATCATTTAAAAAATGAAATATGTTCGAGCAGTGGCTTCTGAGTTAAGGTTTTGTGAACTAATGAGCTTCCATTACATTGCATTTGTAACACTTTTAAACTGAAATCAAAATAACTTAAAATGACTTGTTCCCATTTGAGGCTCTGTCAGGGGTGGGGAACCTGCAGCCTCAAGGCCATATGTGACCCTCTAGGTCCTCAACTGGGGCCTTTTGACTGAATCCAAACTTCCTTAATAAAAAGCTTTGTTCTGTAAAACCTGGACTCAGTCAAAAGGCCACACCCAAGGACCTAGAAGACCACAGGTTCCCCACCCTTAAGGCTAATCAGTGCTGTCAGTTCAATTGTTCAATTTGATTCATTTCAATTCAATGTGCATTTAGTAGCATCTAGCATGTGCCAGGCACTGTGCTGGGCACTAGGGTTACAGAATCAAAAAGGGAATCATCTCTTCCCACAAGGAACTTAGGGCTGGGGATGGGACACATATATTGATAAGTTAAAAAAATTTACAAAATGTATAAAATATGTTCAAAATAACTTCTGGGAGTGGTCACAAAGTCAAATGTGAAGGGTGGTTTGTTAACAATAGAACTGAGGTTCTGAAGGTTACAATGAAAGAGTAGAGGAGATTGGGACAGGAATGCCAGTAGAATACAACATGGATGGATTTGAGGGAGCATGATGTCAGTGAAGGGAGATTCAGCCTTGCAAGACAATAACTCAGAATCACAGAGATATCGAGGGGAGCCACAGGGCAGGAGGCTATCCTACCTTTCACAGTGGCAAAGATAGTGTTGATTTGATTATCAGTTTTTGAGTAAGAGGGGGTAGATGGAGCAGTAGAACAGGTGTCTGCTCTCTGGTTCTGTTTGAGGGTCAAGGTAGGGCTCGTGGAATTCTAGTGGCCAGGCTGGTTTTACAGCATGGAGCAGTCTGAAGTATTTACCCTGTTGGGTCATCTCAAACCTGCATCAAGACTAACTACTGTTAGATGAATCACTGGGGGGAGGAGATAGAAAGGGCTTTGTTCCTGGGCTGATGATCAGTGTGGAGTAGAAGGAACACATTACAGTTACAGGACTTTGTTACAGTACCTCAGTATAGAAAGAAAGAGTAGTGGCAGCTGAAAGGGAAGAGGAAAGGTTTAAGAATTTATACAAAGCCTAGAAAGACCTGAAATTCAAGTCTGGCCTCAGACAAACCACTACAGTATCTTTGCCAAGGAAATTCCTTATGGGGTCACAAAGAGTTAGACATGACTGAACTACTGAACAACAATATTATCTCATTTGGTTCTCATAATAATCCTGGGGCTGAGTGCTATTATTATCCCCACTTTACAGCTGAGGAAAGTGAGGCAAAAAGAGGTTAAGTAACTTTTCCAGGATCATACAGTTAGTATGTGCCTGAGGCCAGATTTGATTGAATTCAGATCTTCCAGACTCCAGGATCAGTGCTCTACCCACTGTGCCACCAGCTCCCTCCTCAAAGCATTCCAAGACGGAAAAAGCTGTCTCTAGGAAGTGGAGCCCCATTAGAAAGAAGGGAGCATGAGAAATAGGTCCATCCCTAAAGCTTAGTCACCAGGCTCAGAAAGACTTTTCACGGCAGAGGGATTCTATTGGTTCTGCTTGATGATGAAGGGTCAGTGGGTGGACATTGAAGAAGCAGATTTTGGCCTAATATAAGGAGCAGAGATGGGAAAAAGCAGATGAAGCTATCTCAGGAGAGATTCACATTCACTAAAGGTCTTCCCCCCCCCCCCTTTTTCACTTAATATTACTATTTTTTCTAATTGCATATGGAGATAGTTTTCAACATTCCTTTTTGAATTTTTCTCCCTCCCTCTACTCTTCCCACTCCCCAAGATAACAAGTACTCTGATATAGATTATACATGTACAATCATGTAAAACAAAGTTCCACATTAGTCATGTTATGAAAGAAGAATCAGAAAAGAGAAAAAAACATGAGAAAGAAAAAACACAGAAAAGGTAAAAATACTGTGTTTCCATCTGCATTCAGTCTCCATAATTCTTTTTCTATACGTGGGATAGTATTTTCCATCATGAGTCTTTTGGAATTGTTTTAGATCATTATATTGCTGAGAAAAGCTAAGTTTATCATAGTTGCATAATGTTTCTGTTGCTATATACAGTGTTCTCCTGGTTCTGCTCACCTCACTCAGCATCAGTTCATGTAAGTTTTTCCAGGTTTTTTTTTTTTTGAAATCCACCTGATCATCATTTCTTATAGCACAATAGTGTTCCATTACATTCATATACCACAACTTGCTCAGCCATTACCCAATTATGGGCACCCCCTCAATTTCCAATTCTTGCCCACTACAAAAAGAGTTGTTATAAATATTTTTGTACGTGTAGGTACTTTTCCCTTTTTCATGATATTTTTGGGATACAGACCTAGTAGTGGTATTTGTTGGATCAATGGGTATGCAGAATTTTATAGCCCTTTGGACATAGTTCCAAATTGCTCTCCAGAATGGTTGGATCAGTTCACAACTCCACCAACAATGAATTAGTGTTCCAATTTTCCTACATTTTCTCCAACATTTATAATTTTCTTTTTCGGCAATATTAGCCAATATAATAGGTGTGAGGTAGTACCTCAAAGTTTTAACTTGAATTTCTCTAATCAATAGTGATTTAGAGCATTTTTTCATATGACTATAGATTGCTTTAATTTCTTCATCTGAAAATTGCCTGTTTATATCTTTTAACCATTTATCAATTAGAGAATGACTTGTATTCTTATAAATTTGACCCAGTTCTCTATATATTTGAAAAATGAGGCCTTTATCACAGATACTGGCTGTAAAAGTGTTTCCCAGCTTTCTGTTTTCCTTCTACTCTTGGTTGCATTGGTTTTGTTTGTGAGAACATTTTTTAATATAGTGTAATCAAAATTATCCATTTTGCGTTTCATAATGTTCTCTATCTCTTCTTTGATGTTGATCAAGACCATTGCAAACATAATTCACTTGATTTCCAACAACAACCTTGTGAAGTAAGTGCTATTATTATCCCTATTTTACAGATGAGGAAACTGAGGCTGAGAGAGGTCAAATGTCTTACCCACTATTGTACCTCTAACAAGTATCCAATCCAGGAGGTGAAATTGCTTTTTCCTGATGCCAATTCCTGGGACTTCATCCACTAACTCATTATCTCTATAATGTAAAATTGATAAATATTCATGTATTTTTTTCCTATTTGTTGTTGTTGGGTCATTTCAGTTGTGTCTGACTCTTTGTGACTACATTTGGGGCTTTCTTGGCAAAGATATCGGAGTGGTTTGCCATTTCCTTCTCGAGGTCATTTTACAGATGAAGTGAGGCAGAACAGAGTTAAGTGACTTGCTCAGGGTCATGTAACTAGTAATTTGTCTGAGGATGGATTTGAACTCATGAAGATGAATCTTCCTGATATGACGCCCAGTGCTTCATCCACTTTGCCACCTAGCTGCCCATACTCGTGCATATTGGAAAGGAAAAGGAAGGGGGTTATATTTTTCCAAATAGGAGATACATGGAATTTCAGAGCAAGAAGGAACCTTAGAGATCATCTGGTATAATGTGTCATCTTCCCTATTTTTACATCTGTAGAAATTAGGCTCAGAGAACAAGTACCTAGGCCAAGGTTGCATAGCTAGTTAGTGGCAAACCAAGACCTAGAATCCATGACTCAGAAATCAGTGCTCTTTTGTACATCCTGATGCATTTTTTCCCCTTAGATTGGGGCATGTGGTTTGAAATTCTTTACCCTCAAAGCTCAAGAAAGCCTTTTCAACTCTGATTCTGAGCTGAAAAAAAGAATCTTTGCAAGGCAACTATATATACCCTTTAAGAATATCTTTAGGAAAAAGAGTCCCACCAAGAATCTGAGAATATGTGAAGCAGTTTAATCCCAAAGCTCCATGAAGGAAAGAGAAGAGAATAAAAAGAACCCCATCAGGATCTGAAAGCCCTCAGATCCTAAGACTGCAGCTGCAGAAAAAGTATGAATAGCTCACTCAGATCCCTGGGAGAACTTCCAGCTCCAGAGAGCTGCCTTCAGGATTCAGAAAGATTCCTGGCTCCCACTCTTCCCCTCTCTGTCTTTATACTCCCTTTACTGCCTTCAGTGATTTTTTCCAAAGCAAAGATTACAATCCTATGGGGTAACAAATATCACATTTCTCTCACTAACTTCTAAACCAGCTCTTCAGGTTTAGAGACCCTAGTTTCCAGTGCTTAATAGTCTAATAAGTAAATTAGCCTTGGAGCTTCTAGCACCCAGAAATGCTAGAAGTTAATCAATACAAAGCTGTTAGTCTGGGTCACTTCCTTATGTGTGTGTATGTCATTTATTATATACATATACATGCAGAGAGAAAGGAGAAGGGAGAGAAAGAAAGAAAGGGGGGAGGAAGAGAGAGAGAGACAGAGAGATGGAGAGATGGAGACAGAGAGACACAGAGACAGAGAGAGAGAGACAGAGAGAGAGAAAGAGACAGACAAAGAGACAGAGAGAGACAGAGAGACGGAGAGAGAAAAAGAGAGAGAGAGAGAGAGAGAGAGAGAGAGAGAGAGAGAGAAAGAGAGAGAGAAAGAGAAAGAGAGAGAGAAAGAGAAAGAGAGAGAGAGAGAGAGAGAGAGAGAGAGAGAGAGAGAGAGAGAGAGAAAGAAACACCTTGCCAGATTGGTATTATTTGCCAGAGCTTATGTATCCTCCTCTAGAATAGACTTTCAGAACCTAACCACATTCATGACATGGTAAAACATTGGAATAGGAATTTTCCACTGTATGTTAATGAAAACAGCTTGCTACTGGCTTACTTTGAGGATTTTGATGATCTACTCCAGGCTAAAACTGTGAACTAGCAAAACAGTAGACTTTCAATAAGATCAGAAATTTATCATCTATTGAAGCTATTGTGTAGTTTGTCCTTTGTTTTTGAAGACGACCATGACATTAGGAAGATGATGCCATGACTTGCAATTTAATGGATTTAAGTGAGGGAGGGCTGTGCAAAGTCACCAGCTACACTTTCTCCTCCAGAGCCATTTGAATCCAGTGGTCAGATATAGATCAGGGCAACTGAAGATGGCCTAGGATGCAGTGGGACACCTTGGCCTTTTCAAGCTAATGTCTTCTGAGTTCTCATTTTGAGTGAGGTGATACATATTCTGTGATTAGGCCTCTTTAAGAAGTGAGTTAAAGGATGGCCCCTTTAATTAAAAAAAATCAAACTTGGAGGGGAAGACCCTCAGGGTTGCTACCCAAAAGAGAAATAATTACTATTTATATCTTCTGCATGTCCATCCAAGGCCTTGGAGTGGAAGCAAAGCATAATTGATGGGGTATTCATTGAACTAGTGTCAAGAAGACTTGGGTTCAAATTCTGCCTTAGATACCTATAAGCTGTGGTATGCTGATCGAGTAACACCTACTTTGAGCATCAGTTTCCACATCTGTAAAGCTATGTGGTTAGACTTACTCTAACTTCTGACTTTAAATTTATTATCCTGTGATTTCCCTAGAATGAAGCAGTGGTCATTGTCAACTGGTGGAGGGTTGTTTTATTTTTTCAGGGATATAACCAAACGTCACCTTCCTTGCCTCTTTATAGAAAAAAAGGTCAGTAGTCTAGACCTGGGGGCATGCTACTATTCTACTTAGGCTACAAGGAGTGGTTCTGACTATCAAAGAATCCATATAGGAAGGGAAGAAGGCAGCCACAATTGACCCTTAAGAGATTGTTTCTGATTTTTTACTGATAACCTTGTCCTACATTGTGGCCAGCCCCAGAATTTGATTGCAGGTTGCCTAGCCAAAAGTTCCTAAGATGCAAGAAAGTAAGTTATAAAAATATTCCCACAGTAGGGAGGCTGCTTCAACCATATATGAAGAGCTTCACATCCCTGGCCTCCCCTAGGAGAGGCATGGCTGCCCATTTGGCTCCTTGCCGCTGGTACTGCAAAGCACAAATAACTGGATCCTCTGGGGTTGGGACCTCATGGATCCTGAGGCTCGTAGCAGCTTTGTGGACTGTGATTAAATTCGGTGGGGGAAATAAAGTCTTCTTAGACAGCCTCATGCTTTTATAGGCACAGGACATCGTCATTCAGTCATTTCAAGCACTTTGTGACCCCATTTGGGGTTTTCTTGACAAAGATAATGGAGTCATTTGTCATTTCCTTCTCCAGCTCATTTTGCAGATGAGAAATTGAGGCAAACAAGATTTAGTGACTTGCCCAAGGATCACATAGCTAGTAAGAGTCTGACATCTAACTCAGGAAGATGAGTCTTTCTGACTTTAGGCCCAGCATTCTATACACTGCACCATCTAGCTGCTCCACAGGCTATTATAGCACAGGTAAAATCAAAGAGAAGCTGACATCTTCAGACACATCCAGACACCCATAGGACCAGTTTTCCACCAGTTTACCTGGAGAAACAATGCCCAACACTCCCTTCTAAAATTATCAGCTTACCCTTTGTTCCTGATGATTCTTAGGATCTATTGATTACATGATTCCCTCATTTCTTAGAGGTCCTGAATTATCTTCATAAGCATCACCTCCATGAAGAATTAGAAAGAAAGATATAATTTTTCAGGTACTGAAAATGCCAGCAGGTAGTAAGGATGTATCTCCATAAAGTGAACTTATAACTACAATAGAAGATAAAGTCGTTTTTGACATTGAATCTCCAGGTCTTCACAAAAGGAATGGGGCTGATTGAACATTAAACACAGAGGTCATTACCAGTCAGCTAAGCAGTTCCACTTGTCTGATTCACACACGCAAGCATTCTGCTCCTATCTTGGTTGTTTGACTTTGACTCTATGTTTCATGCTTCCATTCTCTAGCAGTTGGACGTCCCTGATACTTTGGCATGCCCCACCATAATTCAAGACTTTTCTCTTTGCCCTATCATAAATAGGAAATATGTTGCCCTGCTCTCCTCTGCTACAACATACCCTCCATTCGTGGAATATATCTCCCAGGTGTCTTTTTGATAAATACTTCTAGTGGGCTGCCATCTTCTGCTGATTAGGGCTATCTCTCCCAGGAAAGACTTCCATATGGTCTATCATTTTGATTGCCTGGTGAGATTATGGCTCCTAGGCATCCATTCTGGCTGGTGACATTTTTTATCTTGGTGGTCAGAATAGATAATTTTTAAAAAGCAATATTCATGAACTATGGGTTTAAAAGTATGTATAGTTTTTTTCTGCAATAAGCAAAGTTTTGGTATTATACTGTGTTTAAAAATAAAACAAGCATAAAACTAAAAATCTTTCCTGGCTAGGTATTAAAGGGAAAGGAGCTTTGTCTCTTCATTCAGAAAGTCTACCTTCAAATACTGTCTCTGATGCAGACTATACGACTTTGGACAATCACTTGACCCCACTGGCCTCAGTCTCCTCAACTATAAAATGAAAGGGTTGAACTATTGGGTCTCTGAGATCCCTTTCAACTGTAAACCAATGATAATAAGATCTTCTTCTAAATTATCCATAAATATATTAAGAGCCTATTATTATGTTAATTATGATATAGTTATATGGAAATAGTACATATTAATTATGTATTATATATTACATAACATTAAGAAGACCTTTTAAAAAATTTCCCAACATCTTGCTGCCAATTTGTAAACTTAGATTTTTAGTGTACTTTTATTTTGGGGGGGTGGGGAGGGTGGAAGGAGGGAAAGTGAAGGAAGTACAACCTGTGGTTTCATTTCTGTAGGAAACTCAACCGAATCTCACAGCTTTAAGTTGGTGTCTGAGGCCCAGAAAGGTTAAGTGATATGGTTACCCAGTTAGAATGTGTCAGACAAGGCTTCATCAAGGCTTGACTCCAAAGGCTATCCTCTATCTACCAGAGCATATTTCTTCTTGGAGGTCTGTACACTATGCCTATCACAATGTCATGCTTCTAGAAGATGCTTTAAAAGATTTTGTTAAATGAATGAATATATCTGAATCAAGGAACACTCTCTGGCATACGATGTTTTGGCTCTTCCAAAATGCAAAATTCATATTGGTTCACAATGGTTAGTTCAGCCAGTAGTGGGATTCAAGTGAATTAACAACCTGCTTTCCCCTGAATGGAGCCGAGGGGTGGCCCCTGTCCCCCCTGTTGCTGATGTGGCTGGCGCGGGCCCCGCCCCTGCTATAAACCAGTTTGGAAAAACCAACCTAAAATTAGGTACAGGCTCTACTGAACTGGTGTGAGCTAGCTGAATCCCACCACTGGTTCAGCCGTAAATATGGTTCCAGAGCAGCTGAATGCAAAGGAAACAGTTTAGTGACACTGGTTTTCTTTGCTTGTTGTAGACCAAACCCAGCCCTAAACTTATCTGTTTGACTCCCACTCCTTTATTTAGATACTGAATTTGATTAGTCTATGTAGAAAAGTCCCATTGTTAGAGCCACATTCATTAGACTTTGATCCCTGTGTTGCTATGAATCTTTTCTAGGTCTCCTTTTATGTACTCACTCCGCTTTTAGATTGTAAGCTCCTTGAGGGCAGGGGTTGTCATTCTTTTTATTAATTGTATCCTCAACACTTAGCACAGAGCCTTACACATTATAGGGGCTTAATAAATGTTTATTGGATTGGATTGTCTAACATTTCCTTTTCCCTTGGTAGGTGTATTTGCTCTCTTCTACGTCAGTAACCAGTTTCGGACTTTTCCCTTCACCATCAAGGACCAGTGTATTATCTTCTACAGTGGGCTCAGAGGAGCTGGCAGTTTTTCACTTGCATTTTTGCTGCCTTTGTCTCTATTTCCTAGGAAGAAAATGTTTGTGACGGCCACTCTTGTTATTATATATTTTACTGTATTCATTCAGGTTGGTGAGTTTCTTTTGAATACAGAAAATAACTTTTATCATATTTCCAAAATTCCTCCTCCCCTCCCTTTAAAATGTAGGGTATAAGTTTTTTAAAAGCCTACTTAATTTTCAGCATTTGGTTTTAATAACTCAAGGGAAAGCTAGATCAGAATAGAGGCTTCAAATTCTCCTGAAAAGTCTTGGTTTTAAGTCAACTTTTAACTGTATTGCAGCTTTAATTTATATTAAGCCAGCCCCACTACAGGGTGTTCCTGAAGTCTGGACACATAGGCAAAAAATACATATTTTCAAGAAATGAAATGAATGAAATTTTAACCACATTTTATTTAATTGAAATATCAACAAATAACATCTTCAATATGATTTACATGATCTCGATGGAATAATTACACATTGCTGTCAATTTTAGCACATTCACTCTTCAGGTGTCTATGCATTCAATCAAGTGTGTTGCATCTGTGATTTTCATTGAGTAAACCTTCTCCTTTAGCAAACCCCAGAAAAAGATGTCAATGAACAATATAGAATCTTCGGTGAAACAGTTAATGAGATGTTAATGAGATTTCCTATGTGTCCAGACTTTAGGGACACCCTGTATATGAAAATTCAAATTCAACAAATTTATTAAGCTTGTACTATATATCTAAGGCATTGTAACTACAAAGAGCACCTTCCCATAAGGAGCTTATACTCTGAAAGGGGACACACAACATGGACAGTCATGGATACTGTGTCATAGGAACTGGGCCTGTGATTTCTTTGGTATGGGGAATTCCCAGGTAAGGAAATTCCCTCTACCAATGCAGGTGGGCATCTTCTCTGTAACCAGAGAATATATAGTAGTAGAATATATAGCAATAATGAAATACATACATATATATGTATATATATGTATATATACACCTGAGATAACTTGAGAAGGGAGAAAGTACTAAAAACTAGGGGATCATAGTGACTTCCACCTCTTCTAATATTAAGATCCCAGTTAATACTAGAAAAGAAATTTGCCAGCACCTTGCTAGTTTATGTTTCACTTAGGAATAATCATTATAAAATTAATTCAAAAATTATATCCCTTCTTTATAAAATAAAACAAAGATAAAAAATTGGTTACCTTGCTCAGATTGTGTATTATTATTAAAAGTAGCTGATGGTAGAACCAAGACTAGAATTTTGGTCTCTTTAATCCCCACTGAGTGCACTAGTTAATTATTTTGTTGTTATTCATAATTCTAACAATGTGTAAAATAATATAATTAATGATAAAAGAATGATTAATTATGATATTTAATAATAACAAAATACTTGCTTATTATAAAGTAAAATAATTAATAATAATAACCAGATAATTTGCTCAATAAGGACTTTGGGGTTCCAAATTCCCATTCTGGTTTTGCTCCTAAATAGTTTTCAGACCCTGGGACTTTCCTTCTCCCAGGTCTTAGTTTTCTCACCTATAAAAGGAGGGGTTGGACTCAAATGACCTCTTCAGTCCTTCCCTGTCCTTTTATTTTATAACATGAGAACAGTTTTCCAGA
Organism: Phalanger gymnotis; assembly: GCA_028646595.1. NCBI lineage: Eukaryota > Metazoa > Chordata > Mammalia > Diprotodontia > Phalangeridae > Phalanger > Phalanger gymnotis. The sequence goes on along the minus strand of CM053626.1, from coordinate 141,169,836 downwards.
TGAGAGTCCTGTCCAAGAAAAGCAGGGTATTAAGTAAATCCATAGATTTGGTGAAGTAGAAATACCACTGATTTTAGGAAGCATCATGTTTTTGAAAGATTTGGAGTAACAGTAGTTTAGTGCAAGGAAACATAAAGTATTACAGTAAGAGAAAAAAAAACAAGTCACCTTTTTCTGGGGGGACACACTTGCAACATAAAGGACAAAAAAGAAGAATGGTAGATAAAGGTCAGGTCTGCTAGGACCCAAGTAGAGCTGAATACCCTTTTAGGGCCTCAGATGGAATGGGGCATCTCAAAACTGTAAAGTCTTGTGGGGCTTCATAGGGTCCTTAGTGTGGAGCACAACCACGTGTTGGAGAACCAGAACAGGAAGCCTAGAGCTGAGGACTGGTGCTGATTCATACTAGGAGGACAGAAGAAGAAGGAAATTGGAAGACTGCTAGGGAATGGCATCTAGTTCATAAAAAGGAAAAGGGAAAGAGGGCCTTTGTCCATCATTGCTGACCATAATTTGGCAGGGTTATTTGGGTGCTTTGAGCTTCCCTGGGGCTTCTTCATTAAGCACAGTGGAGAAGTTAGTGAAGCCATTACAGATGACTTGGGCTCAGGTCCCAATGCTACCACTTATTGGTAATGTGACCTGGAAAATTTCACTTCATCTCTCTATGCCTCAGTTTCTTTGTCTGTAAAAGGAGATCAGACTAGATGATCTCTAATGTCCTTTTCCACTCTAAATTGTATGATCTCATTTACCTTCTAACTTTAACCTCTGAGTTTTAAAAAGGAATAATAAAGTGAAAAAAAAAATTGCTGTTCTTTCCAATCCAGGGAATCACCATTGGCCCTTTGGTCAGATACCTAGATGTGAAAAAGACCAACAAAAAGGAATCCATCAATGAAGAGCTTCATACCCGTGTAAGCTGTCTATTTAACTAAGAAAGAGAATTAGAGAAATGATTCAGTAGAAACTGCAAAACCTCCTCAAATAGAGTAATTGCATCCACCTGTGGTAAGAGTGGGACGCTATCATATGTCATGCAGTTGTCATTAGAATACTATGCCAGAATGACTAAGGAAGTTGGACTTCAGGCCTCAGGTCAATCAGTCATTGACCTTGTGTTCTCTTTTCAAACTTTTGGTAGGATGATGTTAAACAGTTACTGTCCAATGGCCTCCTATGATATGAACTTTTCTAGCCTTGTTGAATGGATGAGAAATCATTTATTAAGCAATTACTATACACAAAACACTAAGTGCCAGGGATGCAGATCAAAAAGTAAGGCAGTCCCCGCTCTCAAGGAGAAAGAGACAATATACACAGGATTTGGCCACAAGGCAGATGGTAACAATCTGTACTCCTTAGGGGTAGCAAGGCAGACAATAATATATCTTGTTGAATGTCGCTTACATTAATAAGATCACATCAGTTACTGATGGTGAACCATTTGACATCACCATGGTAAAGACTTCTTTTTAAAAGTCTTCAGTAGCTACAGCTGCTAAAGAGGTGGGGGATATATCACCTATATTGGCAATTGCCAGGTCACATTCTTGCGCTTTGGCTATATGGGTTGCCATCCATTGGTGGTAATTGATAGCTGGCTGGTAATAGTGGTATCAGTGGAGGCAGGAATGACAGGTCCCTTTCCCATAGGGGTTTTGCTCCTGGATGATGGTTGCAGAGGGTAGGTCTGAAAGTAGAGCTGGTGGCTTGGAGGGAGTTGCTATTTCCATGGTTTCTGAGCACAAGATTCTGGGCAGCCTCCATTGGAATCTGAGAAGAGATGGTGGTAGTGGTTTGAAAGTCATACTGGCCCTCTCCAAAGTGAAAATCAGCTTGACCAAAGTCCCTTCTTTTTTAAGGTTCTTCTCTAGCATCAGGACCTTTTTACTTTAAAAAGACAGTGGTTTCAATGATGTGGGCATGCTTTCTATCAAAGTAAGTTGCTGCCTCATCTTAGTGTTTAATAATTGTTATGGACAAAAAATTTTATGACCTGGTATCTGGCCATCTTGTGATAAACATTGCTGTGCTTAGATGTACTTAGGCTGCCCTGGCCATCATCCAGGGCTAATCCTCAGACAACAACACACTCCATCATCAAGCCCGTATTTAAAGCCTTTTAAGCTTGGTACAACCAGCTGTAGGATGGCCTTTGAGAACCTAAAGTAGGATTTTGATGAAAGACTAGAAATATTTTTGGAGAGAGAGAGAGAGAGAGAATCAGAGCAGCAGAAGCTCAAAAAAATCCCAATCCATTTTGAAGCTGATGGAAATGTGGGAATATCCAGTGAAGGCGGAGAGTAACAATTGAAAAGCATTATTTGTTACAAGAAACCAAATGTTAGGTATACAGCAAAGGAACTGGGATATCAAATTTTTTGTCCTTTTTTTTCTGAAAGAGAACAATTAGTTCATGAGAGAAGTCAGTGAATTGATATAGTATGTAGGTCTAAATTCATTCTGTAATTTTATTTAGTGAAAAGGTTAGAATCTAACACTCTGAAGTTTCCTGCCTTAAATCCATTTGGAGGCTGATCTGTATTTCCTTCAGACTAATGTGCTATTGTTAAATTCCTAAAAAAAAAATGAAGTCCTGTAGTATAGAGAGCTGGCTTTGAGGTCAGAAACACCTGGATTTTAAATTTCTGCCTCTGCCTCATTGTCCAGATGACCCTGGGCAATCCATTTCCCTCCTTAGCAGCCAAAGCAGACTTTAAGACTCTAAATTTCAGAGATATTCTTTATTTTTATTGCTAGTGAATATTTCCTTCCTTACAACTACAATGAAATCACAAGTCCAGACTTCCAACTTTGTTTTCCCTAAACAGCTTTAGATAAACACATACAATATGTCATAAGCCTAATGATAGAACGAAAGTGGCTATGGATTGAATTTTAAAATTGCCTACAATAGTATTTGCACTATGTGGCAGTTATAACAATAGCTAATGTTTATATAGCATTTTAAGGTTTGCAAAGCGCTTCCTATATATTTTCTTGTTTGGTCCTCACAACAATCCTCATAAGGTGAGATGAGAAAATTAAGGCTGTGAGAATTTAAGCAACTTGTCCACAGTCATACAGCTGTTAAGTAATAGGCAAGATTTGAAATCAGACTCCTTGTCCAGAACACTAACCACTATATCACACAGCTGACTCTATTTACTATAGAGGAAACAAGCTAAATCTAGCCATGGTGGTGTTTATTCGTTCTTTTTAGAGAGATCAAAGGTTGCTATTAATTATTAGGATGTATATAAAGTTAAGTTTCACTAACTGCTTTTGCTATTTCCAGTGAGATTTCAAGTTGGTTATTATATAAAGCATTTTACAGATAACCTGTATTTACTGTTAGAAATTCTGGTCATCATCAGAAAATTAACGTATAGTCTCGGAATCCACAAAAATAAGCGATAAGACAATTTTGGGTGTTATGGAGGTAGAGTTCCAGGATATTAAAGGCCCATTCTGCCAGGTGCCTCATTTTCTCCATGCATGACCTTTGTTTCTGTATTTGTCAAAATTAACATCTTACAGATTATCATGTCCTTGTGTTCAATTTTGGTAGCTGATGGACCATTTGAAAGCTGGAATTGAAGACGTGTGTGGACAGTGGAGCCACTACCAAGTGAGAGACAAGTAAGGAACTTGGGCATTTTGTGGGCAGATGAAACCTGGGAAAGAAAATATTCTAATGAAGAGATTAAGTTAGGAAGAAATATAGACAGAAAAATAAAGAGTATCTGGGGGAAGTAATCAGGAAATCTAAAAGTCATCCTGTATGGGAAATAGTCAAAGGGACTATGAATTTTTTACCAGGAGAAGACTATGGGAATATATGACAGCTATTTTTCAAATGTTTGAAAAGTTGGTGGAAGGAACAGAGACTCATCTTGTTCTGTGTTGCTCCAGAGTCAGTCAACAATCTAGTCCAAAAAATTGGACATTTACCATGTTGCATGCCTTGTAGATATAAAGTCCCAGCCCTCAAGGAGTTCCCATTCCAATGGGCAAAACTAAGACCACTGGATGGGAGTCAAAGGGAAATGATGTCTTTTAGAAATCTGTACAATTATCTGTTTTAGTGCCCCAAAACACAGATATACCACATCTCCTTACTCTCCTGCTTATTATCAGTGTACCTGTATAAGCTTTCATTAGAACAACAGATCTAAGTCAAGAGGGCTCTTTACAGGTTAGGATTGTGGAGCTAAGTTCAAAGCTAGGCCAGGATCTTTCCAAATTTCCTCTGGTCTCTATATACTCTCCCCCTTCCCCCCTACCAAAGATCACATAGTCCTCTCTATGCAGGTGACTTCCCAATTCTATATATCCAACCCTAGTCATTCTTTTTGAACTTTAGTTCTGGATCATTAATCAGATACTTCTAACTGCATGTCCCATAGACATTTCAGGCTCTATATGTGCAAAGCAAATTTATAATATTCTTTTTTTTT
>CM053626.1:141140990-141164873 GCA_028646595.1 Phalanger gymnotis | reverse complement strand
TTTGTGGGTTGTGAGGTCTGGTACCTGCCACAGCTTATTAATTCAGCATGCTAGGGCACTCTCCGCTCCACTCCTGGTCTCGTCGGTCCGCGGTCTGCCGCGCCACGCCGCGCGCGCTGGGCTCTGCTTGGCTCAGCTCCGCTCCCCTCAGCTGGGGGCTGGGAGTTCTGTTCGGAACAGTCCTTACCCCGAGACCATCCAGGCTGTCCTGGGCTGGAGCCCTGCTTCCCTCTGCCACTTTGTGGGTTCTGCAGTTCTAGAATTGGTTCAGAGCCATTTTTTTATAGGTTTTTGGAGGGACTTGGTGGGGAGCTCACGCCAGTTACTGCTTTCCGGTTGCCATCTTGGCTCCGCCCCCAAGGACTCAAATTTATAATATTCTTAAGAATGCATTATACCAATATATATAATCTCCCAGGACACAAACTAGCAAAGAAATCAAGCACCATTGGGAGGCTGAATGACACTGATGTAGTAATTAATTAGTAACTTTACTGAGGAACACATCCTTCTCTTGAACTTCCCTGCTATTGTTGAGGACATCACTATCCTTCCAGTCACCCAAGTTCAAAATCTTGATATCATACTTGGTATCACTGCCTCATTCATCCCACATATTCAATCAGTGGCCAAATGTTATTGCTTCTGTCTCCACATAACATCTCTGGCACATGCCATCTGCTCTCCACTCACGCAGGTGCCATCCCAGTTCAGATCCTCATCACCTCTTGCTGGCACTATTGCATTAGCTTTCTTTTTGATCTTATTTCAACTTCCTACCTTTCCAGTGCTTCCTCTACACAATTGCCAAATTGATTTTTCTAAAGTGCAGGTCTGATCATGTGACCCCCTCTCCAACTCAATAAATTCCAGTGGCTCTCTGTTATGTCTGGGATCAAATATAAACTCTTCTGTTTGACATTTAATGCCCTTCCCAAACTGGTCCATTCCCAGCTTTCCAGTTCACATGATTCAAAGTATACAAAATGTAGCCATTGGTTCTATCCCAGTAGAAATATGCAGTGAGAATTTGAATAAGGCAACTTTTTTTTTTTGCTGGCTTCATTATTCACAAACTCATCCACAACCTAGTGGTATACTCTTTTCCAGTCTCTATAGTCTAGCCACATTGGTCTTCCTTCTGTGACTCACACATGACACTTTATCTCCTCTGTTCAGACCTTTGCACTTGGTCCTCCGTGCCTCAAATGCTCTTTCTCTATCCTTTCCTCCTGGAATCCTGTTGTCTTTAAAGATTTAATTTGAGGGTTAGGTAGGTGGTGTAGTGAATAGAGCACTGGCCCTGGACTCAGGAAGACCTGAATTCAAATCTCAGACTCTTGACCCTTACTTGCTGTGTTATGCAAGGCAAGTCACTTAACCCTGATTACCTTGACCCCCCCCCAAAAAAAAATTAACTTGAATGCCACTTTGTAAATGAACCTTTTCCTGATCCCATTAATGGCTAGTACCTTTTTCTCCAAGGTTACCTTGTATTCAATTTGTATAGAGATAGAGATGGAACCTATGATTTCATTAGTATAGGGGACTCCCAAGTGAGGAAACCCTGTTCACCTGCATTGTTCAGCACCTTCTCTGCAACTTAACATCATAAAAAGTTGCCTAGACTAGGGTCACACAGCCAGTATGCATCAGACGCAGGACATAAAGCTAGTTTTTCCTGGCTCTGAGATCACCTTGCCAAACACTATGTCATACCTACACTTCTGGGATTCATTCCTATCGGAATGGAACAGAATCAGATGTTATTGATCAAGTCACACTAAGAGGAGGACATATCAAAACCTATACTTTAGTGCATATTTTTATTTCTACTTGAAAGGTTCAGAGCTAGACAGAGCCTTAAAAGTCATCACATTCAACCCTGTTGTATTAGTGAGAAAAATAAGGCACAAAGAGTTGGAGTGATTATCCCTATGTCACACAGCTACCAAAGTGGATTTTGGTGGATTTTGAACCCAAATCCTTTTACATCAACTCCAAATACTCTTTATACTTGTTATCATCCTTGTATGGAACAACTGGGGATTTTTTTCTCCTTTCTATTGTCCTATATTTCCTAGATACAATTTGTCCACCAAACTGATTTTTCTCCTCATGCACAATGTGTATACATCAGTATAATTTAAATGTTTAACACTTGAAAAAAACGAACAAACAGATCTTTTGGGTTTTGAGGCCAGCTCTCTACTCACTACACCATGCTTTCTCTCTTAACTTGTATATGTCTTCTATAGATATATATGTACATGTACATGTCTCCCTTGTTAAAATGTAAGCTTCTTAAAGGCATGGGTTATTTTCACTTTTGTCTTTGTATTAGTCATTAGCGCAACAATTTGCGTAGTAAGTGTTTAATAAATGCTTGTAGGTTGATTGATTGATTGACCACATACTCTAATCAGTTTGTCCTGATTTGAAATTGGAAGGTGCATTTTCTCAGCACTGGCCCAAAAGGGTACTGAGGAGCAAACTAAGAAAAACAGTTGGATGAAACTATACATTTCCTGGGAGTCCTGGGACAAGGGGACAAGTGTCTTTCTTTGTCACCATGCCTCTGGCTAGACCAGAAAATAGTGGGAAGAATATAGGTCACATTCATGCAGGCTTTCCTCCTTCCTTCTAGGAAGATGTCTAAAGTAGAACACACCCTTCTCTGATATCTTTTTCTCTCTGTGGGCTCAAGACAGACGACTTCATCACTCTACTTTCTTCTTTTTCTGTTTTAAAATAGAGAATTTTATTCCTCTCCCTTTTTCCTCCTCTCTCTTATTTTCTCCTTCTTCCTCTTCCTCATCTGCATTGACTTCAACCAAGGGAGCAGAATCTCTTCAATACTGTTAGCTCTGAATGTGCTCTGTGGAGGTCATTTTAGGGGACACATGTAGAGGGTCTTATCACACACCTCTATGATTTCCATCCTCATCTCACTCAGTTTTCCCTGGCTGCTTCCATTTTCTTTATGATTGTGTTTTGAGCTGTTAGTCCACATGCCCTCATATCGGTTCTGTATGGTGTGGAAGAGGCCTGCTTTATAATCTTATTTTATCACCCTTTCAGGAATGTTTGTCTATTTCATTAGGTCTGGTGTTAAAGGGCACATGCTTGATTTATAGACCCTGTCTTTGATAAAGTTTACAAGATTGTAAAGCAGTAGAAATTTCTTGAAATTTCTCATACATTCTAGTTCTGGGTCATTTGTACTCCCAAGGAAATTAGCATGGCTCAGTTCATTAATTGTGTCTTGTTGGTGAACTGCAAATGAACTTAGGGGCTTAGTGGGATGAACTGGTAGTTGGGAACCACCTTCTTGCCAAATCCTAATAGAGTTTAACCTAAAATAACTAGGAGGGAAAATAATGAAGCATAGTATAGTAGATGGATAAATATTTAGAGCTGGGTAGAGCAATTTTCAAGAACTACTCTGTGACCATGGGCCAGTCACTTAAACTGTCAATGTCCCTGGTCACTCTCTAAGAATAAATGTTACAAAGCTGTTGCTAATCTTCACCATGGAAGGAGTTTTTGCTGTTCAGGTTCTCTGGGGAAATAACAGATCCAGGCTCCCTCTACCCAAAAAAAAATGAAAGGGAAAAGGAAAACATAAGGAACTTTTTGATTAAAAGGCCCAATTTTGATTAAAAGGAACCAGTCATACTGTGAGGGACCAGAAGCAAGTTGCCCATCTGCCAGGAATAGTAGAAGAGATTTTTGTACTGGCTGGAATGCTGGACTAGATAGCCTCTGAGGTGCATAATTTCAAATTCCCTTTTCTTCACACTATCCCATTTTAAGATTTCATTATTTGAATATACTCATTTCAGAATACAATTTCCTAGAGGACAGGATGAAACTTAGAGTCATGGAGTTTTAAAAAATAGCCATTTAGTGGTGGCTGTAGCAAAATGTAGGCTCAGATGAATGGAGTAAGTCACTTTGTCAACTTTTCAGGCCTTTCCTGTGACCTCTTTCCCTCCTGGGACGCCAAGAGGGAGACCATAACTTTAGCTATGAATAACTATGATGTGGTGGTGGCACATGCATGGCAAACTCTAGGCTTTTGGGTGGGTAATGTTTTGGGGTTGATTGTGGTAGGCCTCCTAGGGATTTCTGGATGAAAACCTATTTTTGTAGGTCACAGATTTAGGATGATTAATCTGGCATTTGGTCTCAGAGAGTGGAACCTAGGAGCAATGGGTAGAGATTACAAAAAGGGAAATTTAAACTTGATGTCAGGAAAAAAAATCCTAATAATTAGACTCTTCAGAGATAGAATGAGCTGCCTCAGTGGGTAATGGGACCATCTGCATTAGAAATCTTCAAGAAGACTGGCTCTGAAGTCAGAGATCTCGGTTGAAATCCCATCTATAACTGCCTGTATTACTTTGACTAATCATTTAATCTTTCTGGGTCTCAGTTTCCTCATTTGTAAAATGATGGTGGTGGGGGATAGCAGATGGTATCTGAGGTCCCTTCTACTTTTAATTCTGTAACCCTATAATCACATAAACTTGGACTCTCTTCTGGAAAATAAAGGAGGCATATAAGCTGCCCTTTGAATAGAAAATTATCAGAAGGATTGATAACTACCACTTAAAACATACCGGAGTGGAAACTGGACCACGTGCTTGACTTGAGGCTCTGGCTATAATGGGCAAGGGGTGCAGTATAATAATCAGCACCAAATCAGTGTGCAGCCTATTCAATCTCTCTGTTATTCAGACTGTCAGGACATATGTTTTTGGAATTTTTGTTTTGTTTTGTTTTTTTTCTTAATTGGCAGGATTCAAAATTATCTGCAACATAATGGGGCAAAACTACTGTAACTACCGGGCCATTTAAACTTATTGGTGTCTGGCTGAATAGGCCAGTATTACTGTAAGTGCAGCTGCTGCTGTTATGTACTATTAGAATAGAACATTTGTTCAAAAGCTTCAACCCACCCTCATTTCTTTTCTTACAATTGGAGCTGAGCTATGCTGTGCCTCCCCCATTCCCCACTTACTCCTACTTTTTGCCCTGATTGCAGCTTGTCCCTTCCCTTTGTCTAGTTGATTTCCAATATATGCAGGCCAGTGGGCCATCATTTCCTTCTTTCTTTTCTTCATTTAAAAATGCACCATTTGGGGGGATAGGAAGGGATTGTTGTTAAAAGGCTAAGACAGCTATGATTCCAGGTCTGTTCCCAGTGTTTTAAAAAAGTAGGGATAAGTGATGTTGATGATGCCCTCTCTCTCTCCCTCTCTCTCTCTCTCTCTCTCTCTCTCTGTTTCTGTCTCTCTCTCTCTCTCTCTCACACACACACACACACACAAAAGCATGCACGCACACACATATTTACATCACTGGTTTCTGAAGTTATTTTTCATTTTCAGGTTTAAGAAGTTTGACCATAAATACTTACGGAAAATTTTGATCCGAGAGAACCAACCCAAATCGAGCATTGTTTCATTGTATAAGAAGCTGGAAATGAAACAGGCTATTGAGATGGTGGAGACTGGCATTCTAAGTACCACGGCCTTTATGATTCCCCTACAGTAAGTCAATTCCATTTCTCAATCTAGGAACCGTATGCCAGGATTCAATGGCAACTGAATCACTGAATTTCAAGGATAATAATTTATCAATAGTAATAATAACGATAATGATAATTCCATAGCTTTGGAGCTTGAAGGGACCTTAGAGACCAAAGTCTGCCCCTTTGTGTTACAAATGAGGAAACAAGCACATGCCTGGGGGCAGTACAACTAATAAGTGTTGGAAGCAGGAATTGAATCCAGGTCTTCTGGATTCCAAAATCAGTAGTGATCCATTGTGCTATATGCTACTTCTTGAGATAGAAGCATGAGGAACAAACTTCCTATGTGTTATGTTAGCCTTTCCATTTAGAAATTCACCCATGCATATCATGTTTTATCTTGTTTCTGCAAATACCTGTTAAGCAGAAGTTAAAGTTAAGTAAAGATTCATGGCTTCTCAGTAAAATTACAATTTAGATTTTACTCAATTATCTATGTTCCCCTGCCTATCAATCTGTGTTCTCTGAAAGCACCTCAAGCCCCGTCTTAGGCTTGGTGCTCTTGTCAGTGGCTGCTCCTGCAGTTCCTGCTCAATGCTTCTTTGCCTCTATTGTATCTCCCCATTGACCCTCTTTCACCTGTGCTGACCAAGGTGTTATGAAATGAACAGATGGAGTTCCCTTATGGGGTTGGAGGGGTAAAACAATGAGGAAGTGAGAAAGATAAAATGCTTCGTCGGTCATATATGGAAGGTCATGTGGTTCCAAGTACATTTAGAATCATGTTTAAAGGCAAATTCTGTACAAGTCTATAGGGAGGTTTGAGGCCATGTGCAGTTTTTCTGGTGAGTATAAATTATTGAGGAAGTATGGTAAGAGGAAGTTAAAGACCACAAGATAACCAATTTAGTGATGGAAGGGACCTCAGAAGCCATCTAGTCTAACACTCTCAGATGGAGAAAAAGTTCTCCCTTTCACCCCACTGAGTTTACCTGATTTGCCCAAGGTTACACAGGAACCAGATTCTCTGATTCTAAATCCAATGTTATTTTCCATTGTGTCATAAGTGAAGACTGGAATGTGGATAAAAAAGAATATGGGAATGTGAAGCAAATCAATGTAAGCTTTCCTCACCCACCCCAATTCCTCATGAAAGAAAAACCTTTTCCTATGGGGCTTCTTAAATCTGATTTTCCCAGTGTATGTGACTCATTAAGAGTGAGCTAAAAAGATTTGAAAGTGACATTAACTTTTATTTTGGGCCATTATCCTACCAATTAATAAATTACCGTATCAATTCCTGTAAGAGATAATGAAACTCCCAAAGGTGCTTGATTTACTTACTGGCTCATGTACTCAGAGATTACTTAGGTTGATATAACAATTATTTATGGGTCCATTTAATTCAGCATTCTTGATTAAGTACCTGCTTTGTGCATAGTGCTCTTCCAGGTTCTCCCTGGGAGGAGATATAAAGCATGTATCTCTGCCCCTATTTGGAGTTGATAATTTAGTAGTGATAATATGACATACATAAATAACTAGAGTTTAAAATAGAGCATGAAAGGTACATAAAGGAAACAGGAATAAAATGTAACGATGTTTCCAAGTAAGAAAAGATAATTTCTGACCTGGAAGTCCAAAATAAAGAGATCAAGAAAGAATTTTTGGGAGATGTTCCCTTTGCAGGGTGCCTGGAAAGATGAATTAGATTTCAATGATCAAAGATGAAGGAGATGAAAGGTAAAGGCACTCCAAGAATGGAGAATAGTAGCGGCCAAAGTGCAGAAATGAGAAAGCATAGGTCCACTGCAGGCCATAGAAGTAGTCCAGTTAGGCTGGTGCATGGAGTGGTGAGAAATAGTGATAAATGAAGCTGGAAGGGTAGGATTAAAAACATCCCTCCTCATCATGGCTTCTTTGGAAGCTAGAGATGAACATTAAATTAAGAAAGCCACTTGAGAGAAAAATTACCCATGAAAATTAAAAGAAACGACACTGAAGTCTACATTAGTTAACTCCAGGATAACTCCCTTCTCTTTAGATAAAACGATATCACCAAGACCATTCTTGCATGTTTTGTGCAATGGAGATAGGACTGGATTTGGATTCAGAAGATCTGGGTTTGAATATATCATGCACCAATTATGACTTAAACTAAGTCTTAGTTGACTTTAAGCAAATTCCTTTACATCTTGGAAGCCTCAAGTCACTTATTTGGAAAATGAAGGGATTGAATTAGCTAAAATTTAGGTCCTTTCCAGCTTTAAAATCCAGTCAATGATCCTACGAGTATTTTTTATTATTTTGAAATAATATCATTTCATCAGTGTGAATAATTCCATCCTTTTACACCTTCAGTGGTTTTATGAGTTTGGGTTTGGGGTGGGAGGAGGCTGCTTTTTTTTGTTTGTTTGTTTGTTTTTGGACTGGATCTGTGATTTCACTGGTATAAGAAACTTCAGGAAGGAAAGTCCCTTTACTAATGGAGATCAGCCCCTGCTCTGTGATTCATAGTCTCATCAAAGAACTGTCCTGGGCACTGAGACATTAAGTGACTGCCCAAAGTCCCACAGCAAGTTCAGGTCAGAGGCAAGATTTGAACCCAGGACTTCCTAATTTTGAGAACAGCTCTCTATCCACCACAGCACATTGCCTGATGATGAACTAAAGGCTAAACCTCTGGCGATGAACCACTCCAAACTTAAGCCAGTCCTCGGATGACAAATAAATAGTTTGTCATTGGACCTATTGTCAAGGCATTTCCATCTTGGTAGAGCCTACTAAAGGTTAGGCTTTACTGTATTGTGACCTTTAAGGAACCCAGGCACTCCCACACCATGACCAAGCACCAGGAAATAGAGGAATAAGGTTTTAGGGAAGGTGAGTCTTCCATAGTCTTCAACAAGGCTATGGAAGACATCATCGCTTTGTGTATAAACATGTGTGTGGATTAGTCTGAATTGTCACTGCCCACAGTGATATGGCTTTTAATCATAGTTTTGGAAAAGCTTAATGGAAGTCTGTTTGAGATAGAAAGTGAGGAATTTCCTTGGCTTTCCTCTTTACTCCCTCAGAACTTGTTTTGGGTGTGTGAGTCGCACTTATCTCAATGAAAATCAGCCTGTCACATGGTTAAAATATTTTGGAGCTTGACTATTTAAAGTCATAGCTTTCAATCCCCTAACTTTCCTCAAGGCAAAATATAAACTTCCTTTGTGTTCAAAAGACCTATCTGGTGGAGTCAGTTATTTCTGTTACAACCCCCTTAGGCAATGATTCAGGGTTAGCAAGAGTCTCCCAGGTAAAGATTTTTTTTTTCTTTTTACTTTTTTTTTTTCCACTTTCTTTTCTAATCTACCCGTGGAACTTAAAAAACAAAATTTAGACGTAATAGAAAAATAGAGTAAGTAGAAATTACCCTATGATGACAGCTTCTGTATTTAGATGGCAACTGTTTGATCTTATGGAAACTCCTGAGAAGCCTAGTGAAAAGGAATTCCTCTGTTGAGATCAAGGCAGCTGACCTCTGAACAAACAAACCTTTATACAATGTTAGGAAAGAAGCATGTAGACCTAAGCCTCTTCTTAAATGCTAACACTCTATGGACTTACAATGCCAAATACTAACTTTCATACACTGCTCTTCCCTTAAGTTTTGTTCAGAGTGGTATTTTTCCCCAAGAATTTGTTTGGTGCTCTAGTTTCCAATACTCTTAGTAAGAGTTCAATGCCTAGAGATGTCAGAGAATAATAATAATAATGATACTAATAATAAATAATTCCTTGTGTTTCTGTAATGTACTACAGTTTTCAATGCACTTTTCACATGCATCAAATGAGATGCATTGGGAGCACTTTGCAAACCTGTACTATTGTCTCATTCTATCCTGATATAAGATAAACAGGTTAGGAATTCTCGTATCCATTTTCAAATGAAGAAGCTGAAGGGGCTAAGAGACTCCTTCGAACTAAAAGGATTAGTAATTGGTGGATGTGGCTTTTTCTGTGTTGTTAGTACCAACATTTGTAGGGCTTTTAGCCACAGTTTTGAAATTATTGTATGTTGGAGGTAAAAATGAAGAAGTTACTTAGTGTGATTCTTTGGGCAAGGATTTGGTGTATATATTACATTAGTGCTGGGTATTAGTTAGTGTGGGGCTCAGGATCCTAAATGAACCTCAGAAGTAGTAAGGACCATATTGACACATTTTTTTCCTTTTTTTTCATATTATTATTAATATTGAAAGACTATGAAAAATACATTTTAACTGTCTGAAATATTAAAATATTATATCTTTTAAACCCCTAGTAATTGAACCATTTTATATAAATGAGATCAATAATCAATTTCAGGAGAAACTTACTTAGAATTGATTGTACATCTAGCCACGATCAGTATAGAATAACTGTTTCCTTCCCCCCAATATCTCTCATTCTGACAAAATTCCAAAAATTAGAAACAAATAATATTGTGCCAGTGTAATTTTCCCATTAGAGTGGGGAGACAGTGTGATATGAGAAAAGACAGGGCCAGCACCAAGCATACCACCAACTTTTTTATTTGTTCTACATGGCTGCTCACTAGTATGACCTTTTTCAATAGATACTGAGCAAAATGTCCTTCCCTACCCACCCCACCCCACTGTCTGTTAGGCACTAGCATTCTCTCTATTATATGTGTGTTCAGTAGCCATTCTTTCTATAGGACTCCCACTGAGTTCTTTGTCTGAAAGTAGAACAAGAAATTTCCCCTGTGAATCAGGAATCAAAACTCTGCTCCCTGATCACATAGAAATAAATCGTACTTAAAAATAAAATACCACACATACTATTTTATAGAATACCCACATGACAAATGAATAGTCCAAATAGTAAAATTAGTGGTGAGTAGAAAAAGTGGTGTAGGGGAAAAAGAGGTGGCCTTTGAGTCAGGAAGATTTGGGTCCAGGTCCGGACTTTGTCACCTACTGGCTATGGGCAAGTCACTTGATCTCTTAAGGCCCTCGGCATTCTCTAAGACTATAGGCTGCTGAATTGTTGCTGATGTGCATTGGTGAGGGAGTTGTCACTCTTACAGGTCTCTACACCAATAAAACTGCAGGTCAAGCCAAAATTAATTTGGAAGTAAATTTGTATGTAGATGGCATTAGAAACAGAATAACTTTCTATTACAAGTTTGGGGTATAAGTGAAAAGAAGCAAAGAAAGCAACATATAAACCTTTCCTACTGATGCTTCTCATTGAGCCAGATTCTTCCAATGCATGCATTGAATTTAAATAATATTCAGGAGCTGCTTAAGATAGGTATAATTCCCTTTTAGATAAGAAGTGCATGTTAGAGTAACAGCTTTGCTAAAATTCCCAGTTAACTGTTTTGTTGTTATCTTTACTAACATAAATTGTCATTTAGTTAAGTTGCACTAGATATGTTAGTTTCATTACTAGTTTTCATTTTATTTAAATTTTGTTTCAGATTATCTTTTCTGTGTCTAGCATCAGACACATCTTATTAGGCATGAGAGCAGGCAACTCAGAAGTTACTGTAATATTCCTCAAGCCGTCAAGATAAATTGAATTGAATTAAATCTGGCTCCTTATTAAGTGGTCAGCTTTAAGCTTGGGAGAATGCCAGCATTGTTCTAATACTGTATAAATCTAGGGTATTTCAGCAGTTTTTCCTACATGACTTTTTTGGAGATACCGATCTTGGTAAAGCAGTGAACCATTTTTCCAGCTGTTGTTTTTAATAATGCCTGCCTTTCCTCCCCTGATACATACAGGGCACAGAGAATTCAAGGAACCAAAAGACTTTCCCCTGAGGATGTGGAATCTATGCGGGACATTCTGACACACAATATGTACCAAGTTCGACAAAGGGTGTGTACCAGTCCTTCTGGGCTCTTGTGACAAGGCTTCAGACTTGTCAATGAATCATTGCATTTGGTTGGCTTCTTTCCTCTTCATGTAACCTCAGCTAAACCATTTTATTCCTCTTAGGTAAGAAAGTGAGATCTACAGAGGAAAGGGTAGTGCCTATAGCTAGAAATTTGTGGTGCTTTTTTTTTTTTGGTTTGTTTGTTTTGCCAGGGAGATGAACTCTACAACTTAAAAGAAAAGGCAGCTCCGATATCTTACTCTAGAGGTCAGGCTACCCTAGTCTGAGAGCCCCATTCCCCCTGTAAGGAGCTATCAGGCCTTCCTCACACTTATATCTATGGCCCCACCAAAAAAAAAAAAAAAGATGCTGAAGACTAAGAAACTGTTCTTTTGGTTAGCCTAAGTATAGTTTAGAAACTTCCTGTCTTTTCTCATCGCTGATTCTCCTTGTCTTCTGCGGCATTGACTTCAGGCTGATTCAGTATTTTCCACTTGACTATTTGGGCCTAAGTTCCTACTTCTGGACAGAATCTGAGAGATGCTCTGGTCCATCCCTCTCATTTCACAGATGCAGAAACTGAGGCCAAAAGAGTTTAAATGACTTCACCAAGATCTCACAATTCTTTAGTGGCAGAGCTGGGCCTAGAATTCTGTTCTTCATTTTTCTGGTAATATTCTTTTCCTAATTATATCAGGATAAATGCTCATATTAAGAGTAATAATGCTTCACAAAAATAGCTCATTAAGGGGCATATGCCTATGGAGTATATACCTATTTAAAGAATAAATGGGGCTTTTTTGTTTTGTTTTGTTTTTTACTGTGCTACAGCCATAAGGATAGTGAGATAACCTCAGAACCATGAAGGCCTTGGTTCCAGGCAGCCCTCTGGCTGTGTGACCCTGAACAAGTCGGTTAAGTTTTCAGTGCCTCTAAGGCTATAAGGTGCATAGAAGGAGCTGACCTGCATTGGCAGAGGGAGTTTCTTCTCCAGTGAATTCCTTATACCAATGAAATCACAGCCCCAGTCTTTATGTGTATAATTAATAAATCAGTCAGTAAACATGTATTAGCACCTACCATGTGAGAGTCAGCATGATATAGCGACTAGAGAGCTGGCTTCACGGTCAGGAAAATGAATTCAAATCCTCCCTAGGCTACATTCTCCCCTAAGTAAGTCATATTAATTCTCTCCAAGCAACCCTTTAAGGCTCTGAGTTGGAGGGAAAGTACTAATCTGCATTAATAGAAAAAATTCCTCATTGAAAGTTCCCTGCACCAATGAAATCAGCCATTAATCAATGAATTAAATGTCTACTATCTGCCAGACACTGTGCTAAGTGCTGGAAATCAGAGGTCCAGTCCAATGTGCCAGGCATTCTGTCGGGCCCCTGTTTGTATTGTTTACATAGAATAATTGATAGTAGGTAGGCAGAGCCAAGCAAAATAGAAAAATAATTTCATAATTAATTTCAAATGAGTAGATAAGTGCTCTCTGGTCAGATGACAGTTTGCTAATTTTGTGGAGAATAAAATGAGAAAATATTTGTAAAGCATTTTTTAAACCTTGAAGCACTATATAAATGCTAATAATAGTAGATGTAGTTGTAGTCATAGTAATATCTCTTGATTTCTTTCCATATGTGGAGGGTGGTTCAGTTTTGGGCCAAATCAATGGGTAAAAGTCCATAGAGCGGATGGCCAGAGAATGGTCTATTCTTGTCTAGCTCCAAGTCCTGGAGGTCTAGCTTAGCCCCATATTATCTTCAAGGAAAAAGGAATTCCCTGGTTCCAAAGAGTTCTTAGCTGAGGAGTAGCTGGTTTAGTTTAAGAGTTTGGAGCTATCCCATGTAGATCTGAGGTGAGCTCAGGGTTCTCATTAAATCACTGAGGGCCATTCTACTGGAATTTAGCGCTATTGATTATTCCTGTAATTGCACTCTCCTCCCAAAGTTTGCTGAACCAGGGAGAACTACAATCAGACTTGTTCTATCTAGGAAATTTGGGATAAACTCTCCCTTGGCCTATCCTATTCTATGTTTTCAATGTGATGGGGAATTGCAAGGGATAGACTGGAACACAAGTAGCCCCTCTGGAGGATGAGAAGGAATTACTATCTCTCTTTTTGATTTTGTTTCTGTGTGGAATAGGGGAAGTCCTTCTGGGTCTCAGGAGAAATCAGATTGGAGTGATGCCATACTGCTTTAAGCAACATGGCAGCTCTGAATAGTACTATGTTTACCTGAAGTATCTTGTCCTCCAGGTGGAGCCACTGGCCTCAGACATTAGTTGAGCCTTTAGATATAAATGAGTGGCTGACTCATTCAATCACTGGTGTGATCTTGAATACTCGGGTCACTCCCAGCATTTTCATAGTAATGTCTTCAGATGAATTTTTCAGTTTTAAAAGGCCAGAACCAGAGAAAGAGAAAGTCTTAGTTAAAAAAAAAAAAGTCTTATCCCTCAATATCCTGGACCCTTAGACTACTGTAGATGATGCATGTCCCAAATGTTTCTTTTGGCTTACGGGCCCATATGACTTCAGTATGATAGATACATTATGCTATACTTCAAAGACAGTGCTAAAAAAAAATCATAGTACGTGACCGAAATGTAGATATTTGGTTTAGTCAAAATGCCTCATGTCTCTGAAACGTCATATGATGTCAATTCTAAAACTTCGGGTGCACACTATAAATTTACGAGGCCAGAAAGCAGGAAGAAATATATTTCCTGTATATCAGTTCAGGAAGTGAGAAATAGCCAAGGTTGTATGAGACAGATCAAAGAAACATTGAAAGGCATTTCTGCCCTTCTCCCAACCCTCACCCAATTATCTCTCCCAGAAGACCCTAGGACCAGAAATTCCAAACAGCAGTTTTGTTTTATGACAGCTAGATGGCATGGTGGATAAAGAATCAAGCCTGGAGTCAGGAAGACTTGTCTTCCTGGGTTCAAATCAGGTGCCAGACACTTACTAGCTGTATAACCCTGGGCAGGTCACTTAACACTATTTGCCTCAGTTTTCTCATCTGTAAAATGAGTGGGAAATGGCAAACCATTCCAGTATCTCTGCCAAGAAAATCCCAAATGGAGTCACAAAGAGTCAGACACAATTGAAAATGACTAAACAACAAGTTTTCTTTTAGTTTGAGGCTTTGATAGCATCTGTTAAAATGCAATGCAATGAAGTTATGGTAGGAATGACAGTGCATTAAGCCACTGTCACCTAAGATCATATCAATACCAAGTTGTTTATTAGTTTGGTTGCATGGTCACCAGAAAATCTCCGAGGAACTGAGACATATGGTAGATTAGGTTTGAAGGGGGAAGAAAAGATCTCATGTATATGGGTCTCTATTTAAAGAAAGCATATTTAGACGAGATCTTAGGTAGCCAAGAGGCAACATATGCACCAGACATCTGGGTGAGTTTATTGAAAAGAGGAAAAGGAGAGCCAAGAAATATGAACTTAGTCAAATTCATGATTTTGCTTATAGTTGAAAGCTATACTGAAAATGCTTGCAAAATGAGCAGCATATGTCTATAATTCCATTCTCATTTCAGACCCTGTCCTACAATAAGTATAACCTGAGAACAGAAACAAGTGAGAAACAAGCAAAGGAAATTCTAATTCGTCGCCAACATACCTTCAGGGAGAGTCTAAGGAAAGGCAACAGCCTTCCTTGGGGAAAGCCGGTACAAGTTGACATTTACTTACTTGGAGCAGAAAAATTCATTCATATATTCATTCACTTGTTCACCAATATTTATTGAGCACTTATTATTATATACCTGTTTCTGTAAATTATAAAACTTAAGTCCCTTGAAATTAATTTTTACCTTCACATAAATCATTGATTTTAATTTTTTTTGTCTAGAACTTCTAAAAATAAAAAATAGGGTGCTGGATGTCATGATAGCCTCCTCTCGCTTCCTCTAGGCTTCAGGAGTATGTTGACCCAGACCTAAAATTGCATTTGCCAAAAAATTTCTGAGTGTGATGTGATCTTTCCACCATATGTTAAGACTGAGGTACCAATAACCAGCACATTCCAAGTCAGGGTTCTTTTGGGAGGCATTCTGGGATTGAGTCAGTTTTCTAAAAGACCTTATTAAAGTCCAACCACCCTTCTGGTCTAGGTTGGTTCTAGTGACCCCTTAGCATAGGCACAGGCAAGTTTTTCTACTTGAGGACTATATGAATTATTCTACATTTTTTTCATTTACTACATTTAATATCCATTAAAATTACTAATGATTTAAGCTGTTAGCATGAAACTGGGCTACAGTCATCTATATGGCAAAAGATTAGGCCCTATTAGGTACATGTACTAACTAATTAGACAAAAACTGGTTTTGCTTTAACTATCATGCCTTGGAAATAGGAGGCTGCCTTTGGCTCCCTCTACACAGTAGATACAACATGAGGGCATGAGTCTCAGAGGCTTAGACTCACCCCAAGTTAGAATGGATTAGAATTAGTTTTATGCACAAGCTGCTGCATCTTTTTTATCGCTTCTCTTATAGTGAATCTGAGTTCTTTATATAAAATTACACCTAAGTCAGTTTCCTTAGTGTCTCTCCCAGAGAAGGTCAAGGTCTAATCTGGTGTAAATCCTATTCTTGTACCATAGAGTGGAATTATGATCTGGTGTAGACCCTATTCTACTACCATATATCTAGAAGGGCCCCAGAGAGCTTTGAGTTTAGTTCCAGGGCTCTTGGCATTTGAGTAAACCGTCTTTGAACATTCATCATAAGCTAGAGTGGCCAGGTAAACTAGGTATGGGTACAATTAAAGATTCAAGCATTTTGCCTTTCTTAAACAAAGCACAACTTTAATCAATCATTTCCATGATTCCAAGTGTTCAATGACTACCTACTGCTTGTTAGTTTAAAAGGAGACTTCCAATTCTGGCACTTAAGGCTCTGATATGTCTCCAAAGACTTTTTTCTGCTCTATCTCTCACTATTGCCCTACATGCATATGAAAATCCATCCAGACTCAATTATTTGACATTCTTCAAGTATGCCCCCTTTTTTCTGCTTCCATGCTTTTTGCCATTTTGCTCCCTTCATCTGGAATTATATAAAAATCTCAATCCATCTTTCAAGGCCCATACAAAATTTTATTCTTTTCATGAAACCTTTTTTAGTCCCCTAACAAGATGTGATCCCTCCCTCTTCTGAGCACCCATGAAATCACCAATTTATATCTGGAAGGATCCACAGATGCTATCTAGGTCAACATCCTCATTTTAAAGACAGGAAATTAGAGTCCTGAGAGGTTAATGCCTTGTCCAATACCACACAGGGTTTGAACCCAGGTTCTTTATTTTAAATCTAGGCTCTGAGTCTGGAATCGGGAAGATCGAAGTTCAAATCCAACAAACTATCTGTGTGGCTCTAGGCAAGTCACTTAACCTCTTTGCCTCAGTTTACTCAATAGTAAAACAAGGATAACAATAGCATCTATCTCTTAGGATTGTTATGAAGATCGAATGAGATAATATTTGTTAAGTGCTTAGCACAGTGCCTAACACGGAATAAATGCTTGTTTCTTTCATTTGTATTTGAATCTCTTTTAGCACCTACCATGGTGCCCTTGAATGAAATAGGTGCTCAATAAATATATAAATTGAACTACTTAAAATGGCTAAAAGCCAGTGGATTAGAGTCATTATAATGTGTGTGAGCATGTATGTGTGTGTGTGTGTGTGTGTGTGTGTGTGTGTGTGTTGTCTAATTTCATTTACCTTTTGAAGCTCCATCTCTACCAACTCAACTAACCTATTGTTTAATTTTCTCTTGTTGCATGTAGAGTGGCATCAAAAATATACGCTACCTCTCCTTCCCTTATAGCAACCCTCATTCAAGAAACAGAGAAACAGGGACTGGTGTTTTTACAGGTAATTTGTCTGTTTGCTTTTCTTCCTCCAAAGAATGAAAAAGACCCATCTCATGGGTCTCTGGAATTTTGCCCATCTCAAACTACTGGGATTTTTTAAAGTTGTTTTACTTTTATGAAAATAATTCATGGGTTTCCAACCACAATATTTTAGCAATTGTTTTTTCTCTTTTGATTTTTTAAGTCTCTTAAAGTTACAAATTTCAATAGATACTCTTCGAATAAAAAACAACAAAAACCTCCCCCCAACAATCTAAAGTTTGTAGAAAAGTATTTTTTTTTTAATTCTTAGAGACAGTTGAAGGTAAAATCACTTTGGACTCGTCATGTTTTTGTGACTTGGTTTCTTTTCCATTTGTTTATTTTTTTTTAATTTTAAGATTTCAAAGAATATAAGAAACTGATTTTTAAAGCATTTCAACAGTATAGTATTACCTCTTTGGGAAGCATGTACTTGTTTCTATCTGGTAAAATATCATTCAAATATAGATAGCTCAAATGATCCAAACTCCTCAGCAGAATTTTTGGATTAGAATTTGTTTCCTCTGGTAGCACCTTAAGGATATATGAATGTTACCATCTGTAAGGATGCTCAAGTGGACCCATAACGTCACTGACTTGCATACTCCCTCTGATGATACAGACCATATCTTATCCTTGCTGACCTCTGGTCCATGTCCTCCCATAAGTTCAGCACAGGGAGTCCACTCATCATAATGGAAAACTTCTATTCCTTTCCTCTGTCATTTGAAGTAACACTCAATCTATCTTTCTTGTGGTCCCTTACGCTTGGCACATAATAATCGTTCATCTTTTTCTATCACATATTCCTGATGACATCTTTTAGACCTGCTCTTCTGCTAAATTCTTCCCTTGTTTCACAAATGGTGGCTTGCTTTCACCCACCATACACTTCTCTATATGCTCTCTGTATAACACCCATTCTCATTTCATTGGAAAGTATTGTGTTCCATGTCTCGGAAACATACAACACCAATAGAAGATTGATATTAAAAAGATGAGTATTAAAAAGATATTTAAATGATACTTCCTTCAAAATGTACCTGAATTGGCAAATAGAGAAACAGGCTATGTCACATATATATTTGAAAAGTACAATACAAGTAGAATATGAGACCTGAGTGATGTCACCCACTTCATTTCATAATGAAGTAATCTATTTGCACTTATCACCTTGAAAACTGGATGCTGAAAACATGTGGATGGTATTTTTCAATAGAAAGATTTATGTTAAACTTCTCAATAACTTCTTGGTTATGGGGCAGCTACGTGGCACAGTGAGTAGAGAAACAGTCAGGAGGACCTGAGTTCAAATCCAGCCTCAGACACTTGACATACTTACTAGCTGTGTGACCTTGGGCAAGTCACTTAACCCCAATTGCCCTGTCTCCCCTCCAAAAAAATAACTTCTTGGTTATTATCTCCCATTTTTGTTTGCAAACAGGCTAACTATTGCATCAGCACAATAACAACAAAGTTCATAAAGCACTTTACATATATCATTTCATTTTATCCTATAAAACCCTGGCAGGTAGCTGTTATCATCAACTGTGAGGAGAAAAGAGGGTAAGTGACTTTCCTGGGGTCACACAGCTAGTAAGGCTCTGAGGCTAGATTTAAACTCAAGTCTTTGTGCATCGAGGTCCATTGTTCTATCCACTGCACCGCTTGTCTTTATAAGCTAAGAGTGGTGAAATTCATAGAATTGTGCTTAAAATTATTTATAGCTATGTGGCATAGTGGATAGAGTGTCAGGATTGGAGTCAGGAAGACTCCTCTTCCTGAATTCAAATCCAGCCTCAGACACTTCCTAGCTGTGTGACCCTGGACAAGTCACTTAATACTGTTTGTCTCAGTTTCCTCATCTATAAAATGAGCTGGAAAGGGAAATGGCAAACCACTTCAGTACCTTTACCAAGAAAATCCCAAATGAGGTCTCAAAGAATTGGACATGACCGAAGAACAATTGAAAGCTTAAAAAAAACAAATGTTATCAGAATATTGATAGTTTTCTGTTCATAGTCACATTTAATTTTTCAGGTTTCAAGCATGCTTTTTAGTGAGTTGTAAATCATTTCCTAACGCTATGATGTCACTGATGTTTGCATTGGTTTTTAGAAACAAAGTAGTTTATAAACATTAAGCTGGTAATGAAAACAGTCCTTCATCTACTAATCTAGGCAAATAAGAATTTCTGTAGGAGAAATGTACGAATAAAGGAGAAAGTAGGCTGGTAGAAAAAGGACTGGAAATTTTGATGTATTTATTTAAAATATTGCAAATGTGTTAGATTTTACCTTTTAAGAACTGGAAAGAAAATAATTATACAGAAGAGAAGGTTGTGGGAGATGAAAACCACAAGTAACTTGCCTAACGTAAATGTTATAACCAGGAATGGAGTACTTCTCCATTCAGTATTCTATCAGGACATGTTGACCTTCTGAGATGAATACTTTGCTCTTTGTTTCTTACTCCTTTCAAATTTTGTTTGTTTGTTTTTGTCCTTTAGATGATGACAGCAGTGATTCAGTCTTCCCTCATATTACATTTAAACCACATGCTCGAACGGGATCACTTCAAGAAAGACGACAGCAGCCAGAGATGATTCCAATGGAGAGGTTGCGTAGAGGGGGGAGATCTTTAAACTTGGGTGGTCAAAGAAGTGCTGCCCGAGGAGACCAAATGAGCAGAGTGAGGCCACCTTTAATACCAAAGCCGCGGTTTCATGCAGTGGATGAGGAGTATGAATCGGGAGAAGAAGAAGAGGAAAAGGCGAGAGTGGTGGGGTCCAGATGGACAGCAGAACCCAGAAATGGGAAAGAATACCACCAATCCCATAGTCCTCTGCTCCCAAGGAAATAATATTATTCTCCATAAGACGTTGCCTTCCTCTCCAGCAAGTTAGTCTTCTGCATTGTACTTGTCGCTTTGAAAGAGGAGTTTTCAGAGTTTTGAAGAGGACAATTAGGTTGGGTTTGCTTTCCCAAGTTAAGGAAAAGATTAGATAGGTATCTGTGAAGGCAGAAGAAAAACCATCTGTGGAAAGGTCAGCCGAGTCATATTTTGGAACTGTAACTATTAACTAAGCAAGTTGAACCACATTCTTAGCTGACACAATGTTGTGGGAGAACTCCTAATGAGTGATGAAAGATAATTATTCTGAAGGCAATTAACTACTAAGAATTACCATAAAGTGGTATAGCATGAGACTCTAATCCATGCTAGATAATTCAGGTAAATCAGTGGTGCGTGCTGTGCCCTATGAATGTGTAGCTTTTAACTGTGTACTCTGGTGTATTTCCCACTTGGACATTCATTATACAGTCTCCTATTTCTGGGGTAGATAAATCCATAGAATCAAAAGTTATAAAAGTTGTAATTATTTTGTAACATTTACTCACTACTCCTAACAGGTAATACATAGGCCATAAGATTACCCTCTGTGAAGTGAATTTGTAATATACAGTGTGACCAAAACAAACAGAAGTTTCCACATCATTATCGTTCCAGCTGAATGTTTGAATATCATCATCCAAACAAAAGTATTGACTGAGTGTTATCTTTGTGTAGTATACTCAGCTAGGCATTGGCATGACTGAAGATCATCTAGTCCAATGACCATATTTTACAGATAAGGAAACTGAGGCCTGGAAAAGTGAAGCTATTTACCCAAGATCAAATGACTAGTTAGTAGCAAAACCAAAACTAAAGTCCAGATGTCCTGAATTCTTGTCCAGTGTTCTTACAAAGCAGTCACTGTTCCCAAGGAGCTGATAATCTGATATTAGACATATATGTCAGTCATCATCCAATCAGTGGATAACAAAATATGATTTATCTTTTTTTGCCCCACTTATTTAGCCTTATAGAAAGCATCCAACTCAGGGCAATGTTCCAGTCACAGCAGTACAGCTCTTCATTAAAAAAAAAATTAAGAAGTCCATTAATCGTGTCTCAAATACTGGTTCTGAAAAGAAATGCTTTATTAAAAGAATCTCTATAAAACTTTACTTGATTTTTATAAATGCTAAATATGTTGAGTTCTATGTTGAGTTGCACATTGAGTCCAGAGTTCTCAAAACATTTTTACGAAGATGAACTTTACAGTACCATAATAGGACAGTAGTAAAACATTATCAGATAATAGGCCTAGTAACCTAAGAGAGAGAAGATATCCAAAATGAGCCATCCAGTATCACATAGAAACTTGGTGGGACAAACTGAGGAGAGCATGACTTGTCTCAGTTATTTGTAAGTTTCTCATACTCTCTCAAAACTACACAGAAAGCCAATCTTCAAATGTGTATATGTATTAATTGGCACAAAATAGCAAGCAGGGATTAACTTGAGGGGAATCAATTTCATCATCTAATAATAATAATAATAGTATTTATATAGTGCTTTAAGCTCTCAAAGAACTTTACATATATGTATCTCATGTGATCCTCACAACAACCCTGAAAGGCAGGTGCTATTATCTTCCTCATTTTACAACTGAAGAAACTGAGGCAGGTAAGGGTCAGGTTCATGCCATGGTTCACACAGCTGCAAATCTGAGGCTGGAATTGAATACAAGTCTTTCTAACCTCTGGCTCAGTGCTATAGCCATTGTGCCACTTGATCATATGGGACATTTTACTCTTAAATATTAGTATCATTTTTCAGGTAGTTTCAAGAAACTGGAAATAATATCTCGTCAAGGTATGGGATACACCAAAACTGAGACCTTTATCATTTTTAGACATTTGCTGTAGTGGCATTTGGCCATCTAGAAAAGCTATCTCAGCCCTGACGGCTCTAAGAAATCTGATGAGAAAAGGGATAAAGGTACCTCTTAACGGAGCAGTTTTTAGCATTAGCTGCTGATTGAAGGAAGCACAAGAAATAGAGAGGGCCCCTTTAGAGATCCTGATTGCTGCAGTTGACTTGAAGAGTTCACAGAAGGAAAAAAAAATGGCACCCATTCAAATCAAAATTAAAAAATGATAAAAGCCTCTTTGTTTAATCACCCAATATTGTCTCAGTCTACAATGCAATCACCATTTCATGCTTTCCTTGTTGGCAGTGCAGTCTGGGGATTGGTCGAGTATGTAATGGGCACTCCTGTAATTCTCCTCAGTATCAGTTTTACATAATGTGCTTTCCAACAGGCATCAAGAGCCCAGCTCTCAATTGTGAATCTGCAGTGTCAACAGCATAGTTTCCCTCTTGGCTAGATAATAAAGGACTTGCTCTTTTTTTCTTCCTTCCCTCGGGGAAGGAAACAAAAGAGCAGAAGTATTGTTATACCACTCTGTAGTTTGTCTTTGCCAGTGACACTGAGGGGCCTATTGTGGGAGAATGGGTTGACTTTTTGCTGTCAAACTCAAAATGGTAGCAAGAGCCATAATTTCACTTAGTAGCTTACAGATTTACCATATATGAATTTATCTAAAGTTTTTTCAAACCTGTTTACATTTTTAGCCTCTTTCTTTCCTTCTTTCTTTCCTTCCTTCCCTTCTTCCTTCCTTCCTCTCTTTCTCTCTCACTCTCTCTCTCTCTCTCTTTCTCTCCTTTCTCCCTCCTTTTCAGAATTACTTCACATTTCTATTTTTTTTCTGGAAAAAGTGAATAGGAATATGGAGTGGACTGTGGTTTCATTGATATAGGGAATTCTGGAACTTTTTCTGTTAATGTAGGTTGTGACCTTGCAATTTAGAGTCTTAAAGAATTACTTAGAATAGTAAGAGTAACTTGCCCAGGGTCACACAACCAGTATGTATCAGAGCCAGGACTTGAACCCAGATCTTCCAAACTCCTGCTCTAACTTTCTACTATGCCATGTTGCCATACCTTAGGCACTTTGAAGGAATAAATTCAGAAATTAGATTTATGACCTTTTTATTGCCCTTTCTTCAGGATTTTCTTTCTCAGAAAGTAGGAAGGGAACTTCGTTCATACTAGACTTCTGGGGAAGGGCTAGGGGAAGGGCTAATGGCTATGTCAGATAAGGTTAAAAAAATATTGGCCTCACTGATATAATTCATACCCACCCAGAAGAGGTTTCTACCCATCACAGGTACTGGTATGATTTCATATGAACAGGAAAGTTCACTCTCCTTCCCATACCTGACTTTTTCTTAACTGGAACAAACTCTTTCCCAATATGATTAGAATACAGTTTAAAATGCAAAACAAAGCCAAACAAAAAAACTTGGCAACATATAAACTCTAAATTCACTAACTAAGGCATACAGCATAATATTACATATTTTATGAGCATATGATAATAATAAGAAGCATGGGAGTGAAACAAAGGGCACCTGTAGATGGGAGGTGGGGGGGGTGCTTTGAAAGTGAGCGACCAAACCAAGCTACCAAGCTAGACCAAGTATGTTCCTAAGTTAGAAGTAGGCAATTGTGTTGTTAAGCAAAATTGTCTCATTAGCATGGCTTTTGTTTCTTTTGAGTGGAAGTACTTTCAGCTGTTAAGTGCTAAGCCCCAGGCCCAGGGCCCTGTCAGGTGTGAAACCTGTGTGGGTGTGGATTGGTGAC
>CM053626.1:141104904-141140490 GCA_028646595.1 Phalanger gymnotis | reverse complement strand
GGACCATTCAAACATATACATGATTATATTTGAGATCATAAATTCGGCCTTCCTACTACAGCAATAAGGAAGAATACGAGATCCTGTAAAAATATCAAGAATGCTAAAGCTCCCCCAGAAGTAGATCTTCTAAGGAATGTTCATTTTCTTCTAATGTAAATAATGAGGGTGGGCTAAATGATCTCCATCCTGTTTAGAACTATTTCTATGAGCTAAGTGGCTATGAGTAGAGGGGTTGGGTACAGAAAAATGAGCTAGGAGCACTGAAAACAAACATCCCTTGTTGTCCAATCCTTCCCTCTGCAAGGTTTGGGTGACTGAACAAAGACAGGTCTGAGTTAATATTTCTGATCTCATGTCAGGGACTTTAGTATTGCTAACCAGAAATGGATATATTTTTCCCTACGCATGAGCCAACTAACCTAATTAACAACTTTAATTATGGTTTAATTCCAACACAGGCATTTTTGCATAAAGGACCTAGGCCTTCCATTTGACAAGATATGGCTGATCTTCATTCTGATGGGACCTAGACTGGGAGAAAATTATACCTGGTCCAGAGGGGGAAATCTCCATATTGGGGGGAGAGGAATTCAGAGGGCTTTCAAATATAATGCTTTAGATAATCCTACTGTAGGTCAATGAGCATTTGTTATGGGCTTTGTGCCAGATGCTGTGCTAATCTCTAATGATGCAAAGAAAGGTAACAAAACAAAACAACAGAAACAACAACAAAAACAGTCTTCCCTTTCAAGGGGCTCACATTCAAATGGGGGAGATAATCTCAGAGGAAAGACTTGAGCAGTAGAGGGAAGGAAGGTCTTCTGCAGAAGATGGAATATGAGATGAGTCTTAAAAGAATCCAGAGAAGCCAGGAGGCAGAGATGAGGAAGACATGAAAGACATGGAGTCAGGAAATAGAGTGTCATGTATAGTGAAGAATGAGAAGCCCAACATCCCTGTACGATAGAGTACATGGAAGTGAGCAAAGTTTAAGAAGACTAGAAAGGCCTTAGGAAGGGGGCCAGATTATGAAGGGCTTTAAAAGTCAGAGGATTTTGTATTTGATCCTGAAGATAATAAGGAGCCACTGGAGTTTATTGAACAGGGGTGGGTAAAATGACATAATATACACTTTAGAAAAAAAATCACCTTGGACAACTGAGTGGAGGATGGATTGAAGTGAAGAGAGACTTCAATCTGGGCAAGGGGCAACTAAAAGGATATTGCAATAGTCCAGGCATGAAGTAGAATGAGAGTTTGGACCAGCATAGAAGCAGAGTGAGTGGAGAGAAGGGCATGTATACAAGAAATGTTGTGAAAGTAGAAATGACAAGACTTGACAACAGATTGGCATATGTGAAGTGAGTTCAAGAGACTAAGGTTGTGAATCTGGGTGACTCAGAATGGTGGTACCTAAACAGTAATAAGGGAGTTCAGAAAAGGAGAGCCTTGGGGTGGTGGTGGTGGGAGAGAAAATCATATCTGTTTTGGACATGTTGAGTTTGAAATAGTTATAGAACATCTAGCACAGCATATCCAAAAGGAGATTGGTGACCAGAGCTTGGGAGAGAGGTTAGGGCTGGATAGCTGAGAATCATCTACATAGAGACAATTGAACCTATGAGAGCTGATGAAATCACAAAGTAAGAGAGCATAGAGCAAAAAGAGAACACAGGGCAGAGCTGTGAGGTACAGCCGTGATTGATGGGTGTGACATGGATAAAGAACCAATAAATGAGACTATGAAAAGAACCAGGTAGGAGCAGTGTCATAAAACTCTGGGAGGAGAGAGTATCTAGGAGAAGAAGGGTACAATCAATAGTGTAAGGTTACAAGAGAGGTCAAGAAGAATGAGGACTGGGAAAAATTCATTAAACTTAGCAGTTAAGAGGTCACTGATAACTTTGGAGAGAGTAGTTTCAGTTGAATGATGATGCTTGAAGCCAGATTGTAGGAAGTGGAGGCAATCAGTATAGGTCATTTTCTCAAGGAACTTAGCCAGGAAGAGAAGGAAGAATATATGATAGTATCTAGCCAGGATGGTAGTATCAGATGAGGTGTTATTTTTTTTAAAGGATGAGGCATTGGCATATTTGTGGGCAGCAGGAAAGGAGCCAATAGATAGAGAGAAATTAAAGATGAAAGAGAATAAGGATAGTAGGAATAATCTGTAGGATCAAAGGTACATGTATGTGTTTACCTTTCAAGAAGAAGGTTCAATTCTTCATGTGAGACAAGGGTGATGGAGGAGATAGTAGGGGAAGATATCTGAGTGATGTGAGATGAAGAGGAGGTGGGGAGAGGGAGCCCTCAGTGAACAGCCTAGATTTTTTTCAATGAAGTAGGAGGCAATGTCCTCAGCTGAGAGAATGGGAAGAAGTGTGCCAGGCTCGAGGAGAGGTGAAAGTGTTTGGAACAGTCACTATGGTATGTGGGATAGTAAATAAGTTAGGAGGGTGTAAAAATTTCACCTTTCTGCTGGGAGAGGCAGGTGAGATTGTGTAGAATAAATTTGTAGTAGATCCAGTCAGCATGATTTTGTTATTTCTCCATCTCCGTTTGGCAGCATGGGAGTAGGAGCAAAAGCAACATATGGAGGGAATAACCCAACACTGTGGTTTTCAAGGTATGATTGGCACCATAGGACAAGGGACCAAGGACTTGAGGATAGAGGATAGTATAGTCAATTTGTTTTACCAGGGAATGGAAACGTCCAAGCAGAAAGTGTAGACAGTAAAAGGGTGATGGCCTGAGAAAGAACTGAGAAGTGGAGGCATTAGAAGAAAAAGTGAGGATAAAAAATAGGGTTAGGAGTTGTAAGGCTGAAGGTTAGAAGGAATAATAATTGTGATTAGATCAAGGAATTTAACATGGAAGTAGAACATTGGTCAGTGTTGGCAAGATCAAAGCTATAAGCAGCTGTGTAGCTGAGGTGGAGTGGAGGAGCAGGCAATGGGAATTGAGAAGAATGAGAAGTAGGAAATTAGGTTCTTGAAAGTATATATATATATTTCTCTGGTAAGAATACAAGAGTTGGAATGGAGAGAAAGGCTCTTGGACCTACACTGAGATTATCGAGTAAGAGAATGACCTGAGGGTGGAGAGACAACAACCACCAGAATCTAGACTGGATGATAAATTTGAATAGCTTGAACCTCAAAGGAGAGACTGTTACTGGTAGAGGAAGAATCTGGAAATTAAAATGGTGATCAAGGAATACACCAACTCCCCACCATGACCAGTGAGTCAGGGAGGTATGAAAATTCACCCATTACTAGAAAGGGTGTGCAGGGATTCAATGTCATCAGGAGGAAGTCATTGAGAGCCAGAAGATGGAAGGAACAAGAAAAGTACAGAATTAAGATGAAACATATATGTGTGTGTGAGACTTTGGGGATTAATATTGAGGGAGATGGGAGTAGAGAAGAAGGCAATTGGGAGAGGAAACAGAGTATATCAGTAACCAAGGGTTCCAAATAACTGGGATGGGTAGAGTTTGAGGGGGTAGAAATATGCTAACCACTGAGGAATGAGTTCAGGCAGAACATGGATGGTTGGGGAGCAGTCTGGTGAGGGAGGCAGGTAATTAGATCAACTCTTCCTTGAGGTCCAAAGTCATGGTAGATTGATGTTATATCCTGGGAAGCCTTATAGCAGGCAGGCAGGAATAGGGGAAAGTGTGGTGAAGAAGTATCAGTGGCAATTGGGTCTGGTCTGGAGACTGGCCTCTGGAGAACTGCAGAAAGCTCAGGAACACAGAGGTCAGAGGCAGATGACCTGAATCTGGATTGACTTGGGATCATCTGAAAAGAACCTAGAGGGAAGAGACTGGAGTGGGTGGCCTGGTTCCTAGGCCGAGGCAGGGCTAATTTTCCTCCTAAAATTATTCTTTAACATTAGAGAAGAAAGCCTATGAGAAATTATAGGATTTTAAATATGGGGAAATGTTGCCTTCGTACCTATCCAATATTAGAAAGGGTAAGATACTTCTTTCCTTTTAAAAGGACACAAAATATATTCACATTCTTCAAGGATTTTGCAATTGTATTTCATATACAAATAAAAGAGTTGAGGTTTTTTTTTCCTCCTAACTCTACTCTGTCAATTATCTAATTTCTAATTTCCTCTGAGAAAAGACAACATTATGAATAGAAAGCTTTTTCTGGGGCCATAAGTCACTGTTAATTGCTAATTGGGTAAAAATCCAAGAGAAACTCAAAGGTACTCGTATCAATGCCAGTCAATCTTGCAATTATAAAGTGTTTTGTTGTTTCATCCGCACCTGGTAATTGACTTAATAAATTTTCATCTTTCACACTGAGACCTTAATGAGCTCTAGTTCCATGGGTGCCTCAGCAAGTGTGATGGAGGAGAAATCAAATTTTCCATTGTCCAGGTTTACATTCAAGATGCTAGGCACTTAGCAAAGCCATCAAAACTCTGCTAAGCAGGTAGAATGGGGGATGATGTGATAAAGTGGATAAAGGACTACACTTGGGGTAGAATGTTGCTACAAAAACTAACTGTATAATCATTGGCAAATCACAAACTCTCAAAGCCTTGGTTTCCTTATTCTGTAATAGGGCTAATAATATTGGTGGTGCCTACCATGCGGAAGGATTGGGAAGAACATATCTTGCAAACTCTAAAACACCATGTAAATGTAAGTTAATCATAAAATAAAAGGACTATGATCTCCAGTTCTAGTACGAGGTGGCACAAAATGCAAGTCAAAGTATGAAGTCTCAATGTTTACTCCACATTTTCTGAAATCAGTCTCGAAGAGCGAAGAACTTAACTAAGTGCTTTTACATCCATGTCCCTTTCTCTAATGTGGAAGACCTAGTAGCAGGCAACAGAGGGACTCCAACCCGTCACAATGTATTCATACTTCCGCATAGGATCTTTTTTTAAAAATGACTAAATGATCTTCCTTGGGAGCAGCGGAGAGTTGGAAGTTCTGTTTTCACAAAATATGTGGGAGATATAGAAAGTGGATGAGAGCACAACTAGTCCATTCATTGGAATTACTAAAATTATTTCTCTGATGACTCATGTAAGCAAGGAAGGTACTGTATGTTTTTTGAATTGGATTTTCTTTTGAATGGTAATTGCTCTGTGGGTTTTGTTCTTTTTAATTAGCCAATCCTCAGTGAACAGATGAGGAAGAGGCAGGGGGTGTGACCCTGCCTTTAAATTAAAGTATTATGAAAATAAATTGAATGAAAACGGTTGTTTGGAAGTGAGTAAACTTGTTCACTGGGACCAGCATCTCAAATTACTGGGGTATCATCTCATTAATGAAAGAGGCATGGAAACTCAGAAAGGAAAAAAGCCTCAAATGCCGCCTAATTCAAACCCATGTCCTAATAACATTCACCCCTACAATAAACGCAACAAGTGGTCTCCCAGACCTTGCTTGAAGATTCCAGTGAGGTAGCATCTACTATTCCACAGGTGTGCTTATTCCATTTTTGAATAACAACAGTTGTTAGAGAGATTTTATCTAACATCGAACCTACTTTTTCCTCTTTTCAACTACCACCCTTTATTCCTAATGTGGCCTTTTGGTGTTACGTCTTGCAAATAAAAGCCCTTCAGATACTTGAAGGCAATTATCCTCTTCTCTCTTTCTCTCCATCATGCTAGAGCTCATATGGATTGGA
Organism: Phalanger gymnotis; assembly: GCA_028646595.1. Classification (NCBI taxonomy): domain Eukaryota; kingdom Metazoa; phylum Chordata; class Mammalia; order Diprotodontia; family Phalangeridae; genus Phalanger; species Phalanger gymnotis. Next base: position 141,134,821 of record CM053626.1, on the reverse strand, counting down.
CTCAAAGCCCTTTACCATTCTAGTTGCCCTTGTCTGGACATTGCCCAACTTACCAATGCTCTTCCTAAACTGTTATCATCCACTCAGAACTGGAAGCAACACTCCTGATGTGGAAGCTGTGCCTCTCCTGATTAGAGTGGAAGATTTGATTATTTCTTTTAGATGCCACACCACATTAATGAATGACAGATTAATGTTTGTAGTCTAATAAACCCCCAAAGATTTTTCAGCCTATTATCTTATTGTGTCATGGATTTATTCAGCTGCTTTATAAGATTTTACATTGATCCTGATTAAATGTCACATCATTGACAAATTTGAAAGAATGATAGTTTGAGAGCTGGAAAAGAAATAAGAAAAGTGAATAAGCATTTATTAAGCACCTACTGTGTGCCACTGTATTAAGCACTTTACAAATACCTCATTCGAAAGGTCCATAAAGGCCACTGAGCCAAATCCTTGTAGTTTGCAGAAGGAAACTGAGGCCCATAGAAATAAAATGACTTTACCAGGCCACACAACTCAAACTGTGAGATAAGACTGGAACTTATGTCTTCTTGACTCTGACTCCAGTTCTCTATTCATTATTCCACACTGCTTGGTGATAATAGGTTTTCTATGCCTTCACCTAAATCAGTAATGAAAAAAAAATCATATGGCATAGGGACAAGCATAGATCCCTGGATCATTTGACTGAAGGCCTCCTTCCAAGGTTACATGAAAACATTAATAATTACATATTGGATTTGGTCATTCTACCAGTTCCAAATCACCGCAATCGAACTGTTATTTAGCCTACATTTTTTCCCATCTTTTCCAAAAGAAATAACATGAAATACTTTACTTTCACAAATGCCATTAAAATCTAAGTAAATTACATTTGTAACATTCCTCTGTTTTACCAGCCTTTTAAACCTGTCAAAAAAAGAAAATGAGGTTAGTCTAGCATGACTTCTTCTTGATGAAGTAATGCTGGCTCTTGGTGTTCACCACTTCCTTGTCTAGATATTTACTATCTTTTAACAACATGTTCTAGAATATTGCTAGGAATTGAAGTCAAACTTAATGGCTTATATTTAGCAGATTGCATTCATTTCCTTTTTTGGTACACCTGCCTTTTTCCAATCTATCTCATTCTCTGTCTCCCTTCAAAGGTCCCTAACAGTGATTCAGGGATCACATCTGCTAGCACTTTTAGCATTGTAGGATGTTATTTACATGGGTTAAGTGACTTCGACTCAGCAATGGAACCTAGGTGCTTTCTCAGTCTCTCCTTATTCATCTCGGATATTAACTATTAGACAATTAGTTTTGTTTTGTCCTTTCCTGTTCAAAGATCATTGTTGGCAGAAAAAAAAAGTGAAGTAAGAATGCAGCAGCTCAGCATCTATTCTTTCCATCAGCTATTATCAATGTCCCACTCTCACCATCTAGCAGTTGGATTCCTTTGTTGATCCACCTCTTTCCCCCAATATGGGTTTAAAAGCTATTTTTGGAATCTTTAGCATCCCAAGGCCAGCCTCAGCTCATCCTGAGTTTTAGCGCCCCTGAAACTATTGCTATGGTACTGTGTTTCACTTTCTATCCATATTCCATTGTCTGACCTTGCTTTCATTTCCTGTACATATCTATATCTATGTTTATATGAGTGTCTATACAGAAATATCATCCATCATATATTATATTTTATATGCCAAATATTAGACAATATTTAGTATTATATATATATTTAATGTAATGTATGTTTATTTTAATGTATACTTATATGTGTGTATACATATATGTATGTATGTATCACACATATATGCACATATATGCATAGTTTCCTATGCATTCATATGCATCTTTTTAGATAACACCCATTTTCTCTCACCAAAATTGTTTCTCTTCAGATCTTCAGAATTTAATTCTTCAGAGTTTCCTATCCTCTTGGGCTAGCTTTTTCCATAAAACTTCGGTCCATTGGACCCATTTTGTCTTCTCTTTGAACTCTTTGAAATTTTCTCTCCAAGAATCTAGGGTACATTGTAAAACAACTTGAGCTTTTCTCTCATTTTCTATCACAAATCCAAGATGGATTGGTTAGTTTCCCTGCATAGTTTCTGTTATTTATACTAACTGCCCCCATCTCCACCAACAATCAATTTTTCCTTGTCAGTGAAATCTGACCCAGAATGTTATTTGTGGATGAAGTCCTTGAAAAAGTCAGCTACAATAAGTGCCTCTATTTCTCTTCTCTTACTCTCTTTTTAACCAAATCCAATGACCTTTTCTCAGTTTTCATTCTCCTTGAGCTCTCTGAAGCTGTTGACACTGTTGATCACTCTCTCCTCCTTGAAACTTTCTTCTCTCTAGGTTTCAGGACCCTACTCTCCTGGTTTTTCTCCTACTTATCCAACTGCTCCTTCTCAGTGCACTTTACTAGATCCTCATCAAGGTCATACCTACATACCATAGGTGTCTGTGTCGGTAAGGTAAATTGGGCTCCTTAGCACATGAGGAGTTTGGCTTTTGTTTACTTTGTTTACTTTGAGTGAAAGTACTTTCAGCTGTTAAGTGCTAAGCCCCAGGCCCAAAGCCCTATCAGGTGTGAAACCTGTGTGGGTGTAGATTAATGACTTAAGAGGGGCCAACTCGTGAACCAATGGACTCTGGTCGTTGAGGTGGGGCTTGAGAACGCCAGAGGCTTGGCTGTGAGGAGAGGCGAGCTAAGAGACAACTAGCTGAAGCTGAAAAAAAGCTGAAGCAGGAGCTGACCCATGTGTGGACCCAGGAGTTCGAGCAAGGACTTGAGGCCAGTAAATATGATTTGGCTAAATACTATCTTGTTTTTCTGTGGCCTCCTGGTTACTCTTGTGAGGCGGGCCTACTGGGCCTGGGGTTTTTTTGGTGAAGATGATGGAATGGGGAGGCTTGTTCACAGATCTGCTGCTGTGGGGCCTAAATAAATGTTTTGTTGCTTTCTACTTACAGAATCCCTCATACCTTGTGATTTTGAACCATTCAAACATATACATGATTATATTTGAGATTATAAATTTGGCCTTCCTACTGCAGTGTCCCACAGTGTTCTGTTTCCTGTTCTCTTCTCCTTCATACTACTTTACTTGATCATCTCACTTAATTATCATCTCTTTCTTCATGATTCTCAAATCTACATATCCTGCCCCAACCTCTCCACTGACCTTCAATCTTCTACCTCCAGATGCCTTTCGGAAATCTCAAGTTGGGTGTCGAATAGACATTTTAAATTCAACGAGTCCAAAATGGGACTTATTATCTTTTCCCCTAACCTGCTCTATTACTATAGAAAGCAACCATCCTCCCATTCCCTTAGGCTCAAAATCTAGTGTCATCCTAGACTCTTCACTATCTCTCACCACCCATATTCTATCTGTTGCCCGGGCCTATTAATTTCCCCTTTGCAATATTTCTCAAATATTTTTCCTTCTCTCCTTTAACATTGTCACCAATTGCTACACCATCATCACCTCATGTCTGGAACATTGCTATAGCCTGCTGGTGAATCTGCCTCTCTCAATTTTTCTCCCCTATAATTCACCCTCTGTTCAGCCACCAAAGTGATTTTCCTGAAGCTCCAGTCTGATCATGTCATCTCCCTATTCAATAATTCCAGTGGCTCTCTATCACTTCTGGGATCATATTCAAAGCCCTTCAAAACATAGCCTCCTCCTACCTTTGCTGTCTTCTTATACTCCACCCCTTGCTATATACTCTTTGTACTGGTCTAGTTGATGCTCCATAGACAAGACACTCTAGCTCTTGGCTCCAGGCCTTTTCTCTGGTTGTTCCTCATGCCTGGAATGCTCTCTCTCCTCATCTCTACCTATTGGCTTCCCTGGCTTTTTTTTTTTTAATTTTCAACCTTTCCCAACCTCCCTTAATTCTAGGTCTGCTTTCTCATTATTTCCTATTTATTCTATAGATAGCTTGTTTCTACATATTTTCTTATTGTCTCCTCAATTAGATTGTAAGGTCCTTGAGAATACGGACTGTCTTTCTCCTCTTTTTGTATTTCCACTGTTTAGCACAGTGTTTTGGAACATAGGCATTTAATAAATATTTATTGGCTGACTGATAACATAAAATTTCTTTATATAGTTTCTCTACCTTTTGGAGAATGAAATTTTTAAGGCATATTCAGAAATTATTAGCTACTCTGCTTTGGGCAGTATACCTTTCCAGAGCCACATCACAAATTACTGTTTTTTATATCACTAAGTCTCAGAGGTAGTTATGAGGTCAAATTGTCCTACTTGTATTAGGATGTTCTTGCTTGTTGTTCACAGTAGCAGGCTTTTGAAGACAGACCTCGGTAGACAGAGAAGTTTTCAGAGACTACCATTGTGAGCTTTTGGGAAATACAGTCCAGATAAACGGTGTTCTTTATTCTCATCATAGGAGAAGCTAAGACTATCTCTGAGTCAGGCAAGCCTGTAGAACAAGAAACAAGGGTTAGAACTGGTTGATTTGACGTTTAGGGAAGAGAGAAAAAGAAGCTGGATACCTGATTTAAATGGAGTTAAATGATCGAGAGTAAGGAAATTGTATCAACAGAAGAGAGACTGAGTGTTGAGGGCAGGTTGGATCCATCAGTCACTGCTTCCACCTTTCAGGACCCTGAAGAGAAGCTTACCCAAATGTTTATCCTCAAGAGATCTAAGAAAGATGGTGACATGCTTTAATCCCCCTTCCTATTTCCTCTTCTGCCAAGATGGCAGAGATTTATTCCAAAGTTCTTCTCTGCTTTAATATTATTCACAATTTCTGATTAAATTACTACTTTAAAGCCTGCTCACTATAGATAAAAAAAAATCACAAGTTCTTTTGATCTATGTTGCCTTGTTTGCAAATGGAGGGCTTCAAAAGAGAGCCAATGCCTGCATGTCCTATAGTATACAGAAGTAAAAGAGAGTATGGAGCTATGAACCTCTGTCCAAAGGGCCAGGCTTTATTCTGGCTGGGAGCTTGAACTAAATGATGTGAATAATTTGATTCACTAAAATTTGATAAAATCTGCAAAGCAGAGAAAAACTGCTTCTGGGAGGCCTTTTCCCCCTTGCCCTAAGGATAAAACTAATAAATCACCACTGCTGACTGGGAGGAGTCTAGGTGAATAAGTGATAGGCACCTCAGGTAAGTTTATTCCTTCCATTGTTTTTTTCTATGAAGACTATACTGACTCTGAGTAGTGACTCTGATTTTCTTCTCAAATATCCCTATAGAACTTATCTTCTAAATCCTGGAATCTGGGCAGTTGTAATATCCCTCCGACCCTCCCTGCCCCTTCTATAAATCACACACATACACAGGGAGATAACTTTGAAAGCCAGGATTATCTGATTAAGCACATTACTAAAATGTCTGTTTACTCTAAGGAAAGGGGGAAGATTTTTTCCCTCCCTCATATGAAATCTAAAATAAATTTTCTATATATTCACATACACAGGGAGTATGAAAGCAAATTATAATTACTCTCCCCACCCCCACCCCACCTAGTCCTACTGTTCAGATTGTAGGTTCTCTGAAATCAAGGTTACATCACACACACACCCCCACCTCTGGGGTCTGTCCAACCCAGCTGAAAGGGGCCTTCACCTCAGACAGACAGAAGTGAAGAAAAATGAAAGAAGCAAGGTGACTTTGGCTTTTAGTCTTTCTTCTTTTTCAAAAGCTGTGCTCTGTGTCCAAGGTCACAAACACAAAGCCAAACATAATTTTCCACCCTCTTAAGACCTGTACACCTGTACTTGTTCTCCAGCTCCTCCTTAAAACTTGTTGGTGTGTGTGAGGGTGGGGGTGGGGAAGAGCACGGGGTTAGATCATACTTCTCTGCATCCCATGCCAATGTGCACATCAAAATTCTAGTTGAGAGGACTATTGCTGTACCTCAAGGACTAGGATTAGCTGAGACTAGAGGAAGTCTGCTTTTCACCATGCAGAAAGACACCCAAATCACACTACACAAATATCCCTTTTGTTTGACCTTTTGCTCCGCATCAGGCTATTTCTCAGAGGTATGCTATTTGAGAGCAAGGATTGTCGCATTTCTGTCTTTTAAAAAATCTGACATTTATATTGGTCTTGAAGGTTTGCAAAGTGCTTTGTATGTGTATATGCATGCGTATTCACATAATCACATGTACCTCTATATATACACCCCATGTATGAATATGATCACATGCACATATTTAGATCACATGTACATGCATATATTTAGATTCTACACATACATATTTGTCTATCTGCACACATGTACACACACATATATATATATATATGCATACATCCGAACACACATATTGTATATGCATGAGTGTGTTTACTCACATATTGTTTATAAGCTTCTATTGTAGTCTTACCTGGGACCAGAACCTCCCTCTGCGCTTAGGACTTCTTCACCCTACAACTTCCATTTGCTATTCCAGTTCCTTTCTCCTACTGGTGAGTTTCTTTCAGGGTCAGTCTCTCTGCATTGTTGAGAGAGGCCTAAGTCAGTCACCCTTCATTCTTCTCCCAGCTATGATTCTGACTTTCTAGACTTCAGCACAACGTCTTTCATCTCCATTCCCCACCCCTAACCCCTTCAGTTCCCTTTTGTATATTGTCCTCCCTTGTTGGAATATAAGCTTTTTATAGTCTGGGATTGTCTTTTTTTTTTTTTTTTGCTTACACTTGTATCCCCATTCCTTAGTATTGTGACCGACATATAGTAAAGAACAAATTAGGGGAATATTAATTGTAGCACAACTCACAGGATTTTGTGAGGACCTAATGAGAAAATATATATGTATGTATAAAGATAGGTAGAAATAGACTATAGATGTAGGTATAAAGATTGAGATATATACACATATATGTATATACTTGTGTGTATATGCTTGTCACCTACGTACATGCATGTGTTTCCATATGTGTATATAACATATATATACATATCTATACATGCATATATATGTATATAATATATTTTTGTTGTTGTTCAGTCATTGTGACCCCATTTGGGATTTTCTTGGCAAAGATACTGGAATAGTTTACCATTTCCTTCTCCAGCTCATTTTACTGAAGAAGAAACAGAGGTAAAGCAGTTTAAGTGACTTACCCAGGATCATACAGCTAGTAAATGTTTGAGGCTAGATTTGAATTCAGGTCTTCCTGAATCCAGGGCTGGCAGAATATCCACTGTGACACCAAGCTGCCCATCAAAATATGCATATATCTATATATACACACAAACATTATGTGTGTGTTTGTAGTATATATAATTAGTCCTCACAAGAACACTGTGAGTTAATGTTACAAATATTCCTTTTTCCAATTTTGTAGATATAGAAATGGAGGTTCAGAAGTTAAGTGACTCGCTTGAGATCATAGAGCTAATAAGTGTCTGAGACAAAATTCAAACTCAGATTATTCTGCCTTCGAGTCTAGGACTCTCTACACTATACCCATTGCTGTCTTTGTATCCCTATTGCCTAGCAGATTGCCTTACACAGAATAAATATGCTTGACAATGTTTGTTGGATTGATTTAGATTGGTGTGTTTCTCCTACCTCCCTTAAACACCTGGGATGCCAACCAGGTATTAAAAGATAATAAATAATTCTTCTACACAACACAACTAATGTGAAAACATGTTTAATAGGAAAGTATATGTGGAGCCTATATCAGACTGCAGGCTGTCTTAGGGAGGGAGTGGGGAGAAAATGGAAGAAAATTTAAAACTTATGGAAGTGAATGTTGAAAACTAAAAATAAATAAATTGACTAGTTAAAAAAAAGATAATCAAGTGATGACTGCAAGGATACTTCTAACATCTGAGTGAGTGTCATGGCTCTTACCAAGCCAATTTCATAGTGAACTACATCTGTTATGATGGATCAAATCATGTTTGGGTCGGGTCCTTTTGTCTATATACTGAATCCCATTTAAGCCTTAGTTTTTTGCTTAGACTAATGGAAATACCAAAAATGTTTGGCGTTGCATTATAAGCTCAGAAAAATGACAGGTATCCATCATCAGCATGGTCTTGGACCAGTTAAAAGGAAGGAAGCACCACAGTGCTTCATTTATTTTGTTTATTTATAAGAATCTTTCCTGAGTAATTAATAGCAAGTGAAACTCTGTCTTGTGGTTTCACTGATATACTGTTTCCACAGTCAAGGTTGCCTTTGTGTTTAGTGTGTTTCTTCTACTGGAAATGTTTCAGGTTGCTCCTGCGTTATCTAACCGTACTATCTTCAAAAAGGGAGCTGAAAAAGTCTTTAAAAAAATCTGAAGTAAAAGAGACTACCTCTCAGCCTAAGCTTTTACAGGAAAGGGGGAGGGGGATATATAGTACTGTGAAAAGGAGGTTAGTCACAAAACAAAGGAATGAAAAGAGAGATCCAGGATCCAGGATACTCCCACAGGGTACAACATGCAAAGTGGGGCAGTACAAAGCCTGGCAGTTTCAATGTGCATGGGGTTTAGCAACATGGTGTGCTATTCCAGCCTACTTCCTAAGCGATGACTGCTAACTTTTGAAGTCAGACAATACAGCTGGAATTTCTGAAGTTTCACTCTACAACCACAAGGAGTTTCTTAAGGCCAAGTGATGAAAATAGCAACACAGACTTAGAGACTTTAAAGAAGCATTACGACAATGTATTCATCAAACGGTGGGGATTGAGGATGACCAAATAAAGGACTAAAAGAAAGGGTTTTGGTAGCATCATGGATGGGCATGTCAAGCGAACTCAGGACGGGTGTGTGTGTGTGTGTGTGTGTGTGTGTGCGTTTCTGTGTGGTTGTGTCTGTGTGTTGTCCCTGTCCTTCTAGGGATTGTCTTTGCAATGAAACCCGATAGATGAAGAAACAATCCAACTTTATTAAACCCTTTTGGTTTCATTAAGTGTTTACCCTGTAGTAGCTCTAAGAGGGAATTATTATCTCCATGCTGCATATGATGAAACCGAGATTCAGTAAGATTCAGTGACCTGCCTAGAGTCACACAACTAGTGAGTAACAGAGCTGGGATTTGAACTTAGATTTCTCCTAATTCCAGGACTTGCTTTCTTGGAATGGCATAATTCTTCTTGTTTCAGTGGGGAAAGAGTTCTCAGGATTATGGTTTGCTTGTCACGTAAGGATAAGTTCACTCAGCTTTCAAAAGATCATTACATGGACATGGTTCTAAATCCCATAAAGTGGTACTATGCTAGAAACTCATCAAAATCAATGAATATGGCATAGTCGAATATTTTCAGGAGGGGAGGGCAGTACAGTAGGAAGAATGCTGGATTTGGAATCAGAAGACCTGGATTTGATCACCAGCTGCATATATTCACTGCTTGTGTAACTATGGGCAAATCACCTCTGTGAATCTCGGTTTCTTCATATCAAAATGGGGATTCATTCGTTCAAGCATTTACTAAGCAGATTCTATTGCTAGGCATAGTTCTAGTTGCTAGAAATTCAAAGATAAAACAAAACAAAAAGTTTTCTTGAACTTAAGGAGCTTATATTTTCTTGGGTAACAATCTTTGAAAGAGCTACAATCACAAGATTGTGAGAAAACTTTTCCATAAACTATATGCTAATAAGTTGTGATTTCTAATGGAGCAGGGACTAAAATTTAATTTTAAAGTTAAAGAAATCATTAAGTAGTAAATAACAGTATTAGTTATTATTTTAAGTTAGGCTATAAGGTTTTGACTAGGGAGATCTACTCAGTCTTTTGTACTTCCCTAATAAAGTTGCATGTGGTTTCTTTCTCCCTATGGTAGCCTAGTTACCAAGGAACAATCCTGTGTCAAATTCTAAAAAAAATGTAGGAATTCAATCTCTATTTTAGTATATGTTCTATCTAATATCTTTTTGGGATGTTGATCAATGGAATTGAAAACATTCTTATCATATTTGACTTATTTAATTTCTAGGTTCTTTTTTTTTTTAAATTGTATACTCAATTCATTAATCCCTTCTTTCTTTTGTTGCTGAAAGTTTTTAGAGATTTAATTCTTCCTCAAATGACTGATTTGGCTGTGTAACGAAAGTCTTGATGTGTTGTCTCATTGTTATTTTCTCTGGTAAAATAATTTGATTTTCTACGATTTGTTCCTCAAGTCACACATTCTTAAGATTATGCTGTTTAGTCTCCATTAAAATTTGAATTTTGTCTTCAAATTACCTTTATTGATTATATTGCATTGTGATCAGTAAAGGGTATGTTTAATAGTCTTGCTTTGTTGAATTTTTTTATGTGGAATTTTTTTTAAAGCCCAAGTATATGGTCACTTTTTGTAAAAGTGCCAAAGAAAGCTGAAAATATGTATACTCCTTTCATTTCCCATTGTTATTTGCAGAGACCCATTATATCTACTTTTTCTAAAATTCTATTTAGATCCTTAATTCTTTTCTGGTTTACATTATTACTAGATTTTCCTAAGTCTGAAAAGATTATATTGAGATCTCTATCTGTTATAATTTTGTTGCCTATTTCTCTATTTCTTTCAGTTAGCTTTTCCCTTAAGCAGTTAGATGCTATCCTATTCGATACTTATAAATGGGGAAAATACTAGCACCTAGCATACAAGATTGTTGTGAGCAACAATTTAAATAAATGTGAAGCAAAGTGCTATATAAATGTTATTGGTGTCATTCATTATCTACAATATCATTAAGCATAATATAGTCTTCCTGCTAATCTCTTTAGATAATGTCTATCGTATTGTTGTTTTGCCAAACATTATGGTTGCTACTGCTTTTTTGGGGCAGGGGGGGAGCTTCAATTAAGGAATAATATATTCTGCTCCAGTCTCTCATTTTAAATCACTGTGAATCTTTATGTTTCAAGTGTTTTTCTTGAAGGATTCCAAAGTCTGAGACTGAATCTGGGTGTGTTTTCACTGCCTGGCCATGTTCCCAGACAACTTATTTGACCCTTGAATTTTTCAGCAGGGTATGACTTCTCGTAGATTAAAGAGTTCTATGTTTCATGTTTGGGGGGGATGTGCCAGCTCTGCCTCACCAGCACTCCTCCTTCCCCAAGAACCCCCAACCTGGACTGGACTTGGATCTTCAGCAGGCTCTGCACTCCTGCTCTGATCAGCCACTTAATTCCTCCCACCAGGTGGGCCTGGGGCCAGAAGCAACTGCAATTACTAGTTCATAGCTGCCCCACCTCTGCTGCCCCTGGGGCAGTGGCTGAACTGCAAACTTCCTGGCCCCAGCAGCTTTTCCCACTAACCTACTCTGTTGTCTTTGGTGTTTGTGGGTTGAGAAGTCTGGTAACTGCTGCAGCTCACTGATTCAGGGCGCTAGGCCATGCTGCGCCCGGCTCCTGGTCTGTCTGGTTGTTCCGCGCCGCCCATGCTGGGCTCCACTCCTCTCTGCTCCCTGCTCCGTGTGGGAGAGACCTTACCCAGAGACTATCCAGTCTGTCCTGGGCTAGAGCCCTGCTTCCCTCTGCTGTTTTGTGGGTTCTGCAGTTCTAGAATTGGTTCAAAGCCATTTTTTATAGGTTTTTGGAGGGACTTGGCGGAGAGCTCACGCTAGTCTCTGCTTTCCAGCCGCCATCTTGGCTCTTTCCCCCTCGGAATTTTTTTAATATGCATTTCTCTAATTTTTAGTGATTTAGAACATTTTTTCATAAGGCTACTGATAACTTGAATTTCTTCTCTGAAAAGTACCAATTCACATCCTTTGACCTTTTATCAATTGGGGAGTTGTATTTTATTTTAACTTTGATTCTTTGAAGAAAGACATTATGACATAGTGCATAGAAAACTGGCTTTGAAGCTGGGAAGACCCAACTTCAAGACCTGCTTCTGATACATATTGGCTGAGTGACCCTATACTTGACCTTTCAATGGTCTCAGTAATTCTTTAAGATTGTAAATGTCAACATGCTTTGGTACAATTTCTTCAACTGGGAATTCCTATACCAACATTGGAAAAGATGTATTTAAGAGAGGCATCACCACTTAACTATTTTAAATAAAATGATACAGACATGTGATGGGAACTACTTATAGTGTCAAAAGTATCATTATCTATTATCAGGGCTGTCCAACCTTAGATTTTTATTGAAAGAATAGACAATAAATTTTGATTTACCATTTTAGTGAGAGCTCTCCAGTAGCTCAGTTTCATTTGCTAAAGCAATTATGTACATTTCTATGGCCCCATAAATTGCACTGCTGCTGCATTTTGGACAGCCCTGATCTATTTGGTGAAGGTGATCTGCTGATGCTTCTCCTTCCTGACCATCAGAATAGTTTAATCCCCAACGACTTTTAGAAACCATCTTTGACATCATTCCCCTACTATTTTATGAAAACTCTTTGTTGTTTTATTGCTTTATATTTTTATATTTTCATTAAGCTCCTCCTCCATTGCAGCTTGTACTAGGGTTGTATTTAAGATTATTTAATTGTAGAAAATCTGGAAAATTTTAGAAATTTCACCCTGGAAAAGTGGGCTGTGATAAGAACAATTTTCATTTTGTATAGCCTGGGTTGGTACTTTAAGGGGCAGTGAAGCCATTTTGCTTACTAGCTGCCTGAGGAGCATTGGGAATTTGGGGATCAGAAGCTTTATATTGCTTATTGTTATCCTCCTGAGACTGTTTTCCAGGTTGTTTGCAATGCTGATTCTTCAGGAAGAGATGAATAGAATTTTTTATAGGATCTTCTTACAGTATATTCTTTTATCTTCTAATTAGCAAACTGATTTTTTGATTGTATTTTATGGTTCACAAGTGTTTATTGCCTAATAAAACCTCAAACCTGAGTTGTTGGACTAAGCCTCATTTATACTTGGCCTAGAATAGCATGCTTGTGAGAACCTTTTGTGTTTACCTCTCCTTTAGGGTGGAGAAAATAAATATCTGTCCTACAACTGATTTACGTTATAAATCAAATAAGCTTCTACCTGCTTACTCTCCTTCTTCTTCCCCACCCTCAACCTGCACCCCTCCCACACTTTGAGGAGGTGATAGACATGAGTGAAACCTAAGTTTTAAGTAAACAGCCCCTTGGAGTTTTTCATTGGTGTGTAATAAGTGTAACAAAAGAGACCTAACATTTCTCCTTAGGGGCCAAGTTTCCTCAGGACTAAATCCATATACTACATGCTTTGGTCCAGAGCAGAGATTTCTCTTGGTGGAGAGGACACAGCACCCCAGGCTTTGGACCCATCAGCAGGTTACAAATTATAATTTTTACATATGCAAATTTAAAGACTAAATTTGGAATCCCAAATAACAAAAAAAAAATGACCCACGATCACCTAAAATATCTAGCTAATTGGAGAAAAAAAAATTCTTCAATGTTCTGCTCACTTTGTACTCAATTTCTATGTGTTTTCTGGTTTCTAAAAATATTCACATGTAACACCAATTAATTACTCTTGCTCTTGTGTTGGAGACGAAAGAGCCTCTCTCTCTCTCTCTCTCTCTCTCTCTCTCTCTCTCTCTCTCTGTGTGTGTGTCTCTCTCTCTCTCTCCCTTCTCTGTCTGTCTGTCTCTGTATCTCTCTTCTTCTCTCCAAGGAAGTCAGTCTCACATAAAGAAGAGAGGTTAAAAATCAACACAGGGACCTAAAAATAGAAGGCAAAAGTCTTTCTACCCGTGGAATTTTCTTCACCACTTCCCACTTTTACCAGTGTCACAGAGTGACGCACTTGACAGTGGTGAGTGAAAGAGCCTAAGGAAGTGTCATATCAATGCTGTAGACTATGCTTTATTTGGCACTCAAAATCTTATCTTTAGGTAGACTCACAGTGCAGTGCAGGGAAAAGAGTATGTATGGAGAATTTAAGGTCTTGGTTTGGACAGAAGTTCTGTTACCTATCACATGTGTGACCTTCAAAGTCAAATCACTCAATGAATATTTATCAAACACCTTCTATGTGCTAGACACTGCCCTAAAGACTGGAGATACAAAGAAGGCCAAACACAGTTTATCCTCTCAGGGAGTTCACATTCTAATGGCAGAGAAGACATGTAAACAACTATATACAAACAAGACATGTTCAGGTTAAATGGGAGATAAATCAACAGAGGGCGGGCATTAGCATTAAAGAGGATAGAGAGAGGTTTCCTATAGGAGGTAGAGTTTTTAGCTAAGACATGAAGGAAGGCGGGAGTTGGAAATGATGTGGATATAGACAGTAAAAATACCGTGAGTTGAGAGGTAGAGAGTCTTAGGTGAAAAACAGCAAGGACTCTAATGTTACTGAATCATAAAGTATGTGGGGATGAATAAAGTATAAAAAGACCGGAAAAGTAGGGGGAACAGGTTATGTTGTTGTTGGGTTGTTTCAGTTGTGCCCAACTCTCTGTGACCTCATTTTGGGGTTTTCTTGGCAAAGATACTGGAGTAGTTTGCCATTTTCTTCTCCAGTTCATTTTTACAGATGAGGAAATGGAGGCAAATAGGGTTAAGTGACTTGTGCAGAATCACATGGCTAGGAAGTGTCTGAGGCTCGATTTGAATTCACGCAGATGAGTTTTCCTGATTCTAAACCCAGTACTCTATCCACTGTGCCACCAAGCTACACTGGAACAGGTTATAGAGGGCTTTAAAAGCCAAACGGGATTTATATTTGATCCTAGAGGCAAAAGGGAGTCGAGGGATGAGCTTAACATAGTCAGAACCATACCCCCAGAAGATCACTTTGGCAGTTAAGTGGACTGGTGTGGGGAGAGACTTATGGCAAGCCGAGCAACAAACAGGCTATTGCAATAGTCCAGGTGTGAGGTGATGAGGGCCTGTACCAGGGTGGTGACAATATCAGAGGAGAGAAGGGAGCATATTCAAAAGATGCAAAATCTATAGGTCTTGACCAAAATATTGTATATGAGGAGAGGGTGAGAAAAAGACTGGAGGATGACAACTAAGTTGCGGGCCTGGAGGACTGAGAGGCTTGAATTACTCAAAGGCTTCAGCTAGATAATTTCTGAGGCCCTTTCTAGTTCTAAATCCAATGATACAGGATTTCTTTAAACTATTGCTATTTTTGTGGCTACATTATAGAAAATGGCATCGGTAATGACTATTACTAGTAGTAGCTAGCATTTATATAGTACCCGCTAGTATTAGGCAACGTGCTAAGCACTTTATATCACCTTATTTGATCTTCACAACAACCCTGGGAGGCAGGCGCTGTTATTATCCATACTCTACAGTTTAGGAAACTGAGGGAGACAGGGGTTAAGTGACTTACCCAAGGATCACATAGCTATTAACTGTTTGAAGCCAGATTTGAACTCAAGTTTTTCTGACTCCAGGTGCAACTGTTTCTACTGTGCAGCATGGGATAGGGAATAGAAGCTAGCCTCGGATTTAAAAAAAATGAAGATTCAAAGCCTGTCTCAGTCACAGATTAGCTGTGGGAGCATAGGTAAATCACTTTATACCTCTTGGTGCTCCCCATCAGCTCTCTGAGATTATATAAATTAATTAAATATTAATATTAATTAATTAAACATAAATTTAATTAATTATATTAGTTCATTATTGATCAGTGATCACATTGACAATCTCCTTCCCCTCCTCCATCCCCACAAAAAGCTATGAACTTGCAGTGTTACCTTGAAAAAGTAATTTCTCCTTCTCAGGGATTAAGTTTGCTCATTTATAAATGGTGATGATGGAGGATGTCTAAAGTATCTACCACCAGGTGTTGTTGTGAAGCTCAAATGAGATGCATTGGAAACGCTTCATAAATCCTAAATCACATTATTAGTGACAGCTCTTATTATAGAATCATATAGTTAGAACTAGGAGTCACTTTAAAGGTCATTGAGTCCAAATCCATCATTCTTACAGGTGAGCAACTGGGCCCAAGAAGCGGCACAGGATTACATAGCTCGTGAATTTATGAGGTGGGATTTGAACTCAGATCTTCCCAACTCTAGGTCCAATACTATAACTACTACGCCATATTTCTTCTCTTTCAATGACCAATAAAGATTTTCAAGCCGGATAGAGTGCTGAGCCTGGAATTAGGAAGACCTGAATTTAAATCTGGCCTTAGTGAACAGCTGTGTAACCCCACACAAATCATTTACTCTCATTATCTGCCTCACTTTCCTCATCTATAAAACTGGATAATAACACCTACTTCCTAGGGTTGTTGTGACAATACAGTGAGATGATATTTGTAAGGCTCTTTGCAAATCTTAAAGCACTATACAAATTCTAGTCTTTATTAATGTGAATCTGAATCATTTAATATCAATATTATTATAATACTGATAATAAAACTTTTCCACACTTGTTTCTTTATGTTATTCCTAAATCTATTTGTAATAAAAACAGGATAGGTCTCATTATCCTTATACCCATTTTGCGGTTGCAGAAGTAGAGGCACGGAGCTGTTTTTGCCTTGCCCAAATAAAGACACACAGCCAGTTAGTCATAGAGCTTGGATTAGAAACAGGTCTTCTGACTCAGCCTCCAACTCTTTCCACTAAACTATACTGATATTTTGAAACCTTAGAACACATGAGGCTCTTCTAACAGCTGAAGGCTTAACCGGTATTGGACTATATTATTTATAGCTCCAACATGTACCTTAGCTGTAACGCGTGATTAGGAAAAGGTGTCACACATACAGAATTCTCATGCCATCAAATTGGACCCTGAATCAGAATGTACCAAGACAGAAGACTCTTATTTGGTATAAGGTTGGACAGTGAACAGAAGAATTTTTGGAATTTGGCTAGAGGGATGAGGAAACCTGAGTAATTATTCAAAAAAGGCAGAAATAAATCTCATCATAGAATGCAGCACTAAAGGAAGTGGATTAAGCTGAATCCCTATCTGGAAAGGTTTGGCTAAAAGAGAGATCAATGAGAATGATGTTCCCAGAAAGTATTTACTGTACAAATAGGCAGAGTATTTGCATAATGTGAGGGGAGGGTTGATTTTGACAGGCTTGAACTACATCTTTCAGCATTCATATTTGTCAACTCACTGGTCTCACTTGGAATTTCCTGAGGACAATATTCCAGGTACAGAATGGGAGGGCTAGATCAGCCAGCTCAGTTTCCTAAAATGCTAATTTCTGTATTTTCTTGTGATGACATTTGGCATTATCGAATATGTCTGGATGTACAAAAATATCCTTCCAAAACTTTTATGAATTCTCCCAAGGCACAATGCTTGTTATTTGTTATTGTCATACCAGGTTGAGATAGGAGTAAAATCTACTAGTATTTCCCTACAACATGGGTTAGTCCTGCCTTTTCCTTCCTGAGACAGGGCTTAGTTTTTCCTAGAAGGATACAAAATTGTCTCTGGGACCTGATTGGCCCTAGCTTCCTGGTCACCTAAGGACAGAAAAAGTTCCAGCTATGTGAACTCAGAACTTTTCTGATGTTGTGGACTTGTGAAGACTACAAGAGTCATCATAACCTTTACCATATCCTGGCCCTCATGACCAGACGTGACCAGACACATTTCCATGTAGAAATGCATGGGTTGCCTTGTCCATAGAAGTTAAACCCCACTGTATCTTGGTTGTATATCCTTGCTGTATTAGGGCAAAGTAAACCACCTTTTATTAATTGTTCAATGATGTGAGTACTCCTTTTGTCCAAATATCAAAAGTGAAATAAGAGAGTGCTGGCATTACAGACAAATCCAACACAGGTCACCTTGTTAGAGTGACTTGGGACAACTCACTAGGATTTTCTCTGGTATGAGTAACTGGGAAATGGTACATTAGTATACGATCCAGTTAGGGATGATTTACAATTATATTGTATTTTAAGGTTCCCAAAATACTTTATTTAAATTATCTTATTTCATCCACACTATTTTGTAAGGTAGATGCTATTATTATGCTACAGATTTGGAAACTGAAACTCTAGAAACTGAAATCACTTTCCCACGGTGACACACTAAGTGTCTGAAGGAGAATTTGAACTCAGATCTTACCTGACTCCAAGTCCAGTGTGAATAAGCTTTTCAAATGAGAGTGAGATGAAATCTCAGCTAAACCAAGAGAGAGGTTTCAAAGTTTCAATCCTAACCAGAGGAAAATGACCTGAAGTCTCTGTGAAGGGAAGAGACAATCACTTTTTCTTCTATGCATGCATCTTACAAAGTCTCTCTCTCTCTCTCTCTCTCTCACTCTCTCTCTCCATAAATATATATACATATATATATATTTGTCTCATTCCTCTTTCTCTCATTCTCCTTACCTTTCATTCTCTCATTCCCTCTTTTCTTCTTCTTTCTCTTTTCTCTTCTCTCTTCTTTTTTATCTCTTGTTTTTCTCTCACTTTCTCTTTTCTTCTTTCTCTCTCTCTTTTCTATATTCTCATTCTCTTCCTCTCTGTTCTTTTTTTCTCTCCTCTATCTTGTTTCTGTTTCTCAACTCTCTACTTTCCTACCCCCTCCACTGCCCAAATGATTTCAACCTTCTCAAAATCCTAAATCCCTCCCAATTACTAGAGCTATGACTTCACTGGTAAAGGGAAATGAAACTCCCTTTACCAATGCAGAACGACAGCTGCTCTTTAGCTTAGAGTTGTTTGGAGAATTGAAAGGCCAAGTGACTTGACTAAGGTCACATAACCAGTATAAGTCTGAGATGAGACATGAACCCAAGTCTTCTTGGTTCTAAGTCAGATATTTTTCTCCATTGTTCCAAGATGCATTTCATTTCAAGATGCAGCTTATTAAACCCTACCTCTCTCCTCCATGAAGCCTTCCCAGATCACTCCAGCCTCCACTGATTTTCTCATTCTCTGAACTTCTATAAAACTAGGGTGGGCACTCAATCACATACCTTTTATATTATGCAGTCATTGAACTGTTTCAAGCATTACTTGATATAAGCTCCTTTAGAATAGAGGCTGAATCTTAATAGTTTCTCTGTCTTGCTTTCAGGGCCCACATAGCACAGCAGTGAGCATACAGTGTGGGTGTTGAAAACTTGTGGGCGCATATGTAATTTGTGTGTGCCCACATAATCTGTGCACTTTCTTCCCACAAAACTTCTACTCAATTCTTTTATTACTTCCTTGGAGAATTATTTCTTAAATCTTTCATTTAAAAAAAAAATCTGTTCATCAAGGTCCCCTCCTCCAGAATTGTACAGCTGAGAAGGCAGTAAGCAAACAGCTACAACCAAAAAGCTGGCAATGCATAAAAAGGAAGGCAAAGGAGGACCCTTAGGCATCTTTGCTGGGTGAACCACTGATCATGGGCACAGGGCTTCAGAACACAGCTCTCACGCAGCATGACTTCCCAGAGAACTGCCGTACCCTAGTGCTTTTAGGGCCTAGTACCCGGTGTTTGATCTTGTTATCGTTGAGATAAGGAGTGAAAAAATAGTTTCTTACAAAAATGAGTATAGTTTCACCCTCAAAAAGCACATGTGTAGTGGCCCTTTTCCTTTACACCTTCCTTCCTCCTTTCTTTATTTCTCTCTTCCTTTCTTCCTTTCTTTCTTTCTTTCTTTCTTTCTTTCTTTCTTTCTTTCTTTCCTTCTTTTGTTCCTTCCTTCCTTCTCTTTCCTTTCCTTTCTCCTATTTTTCTTTCTCTCTTTCTTTCTCTTTCTTTTTTTCCTTCCTTCTGTTCTTCCTTCTGTCCTTTCTCTCTTTTTCTTTCTCCCTCTCTTTCTCTCTTTTTCCTTCCATCTTTCATTTTCTTTCCTTTCCTTTTTTCTTTCTTTTATCTCTTTTCCTCTTTTTTCCTTCCTTCCTTCCTTTTTTCTCTTTTTTCTTTCTCCCTCCCTTTCTCTCTCTTCCATCCTTCCTTCCCTTCTCCCTGTCCCCCCTCTCTCTCTCTGTGAGTTCATGGCTTATTGAAGTTTTGTGCTTCTCTTAGACTAACTTCTGTGACATCATGGACCACTCTCTGCCTTCCACCGTGTCCTCTCCCTGATCTCAAAGTGCTGTGGTTGAAACCTGAGATTAATGTATTGGATGAGGTTCCTTTTTGCAGCAAGGCCTCATATGTTTTTCCCAGGGCCCACCAAAGTTCTAGGAATCCTTGAGTGACCTTAAATTAATTCAGCTGGAAACACTGAATGGACCTCTTTTTTACTTTAAAAACAATTCTCATTCCTAACATGGAGAATTCAGCTCTAGTATGGAGAGGCAGGTATTAAGATTTACCTCAGATTCCCTTTATACTCACTTTTATGATGTTAATCTGGATAAAATAAAATTATGTGTGCATGATATACACATACTAACACCCATATACATCTATACATGCAAATATATTGTAACATATATGCAATAAAAATAAATCCAATCTGTAATCAAGTCCCGACAATTTTTCCTTTGTAATAGATGTTATATATGCCCCCCCCTTCTTTCCTCTGATACAGCCACCACCCTGGTGCAGGCCCTCATCAACTCATGGTTGGACTCCTTTAAATTTCAACTGAAGTTTCCCTTCTGCAAGAAGTTTTTTAACACCATCATCAACTCTCCCTTCCCTATGCCAAATAAACTTACTGTCTCTTTGTCTGCCTATCTTTCTCTCTGTGTATTATCTACCTATGCACACAATGTATATATTGATATATTAAGTCAGTCATTCACTAGGTGTCAAACATCTACTATTTGCCAGATACCACCCTAACCAGCGGGAATATAGAGAAAGGAAAAAAAAAAGTCTCTTAGTGATCCTGGTTCAATCACATAACTTCTTGGTGCCCCAGGCAACTCTGTAAGACTATACATTAGAAGAAAGTGATGACCTCAATTGGCTGAGAAAGTTGCCTATGCCAATGAAATTATAGGCCCAGTATCTATCTATGTATCTATATATGTATGTATGTATGTATGTATGTATGTATCTATCTATCTATCTATCTATCTAACTGTATATGTGTGTATATGTAGTCCATACCTATATGTTTTATGGATATTGCATCTATATGTATATGTATATGTATAAAGGAACTGGACCATTGTTATAGGGAACTCCCAGGTGAGGGATGGAAAGCAAGTCAATGTTTTTTATGCAATGTATATCTTAAAGTGCTAACTAGATTAATGAAAGATTAGGTAGTAATTGTCTCAGGGTCACATAGCCAGTATGCTTCAGAGATAGATCTTAAACTGAGGTCTTCTTGCTTTCAAGGCCAGCTCTCTATGGATTGTACTATGCTGCTTCATAGCCACCTTTAATCACATATGTATGTATGTGAGGTATATATGTTCATATGTATATTTGTATTCAAATACACATTCATATGTGTATATGTATACATACACGTGTATCCACATATACAACATACATACACATACAATTCATAAGATTATAATTTTCCATTGAAGTTTCCTATAATTCTTAATGGGGAAGATTAGGGGGATGATAGTAAATAAAGCAGGTCTATTCTGAAATAAAACTATGAAGGGTTTGAAATTGTCTTTAGTATTCTTAGATTTTCTCCATCTCTTCCTGCTGCTGTTTCTCCTTTGCTCTGGAAGAAGACCATAACATCAGGAAGATGATGCCATGACATGCAAATGAATTGGATTTAAGCGAGGGAGGGCTGTGCAAAGTCACCAGCCTCACTTTCTCCTCTTCTCCTTAAGAATCATCTGGGTCCAGTGACCAGATAAAGATCAGGACAACTGGAGATGGCCCAGGAGGCAGTGGGAGACCTTGGCCTTTTCATGCTAAGGTCTTCAACAGGTCTCAGTTTGACTAAGGCAGGGCCCATTCAGTGATTAAGGCTTAATAAAAAATGAGGCAAAGAATGGCCTCTTTAAAAAGATCTGGGAGGGGAAGGCCCCTAGGGTTTCTGGATAAAACAGAAATAGTTGTTATTTACATTCATTCTGAGCCAATCAGGGCCCAAACAATGACCTACTTGGTTTGGCTACCTGGCTTGGCCTGGGACCTGTTGTTGGCCAATCAATGAGAGCCAGAGTGATTTGGGGTTCAAGCTGGTCTTTAAGAGAAAAAACAAAACAGAACAAAAACCTCATGAACAGTTAAGAGACAATCAGAGGCACCCCTTAGATTAGACCTGCAGAAGTTGGCAGTAGGTAGAGGTCAAAATTAAAATAGGCTAAACTTCTTTGAGCCACATAGAGGTTTTTAGTGGCTCATTTTCCAAATAAAGGTATAATTAATGATTAAGCTATACTACAAATAAACCGTATTTTTAAAAAGGAAAATTTCATTAATATCAGTTAATCATACTTATTATTTAAGATTTTTATTTACATGAAATCATTCCTCTCAGACTAGAGACAGACTGAAGATGGTTGTTTGCCGTGAGTCACGTGACAAACAGGAGAGCATGTGCAGTGTCAAACCACTTGCCAAGTTACATGGCACAGAATAGTGACCAGTTGAAGGTGAGTTAAGCAGGGGGTGGACAAAACACTACTTATATTTTTACTTTCTTTTATGTACTGTACATTTTTTTTTACGGGCCTTCTGAAATCCTTTGGCGGGCCACTCGGGAGCCTGCTTCAGATTCTAGTTCTTTGCTTTTCTTTTTATCCCCTTTCAATCCCTCCTTAAGGATCAAGAGATTTGTTTTCTTTGTGATTATTCCTTCCACAGTATTATTCACCCTCTTCATTCAACCTGCCTATCCCTGTTGAGTTTGATGTACTTGTATTCCAAACTCTGCATGTGTTCCCTCCTTTATCTATTTCATATAAGAATGAAATTCATCCAGAGTTCATATTTCCCCTCTTCCTCCACGTTTCTATTCTCTCCTTCTCCTCTACCTCAGTAATGAGAAATAACAAGTCCATTGTTAAATCAGTTTCAGGCACCAGCAAGCTAACAGGAGAAGTAGGGTAGCACAGCAGACCTTCCTCATCCCTCATACTCCTAAGTGTTAGGAAGGCAAGATGGACTAGAGGAAGTAGGATATGCTTAAAGTCTACACTCAAATCCCAATCCAGAGAAAACGCTTCACACCAGTAATCTTACTTGAACTTGAGCTGAACCTAAACCAGCATTTCAAGCCCCACCTATTAATATTAGAACTTGAAAGCATTTCTGCATTACCAGGGAATACGAATGCTGATGCCAGTATGGGGCTATATTTTTTTTTCAGTCAAGCAGAGAAAAATATGAAAATAGGTTTCTCTGGCATTATGTTATCAAAATTTCCTCTTTTTTATTTCAAACAGACACAAAATGGAAAAATCATATAGATTTACATGTTTATTTGTGCATACCGAATTTTTTTTCTTACTAGAAGTAATCAAGGAATCATTCTGAATTGGTTGTTGTTTATTACACTCGTTTCTTAGTCTTTATAGAAACTTGAAGTGGACCAGATTAGTGTCAGCCAAATCTTTGTCACAATTGCACCATGAGCTCTTTCCCTCCCCCTCACTTTGTCTCTTTCATCTATAATTAATTGAACAAAAGTTTATTGAGAATCTGTTATGTTCTAACTCTTAATTACTCAGTCTCCTTTAAACCTATGTCCTTTTTCTTCCCTTTACTTTGCCACACACAGGAACAGTCATACCCTGGAACTCATCATTCTTCACAACTGTTCCATTTAAAATTTAAAAAAAAACTGATTATAACTTCCTATCATTTTGTTTCTCCTTATATCTCATTCCTCCTAAACCCGTTCTTTGCTCTTATTGGGACCTTCAATCTTCCATTCACCCCTTTCAACTTTTTCAGGCCATTATGACTTCTATGATTTAACTTTCCTCCCCTCTTCAACTTGACTCTATAGTAAATCAGTTCTACTCAATGCTGTCAACATGCTCTGTAATCTCTCACCCCCTTGTATAGTCATCTCTTTCCACAAATGAGTCTTGGGCTACTCCCACTGTTCATCTTCATTCCAGCTCAGGAGCTGCTGAAGAGACATGGAAGACATTGGGTAACTGTGCTGATGAGGTACAGTATCTATTATGTTATTCAATTTCAACTGGGCCCTCACTGCATCAAGGTGTTTTTTTTTTTATTGTACACTAGTGGATTCTTTATTTTACTCCCCACAGGAGCTATTCCAAATCTTTTCTTCTCCCTTAAAACCTTCCACACTTCCAACTTAACTGAGGACCTCAACTTTTACTTTCCTGATAAAAGAACCGAGGCCATTTCAATCAATCAATATTTTTTAAGTTCTTACTATGTGCTAAGCATTGTGTTTACCACTTTTATCAGTGGAACCACAAAGAAAAATCAAAAACAATTTCTACCTTCAAGGAGATTACATTCTAATAGGGGAAATAGCATATAAATTGGAATATACAAGAAAAATACAGAGAATAAATGATGAGCTTAGAAGGGATGCTAGCATCTATGGAGGAGGATTGGAGGATTAGGAGAGGAGCAGGAATGACCTGGAGGAGGTGAAGCTTAAGATGAGTCTTCAAGTATAACTAATGATTCTAAGACTTGGAGGTTGGAGACTGGAGGTTAAAGGTTGAAG
The DNA here is from genome assembly GCA_028646595.1 of Phalanger gymnotis. Lineage (NCBI taxonomy): Eukaryota > Metazoa > Chordata > Mammalia > Diprotodontia > Phalangeridae > Phalanger > Phalanger gymnotis. Next base: position 141,110,410 of record CM053626.1, on the reverse strand, counting down.
TTTGAAGGTCTGAAGCCCCGTCTCTTCCAGGAACTGAGATGGGAGAAGGATTGTGTATGCTGGGGCTAGCAAATAGACTTCTAGTATGGCTGAGTCAAAGAGTATACAGAGGAAAGTAGAATATGAAAAGATCAGAAAGGTAAGAATGGGCCAGATTTTGAAGTTTTAAATGCTAAAGGACTTAATAAGTGGTGCTGGAGATAACAGAGATCCAATGAAAGTTATTGGGGGAGCAGTGACATCATCATCACAAGCTTTAGAAAAATCACTGGCAACTGAGTGGAGGACAGATTGGAAAGGGTAGAGACTTGAGGAAAGGAAACTAAAAAGGAAGCTATCATCTTAATCTCTTCGTGGTGATGAGGTGATGAGGGCCTGACCTAGGTTGATAGGTGTATGAAAGGAAAGAATGGGGCATTTCCAGGAGACATTGTGGAGAAATAAGTGATAGGATTTGAAAATTTATTGTACCAGGGTTGTGGTTAAGACAGAGGAGTCCACAATGGTACCGAGGTTGGGAGTGTAGGTGACTGGAAGGATGGTGGTGCCCTTGACAGTAATAGGAGAGTTCAGAATAGGGGTATAGTTTGAGGAAGGGGGCAATATAATGATTTTGGGCATGCTGAATTTTAGACTCCCAGGGGAAATCTAGTTTTAAACGTCTAACACGTAGCTGGTGATGCTGGACTAGAATTTGGGAGAAAAACTAAGGCTGGATAAATAGATCTGGGATCATTTACATAGAACAGATAATTAAACTCATAGGAACTAATGAGATCACCTAATGAGAGCATAAAAAAAGAAAAAGAGAAGGGGGCCCAGGACCAAGCTATGAGATCCCTCTTCTCTCCTCTTGAACTCAAAAGCCCTGGACAGCATCCCTACTATCTCCTCCTTTCTCTCCATCTGTGACAATGAGGTGGTCCTTCTCCTTGACAAGGCTACCCCTCTACATATACACTTGATCCCATCACCTCCCCTATTCCTCAGCATATTGTAACTTCTCTTCCTCTTATCTTTCAAATATTAAACCTCTCTCTTTCTACCGGTTCCCTCACTACTGCCTTCAAATGTGAAGGTCTCTCCATGCTTCAAAAATGCCTTCATTAGATCCTGTCTTCCCCTTAAAATATCATCCTATATCTTTGCTCCTTTTTTCATCCAAGCTCCTAGAAAAAAAAAATTGTCTATATATGTTGCCTGATTTCTTCTCCACTCACTCACTTTCAACCTTTTGCAATCCTATGCTAACAGCAAACTATGGCCATGCCTCCTCTATCCTTGTTGTGACCTTGTTCTTTCTAGCTTACTTATCCTTTCCTCCCATCTACTTGTATATCTCTTCTTAGTCTCCTTTGTACATTTGTTATCTATGTCAAGCTCTCTAAGATTAGACTTTTTTCTATTCTCCTTTACTTGGTCATTAGCTCTCATAGGTTCAATAATCTTCTCTATGAAGGTGATTGTCAGATCCGTCTATCTATCTATCTATCTATCTATCTATCTATCTATCTATCTATCTATCTATCTATCTATCTATCTATCCATCTATCTATCCATCTTTCTATCTGTCTGCCTGTCTGTCTATCTACCTATCAATCTATCTGTCTGTCTGTCTTTCATGTGTGTATAGCTTAAGTCTCTCTCCTGAGTTTCATAGGAGAGATTGGATTTGTGCTGAATATTGCAGGAAGAGATAGGACAGAAACAAGTAGAAAAGAAGGAATCAGAGTCAAAGGGGTAGAAATTAAAAACAATAATTATAAGTCACTTTGTAAATATTCTGTGATATATAGGGCAGCTGGTAGTGCAGTGGATAAAGTGCTGGGCCTGGAACCATGAAGACTTATCTTTCTGACTTCAAATCCAGCCTCACACACTTACTAGCTGTGTGACCCTAGGCAAGTCACTTAACCGTTTTTGCCTCAGTTTCATCATCTGTAAAATGATCTGGAGAAAGAAATGGCAAACCACTCTAGTATCTTTGCCAAGAAAACCCCAAATAGGCTCACAGAGAGTTGGACACAACCTAAACAATTCAACCACACCACCACCACCAACTGTGATATATTTGTAAGTGCCTGTTATTTGCAAGACACTGCAAGACACTGCTAGGCACTGGGGATGTGAAAATAAAAAGGAAACAAATAAAAAACAAAATAGCTCTTGCCCTCAAGGAGCTTACATTCTTCTAGAAGGATGACACATATACACAAGGAAGTGCAAAGTAATTTCAAGAGGGAGATAGATGGTGGCTCATAAATCAATTGATCTATGATTGCCTGCTATGTGTAAAACAGTGCTGAGTTCTGGAATACAAATTCAATTGATTGACATTCTCTGTGTCATTCTCTCCACACTATCCTACTACTCCTCATTACAGTTCCAGAAAAAAAGTCTAATTTCAGACAAACACGTTTTCAACTATGGCTGGATAACTTTGCTCTCAATATGATATAGGGGATTCTTGGCTTACAGGGCTATTCGTCTCTGGCTGGTACATTGAAATCATCTCCCCAAGAAAAGTAGGAATATGCCCATTGGTCCCCCATTAAGAGAACTAAAGGAACTCCTGATGAAATCACAGTGTCAAGGGATGACCCCAAATGACCTGGTTGCTTTAGAGCCTCTGAGAAGATGGATCAGGCATGGATTGGCCTCAATGGCCTCTAAATTCCTTTTCAACACTGAGTTTCTTAGTGTCATTGAGCACATTGAGTGTAAATACCTCTTTGTGGATTGTAATGTTAGAGTTTGGAGGGACCACAGAGACCATCTGAGTTCAACCTCTTCAGTCTACAGATGAGAAATCAGACCCAAGATATTCATTGCCCAAAAACCACATAGAGGTTAAATATCAAAGACAGGATATGAATCCAGATCCTCTGACTCTAAAGCCACTCTTTCCACTGTACCACACTACCCCATGCATTCTTATGACACCTTTGGCATTTAAAGCCTGTGATGACCTTGCCCCTTCCAAACTTTCAAGTCCTCTTACACTAACTGCTCATGAAATAGAGTGCTGGACCTAAGTCAGAAAGACCTGAGTTCAAATTCAGCCTCAGACACTAGCTGTGTAGCTTTAAGCAAATCACTTAACCTCTGCTTATCTCAGTTTCCTTAACTATGAAATGGGAGAATAGTAGCCCCTACCCTTCCAGGACCAATTTGATGATCAATTTGGATAATATTTGCAATAACATTTAATGCAGTGCCTAGATATATGTAGTTAAGAAGTGCTTGTTTCCTTCCTTCTTTCCAGTACTTTATAATCAAGGGACACTGGCTTTCTTGCTGACCTTGTACTCAACATTGGCAGTCCCTAATGTCTGGTATGCTTAAGACTCAATCTAACACATATTTTCTGCGGCAGGCCTTCCCTAGTTCTCCCTTGCTTTCCTACTGCATTGCTTTCCTTCTGCAATTTGTTGTTGAGTTGTTTCAGTCATGTTCAATTTTTTGTGACTCCATTCAGGGTTTTCTTGGCAAAGGCGCTGGAGTGGTTTGCAGTTCCCTATTCCAGACCATTTTATAGATATGGAACTGATGCACACAGGCTTAAGTGACTTGTCCAGGGTCACACAGTTAGTAAGTGTCTAAGGCCAGATTTGAACTCAGGAAGATGAGTCTTCTTGATTACAAGCTGGTGCTCTAGACACTGCACCACCTAACTGCCACCCCCTTGCCCCAAGATTACCTTCTATTTACATTGTGATATCCTGCATGTGCAATTTTTAAAATGTTTTCTCCCTCATTAGATGGGGGATTCCTTGAGGACAGGGAGTAATTTTGTTTTTATTTTTGTTTGTTTTGGTTTTTGGTTTTATAATGCCGAGCAGAGTGGGACTTTTTACTGTTTTTTGTTTGAGTGCTTCTCAGCACTGTGGCAAATGAGTGCCTTTGATTGAGTCTTGCCTTTGTTTCAATCAAGAGTCTTTGGGGGCCTGCTTAAGTCACAAGAAAGTCTAAGTCACACGAGTTTGAGACACATAGTAGGAATACCCTCTGACCTCGAAGAGAGGTCAGCATTTTGCTTAGGGCTCACTCACTGGAAGGATGTTGTGTGATTTGACCAGAGAAGACTCTGAGTAGCTGCTGTTAAGGAGCCTCACAACTTTGAAAACCCAGATATTGGTGCTTCTCTTTCTCATAACTGTTTATATATTGCTTGGACAGACAACTAGAAGCCTGTCTGCTGATCCGTGTTATTTTGCTCAGTTTATATAATTTCCGCTTGTAATTTCTGTTTGTGTTTTCTCTGAAGTTCGGGGTGCTGATATGAGTGATATATGTATGTTTAATTAAAGTGAGATTGTAAAGCCCTTAAAGTTGCTTTCCTTGGAAAAACAGATCAAAGAATCTGTGCTAGTAGCCCTCCTGTATGCTGGTGTTGTTGGTCTTACACAAGCACAGTAGTGGGAAGTAGAATTGTTGTTACATGTTTTTTTTTTGCCATTCTTTCTATAATTAGAACTTAGTACAGTGGTTGGCACATAGCAAACACTTAAAATACTTGTTGACTGATTGACTGATTCACAGAGCTTAGAGACTCTCATTCACTCCTTAAAGGTGACCATATAAAACACCTTTACTTTTTTAAACTGAGAAGCTCTAAACTATAAGCCAAATAATAACTAAATAAATGCCTCAGCTTTGAATGTCTTCCATTTTCTTAATGACATCTACTCCTCTATTATGGCTACGTGCTCATGGAGCTAGAAAGTTCATTTATCTGTCCAGAGTAGTCATTTCTCTTTGTTTTATTTTATTTTTTTCCAATTATACGTAAAGATAATTTTGAACATTTATTTTTGTAAAATTTTAAGCACTAGAGGGCTGAGCCAAGACGGCGGATGGAAAGCAGAGACCAGAGTGAGCTCCTTGTCAAGTCCCTCCAAAAACCTATTAAAAATGGCTCTGAACCAATTCTAGAACTGCAGAACCCACAAAATAGCAGAGGGAAGTGGGGCTCCAGCCCAGGACAGCCTAGATAGTAGCTGGGTGAGGTCTATTGCGCATGGGGCTGGGAGCAGAGTGGAGCAGAACCCAGTGTGGGTGGCAGCAGGACCAACCAGACCCAGAGCTGGGCGGAGCAGGCCCTAGCACCCTGAATCAGTGAGCTGCGGCAGTTACCAGACTTCTCAACCCACAAACACCAAAGACAACAGAGAAGGTTAGTGGGAAAAGCTGCTGGGGACAGTGATAGAGTTTGCAATTCAGCCACAGCCCCAGGGGCAGCAGAGGTGGGGCAGCTATAGAGCTACAGCTACAGTTGCCTTGGCCCCAGGCCCACCTGGTGGGAGGAATTAAGTGGCTGATCAGAGCAGGAGTGCAGAGCCTACTGATCTGAGTCCAGTCCAAGTTGGGGGTTCTTGGGGAAGGAGGAGTGCTGGTGTGGCAGAGTTGGCTGTAATAGCTCTGATAACAACAGTGCATCCCCACAAGCTTGGAACAAAGTACTCTTTACTCAACAAGCAGTCATACCCTGCTGAAAAACTCAAGG
>CM053626.1:141084612-141104404 GCA_028646595.1 Phalanger gymnotis | reverse complement strand
TGGGACAGGTTAGGAAGGAGCAAAATATAGTTAGTCTTTCACAACATGAGTATTGTGGAAGGGTTTTACATAATGATACGCATGTGGCCTATGCTGAATTACTTGACTTCTTAGGGAGGGTGGTTGGGAAGGGAAGAGGGGAGAGAATTTGGAATTCAAAGTTTTAAAAACAGATGTTCAAAAACAAAAAAAAAGTTTTTGCATGCAACTAGAAAATAAGATACACAGGCAATGGGGCATAGAAATTTATCTTGCCCTACCAGAAAGGAAGGGAAAAGGAGATGTGAGGGGAGTGGGGTGACAGAAGGGAGGGCTCACTGGGGGACAGGGCAACCAGAATATATGCCATCTTGGAGTTGGGGGGAGGGTAGAAATGGGGAGAAAATTTGTAATTCAAACTCTTGTGAAAATCAATGCTGAAAAATAAATATATTAAATAAATTAAATAAACTAAAAAAAAAATTAATCTCTAAATTTTTCTCCCCCCTCCCAATGAATAAATGATCAAAGTATATGAACAGGCAGTCCTCAGAGGCAGAAATTAAAAATATCTATAGTCATGAAAAAATGCTCTAAATCACTATTTATTAGAGAAATGCAAATCAAAATAACTCTTAGGTACCACATCTCACCTGTCAGATTGGCTAACATGACAAAATAGGAAAATATAAATGCTGGAGAAGATGTGGGAAAATTGTAATACTTAATGTAGTGTTGGTGAAGTTGTGAACTGATCCAACCATTCTGGAGAGCAATTTGGAACTTTGCCCAAAGGATTATGAAAATGTACATACCCTTTGACCCAACAATACAGTGGTACAGCTATATCCCAAAGAGATCATACAAATGGGGAAAGGATCCACATGTACAAAAATATTTATAGCAGCTCTTTTTTGTGGTGGCAAAGAATTGGAAATCAACGGAATTCCTATCAACTGGGAAATGGCTGAACAAGTTGTGGTATATGAACGTAAGGGAATACCATTGTGTTCTAAGAAATTATGAGCAGACGGACTTCAGAATAACCTGGAAAGACTTATATGAACTGATGCTGAGTGAAGAGAGGAGAACCAGGAGAACATTGTACACAATTACAGACACAGTGGACAATGACTAACTTTGATGGACTTGGCTCTTCTCAGCAGTGCAAGGTTCTAAGACAGCCCCAGAAGACTCATGATGGAAAATGCTATCCACATCGAGAGAAAGAATTACAGAGTCTGAATGCAGATTGAAGCAAACTATTTGCTCCCTTTTTGTTTTGTTTCTTCTTTCTTGTGGTTCATTCCATTGATTATAATTCTTCTTTCCAACATGACTAATTTCAAAATATGTTTAATGTGAAGGTATATGTAAAACCTATATCAAATTGCATGCTGTCTTGGAGGGGAGGGGGAGAAGAGGGAAGGGGAGAAAATTTGGAACTCAAAAGCTTGTGTAACTGAATGTTGTAAACTAAAAATAAATTAATTAATTTAAAAGGAAAAAAAAAATTTCCCCCCTTTCATTCCCCTATCCCCTCCCCAAGACAACAAGCAATCTGATATAGGTTATACATGTACAGTCTTGCTAAAGATATTTCCACATTACTCATATTGGGAAAGAATAATCAAAACAAAAGGGAAAAACCACAGGAAAGGAAAAACAAAAAACAAAAACAAAAAAAAAAAGCAATTAGTATGCTTCAATCTGCATTCATATTCCATAGTTCTTTCTCTGGATGTGGGTAGCATTTTCCATTGAGTGTTTTGTAATTGTCTTGGATAATTGTGTTGCTGAGAAGAGCTAAGTCAGTCATAGTTAATCATTGCACAATGTTGCTGTGGCTGTGTACAATGTTTCCCTGGTTCTGCTCACTTCACTCAGCATCAGCTCATGTAAGTGTTTCCAGGTTTTTCTGAAAGTATCCTTATCATCATTTTTTTAAAAAAAATGTATTTATTTTTAGCTTTCAGCATTCATTTCCACAAGATTTTGAGTTTCAAAGTTTCTCCCCATCTCTCCCCTCCTCCCACCCCAAGATGGCATGCATTCTGATTACCCCTTCCCCCAGTCTGCCCTCCCTTCTATCACCATCACCCATTATCCCTTTCCCCCTTACTTTCTTGTAGGCCAAGATAGATTTCTGTACCCCACTGCCTGCATATGTTATTTCCAAGTTACATGTATAAACAATTTTTAATATTTGCTTTTAAAACTGAATTCCAAATTCTCTCCCTTCTTCCATCTTCACCCAGCCTCATTGAGAAGGCAAGCAATTCAATATAGGTTATACATGTATAATTATGCAAAACACTTCCATAATAGTCATGTTGTGAAAAACTAACTATATTTCCCTCCATCCTATTCCATCACCCATTTATTCTATTTTCTCTTTTGACCTTGTCCCTTTTCAAAAGTGTTTGCTTCTGACCACTTCTGCCCTACTTTCCTGTAGGGTCAGATACCTAATTGAGTGTGCATATTATTCCCTCCTTAAGCCAAACCTAATGAGAATAAGGTTCCTTCATTCTCTTACCTTCCCCCTCTTCTCCTCTGTTACAGTAGCTTTTTCTTCCCTCTTTTATGGGAGATAATTTACCCCATTCTATCTCTTCCTTTCTCCTCCCAATATATTCCTCTTTCACCCCTTAATTTTATTTTTTTTAGATGTCCCTTCATCTTCACCTCACCCTGTGCCATCTGTATATATATTTGTCAAGGTAGGACTCTGCTTCCAGAGTGCATTGTACCAAGCTTCAAGGGTTTTGCAGAGCTATTTTCAGAGATACTTTTAGGCACCTGTAAATTTTTAATTCTTCTAAAGTGGAATGATCAAAGGAAAAGGTATTTACTCCTCTTCTGGCCTGTGCTCTTGTCTATGAGGATTCCCTCTCCACAGCCACCACAGGCTCTATAACATCAGCTCTCCTCCTCACCCCAGGACCACCAGCCAGGACTGTGACCCAGATCCAAGCAAGGAAAAGCAAGAGAATCCTGCCTCAGTGCCAGCAAAGAGATGCCTGGAGTTCCAGAAGCAGCTGCCCCTGCTGCTGCTGCTGCCACCTCTGCCTCCCTGGGGCTGAGGCCTGACCATGCTCCTGTCTCACCCAGGTCTGACCGAGTTTTCCCACTGCCCTTCTGTGTTGTCTTTGGTTTTTGTGGGTTGAGAAGTCTGGAAACTGTGAAATCACCACAGCTGCCAGTGATTCAGTCCCCTGAGGCCTGCTCAGGCCCTGTTTGTGCTGGTATAGCCCATGCTGGACTGTGCTCCACTCCCAGCCTAGTGTGATAGACCTCTACTGTTGACCTTTCAGGTTGTGTTAGGTTAGAGATTTGTTTCACTCTGCCATTTTGTAGGTTCTTGTAATATCAATTAAGTTAGGACTTTCTTACTGTTTTAAAATGATTAATTAAGTGTCTTCGAATCTTACTAGGTGCTAAGCCCCAGGCCCAAACCCCTATTAGGTGCTAAACCTATGTGGGTGTGAATTGGTAACTAAGGTGGGGCCCCAGGTGGGGCTAACTGAGGGAGGCCTGATTAGATCTTTGCTCCTAAGTTTGCCCCAAACCCCTAATTACTAGGTGCTAAGTCTATGTGGGTGTGAAGCTCCCAGGGTCCTAAGGCGAGGTGCTAACTCCAGAGCCAATCATAGGAGCCTAAGTTCTGGTCCCTCAGATGACTTTGATAATGTCTGAAACTGTATTAAAAAGGGAAGACAGAGCCATTTGCTGAGGGCTCTCACTCTTGGTGGAGTGCTGATGTGGAGACTCAGGGCGGCTGTAGCTAAGAGCCCTCCAGCTTGTAAACCCAGATGCTGGGACTTTGTTAAACTCTGGTAACTATGTACTGGTACTTGAAACAGGCAAGGTCTGTCTTTTGATGATTGTAATTTGTTTGTATTTTGCTCTGAAGTTCAGGGTGCTGGCTTTTCCCCCTGAACTAAGTGAATGGTATTTGTATGCTGGATTAAAAGGAGATTGTCAACTCCTTAACATTGATTTCCTTAGTAAAGCAGATCAAAAGAACCTATGCTGGTAACGTTCTTGTTATTGGGCTTGTGTTGGTTTTCCACCCCGACAGCAGCTGCTAGCTGGATTGTTGAAACAGTTCTGTAGCTCTAGAATTTGTTTAGAGTCATCTTTTGTGGGTATATGGAGGGGCTTGGTGGAGAGTTCAAGCAAGTCCCTGCTTTTTCTCCCCCATCATGACTCTGCCCCCCATCACCATTTCTTATAGCACAATAGTGTTCCATTATATTCATATACCACAACTTGTTCAGCCATTCCCCAATTAATGGGCATCCCCTCAAATTCTAATTCTTTACCACCACAAAAAGAGCTGCTCTAAATATTTTTATACACGTAGGTCCTGTCCCCTTTTTTATGATCGCTTTGGGATACAGACCTAGTAATGGTATTGCTGGATCATAGGGTATGCACTGTTTGGTTGCTTTTTGGACATAGTTCCAAATTGCTCTTCAGAATGGTTGGATCAATTCACAACTCCACCAACAATGCATTAGTGTTTCAATTTTCCCACATCTACTCCAACATGATCATTTTCCTTTTCTTTCGCCATTCTGATAGGTGTGAGGTGGTATTTCAACAATCCGGCTAGCAGCTGGTGTGAGGGTGTAAAACCAACAACAACCAGCTCACAGAACACTGCAAGCCCAGGTTCTTTTGATCTGCTTTACTAAGGTAAGCAACATTAAGGGGTTAACGATTTCAATTTAATCCAGCATACAAATATCATTCACTCAGTTCAGGGGGAAAAAGCCAGCACCCTGAACTTCAGAGCAAATACAATAAAATGACAAACAGACCCAATACAATTCATAGTTACCAAGAAAACTATCAACATCTGAGTTCAGCCAGAAGGCCATTACAGTGGCTGCCCAGAGTGAGAGCATTAAGCAAATATTTCTGTCTTCTCTTTTTACACAGTTTCAGATGCCATCAAATGTCATCTGAGTGACCAGAACTTAAGCTCCTTCGATTGGCTCTGGTGTTAGCACCTCCCTTCATTGGCCCCACCTGGAGCCCCACCTTAGTTACCAATTCATACCCACATAGGCTTAGCACCTAATAGATAGGGGTTTAGGTCTGGGGCTTAGCACCTAGTAAGATTCAATCGAAGACACTGAATTAAGCAAAGGAAACAAAGGCTAAACTCTTCAAAGATCCCCAATATAGGTGGTACCTCAGAGGTGTTTTAATTTGCATTTCTCTAATCAAAAGTGGTTTAGAGCATTTTTTCATATGACTATAGATTGCTTAAACTGCCTGTTCACATCCTTTGATCATTTATCAATTGGGGAATGACTTGTATTCTTATAAATTTGACTCATTTCTCTATATATTTGAAAAATGAGGACCTTATCAGAAACACTAGCTGTAAAAATTATGTCTCAGCTTTCTACTTTCCTTGTAATCTTGGTTGTATTGATTTTGTTTGTGCAAAAACTTTTTAATTTGATGTAAGCAAAAGTATCTGTTTTGCATTTCATAATGTTCTCTATCTTTTATTTGGTCATAAATTCTTCTATTCTCCATAGATTTGACAGGTAAATTATTCGTTGCTCTCTTAATTTGCTTATGAAATCACTCCTTATGTCTAAATCACATACCCATTTTGACCTTATCATGGTATAGATGTTGGTGTATGCCTAGTTTCTGCCATACTACTTCCCAGTGTTTCTCAGCAGTTTTTGTCAAATAGTGAGTTCTTATCCCAAAAGCTGGAGTCTTTGGGTTTGTCAAACAGTAGATTACTATACTCATTGACCATTGTGTCTTATGTACCTACCCTATTCCACTGATCTATGCCAGTACTCAATAGTTTTGATGATTGCCACTTTATAATCTAGTTTTAAATCTCGTATGGCTAGTCCACCTTCCTTTGCATTTTTTTTCACTAATTCCCTTGATATTCTGGACCTTCTGTTCTTCCAGATGAATTTTGTTTTGATTTTTTTCTAGCTCCATAAAATAATTTTTGGTAGTTTAATTGTTACAACATTGAATAAGTACATTAATTTAGGTAGGATTTCCATTTTTATTATTTTAACTCATCCTACCCAAGAGCAATTGATATTTTTCCAGTTGTTTAGATCTGACTTTATTTGTGTGAAAAATGTTTTGTGACTGTGTTCATTTAGTTCCTGGGTTTGTCTTGGCAGGTAGACTCCCAAATGTTTTATATTGTCTACAGTTATTTTTAATAGAATTTCTCTTTTTATCTCTTGCTGCGAGGCTGATGTTCTTTGCTAAAGTTGTTAATTGTTTATGTAGTTTTTCAGTTGATTGTCTAGGATTCTTCTAAGTATACCATCATATCATCTGCAAAGAGTCATAGTTTTATTTCTTCATTGCCCGTTTTAACTCCTTCAATTATTTTCCTTCTTTTATTGCTAACACTAACATTTCTAGTACAAAATTGAATAATAGTGGTGATAATGGGCATCCTTGTTTCACCCTGATCTTACTGGGGATGCTTCTAGCTGATCCCCATTGCATATAATGCTTGCTGATGGTTTTAGATAGACACTGCTTATTATTTTAAGAAAAACTCTCTTCATTCCTATCCTCTCTAGAATTTTCAATAGGAATGGGTGCTGTATTTTGTCAAAATCTTTTTCTGTATCTACTGAGATAATCATATGATTTCTTTTAGTTTTTTTACTGATATAGTCTATTATGATGACAGGCTTCCGATATTGATCCAGACCTGCATTCCCGGTACAAATCTCACCTGGTATTTTATCCTGGTGATAAATTGCTATAATCTCTTTGCTAATATTTTATTTAAAATTTTTGCCTCAATATCCATTACAGAAATTGGTCTATAATTTTCTTTCTCTGTTTTAGCTCTTCCTGGTTTAGGTATCAGCACCATACTTGTTTCATAAAAGGGATTTGGTAGGGCTCTTTGCCTATTTTTCTCAATAATTTATATAGTATTGGAATTAATTGTCCTTTAAATGTTTGATAGAATTAATTTGTAAATTCATCTGACCCTGGAGATTTTTTTCCTTTGGTAGTTCACTGATGCCTTGTTCAATTTCTTTTTCTAAAATGGGGTTATTTAAGCATTCTATTTCCTCTTCTGCTAATCTGGGCAATTTAAATTTTTGTAAATATTCATCCATTTCACTTAGATTGTCAGATTTATTGGCATACAGTTGGGCAAAATAGCTCCTAATTAGTACTTTAATTTCCTCTCCATTGGTGGTGAATTCATCCTTTTCATTTTTGATACTGGTAATTTGGTTTCAGAGTAGTCATTTTTCACAAAAGGAAGGAAGCCATAAAAAATCAGTTCATGATGTTTTGTTTGGAAAAATGGTTTTAATGAGAACCAAAGAGTATGTGGTAGATGAATTTCTCTAACAAGAAGCAGCTGCTGTCACTTTCAAGGGGAGGAACAAGAAACAATTTGTGTTCTAGATCAAACAAGAACAGAAAGAGAGGCAGCTTATCTCAGGTGAGCACAACAATACCAGTGAAATCAAGCTGCCTTCCTTGCCCCACCTTTGTTTGGTTATTTAATCAGGCAAGGTAGTTAACCACTCAGAAAACAACTTTCAACTATATTGACTTAAAAGTCATTTCACAGGAGTCCTGACTCACTGATAATTTTTGGCAAGCTTTAAAAGGCTACGCAGGATGCAAACACACCTATTTCTTAGAGCTAACTGAAAAAAATAAATTTCTGAAGAAAAATAAGAAAAGCATCTGTTCAAAAGCAAGTCTGTTAATTTTGAAGAGCCAATCTGCTCATAAAATTTCAGTCCATTTCCATGGAGTGAAATAAAAAATAAAATATTAAGCATTATTTTATCACTCACATTGGGGGGAAATAAAATGTAAAGGGGACAATTGTAAAGTTATCTTAGTATTGCTGCTAAAGATTTCTCTCCCCATTAGAAAGAAGAGAGCTCAAGTCCCATTTCTAACACAGATTGGCTGTGTGATTCTGGGCAAATTACTTATCCTCTCAGTTCCCTCAGGCAAATTTATAAGGCATTAAGTCTAAAGAAAGATAGATGATTTTCTAAAGAAAGATAGGTAGATTTTCCTCATCTAGGATTCACTATACAAGTCAAAATAAGAGGCTTTAAACATCCTCCCCCCCCCAAAAAAATAAATAGAAAACAGGGACATGAGGAAAGATACCTATTGTATATACTATATGTATATAAAGACATATATATGTTATATGGATAGACATATATACGCATATCACATGCATATATTGCATTTCTATATTTCATAATTAAATAGCACATATATATTTATATGTACATATGAAAAAATGGCTGTTTTCAAAAAAATAGTATGGGGTAATGGAGCACTGACTTTGTAATCAGGGAGACCTGAATTTGAATCCTACCTCAGACATTTATTTGCTCTATAGTCCTGGGCAACTCACCTAACTTCTTGAGTCTCAGTTTCCTCATTTGAAAATGAGGGGTTTGTTATCATTGACCTCTAAGGGCTCTTACTATGATCCCATTATCCCATGTTTGCTATCTAACTCAGTTATATCATCTTATTTATTCCCATATGAGAATATTAGCTGATGATATCTCTTACCTTACAGGTAGGAATCTACAAATATTATTGGGATATTTCTCTATTCAAGTTCAAACCAGATGTCTCAACCAGGCCTTGAGATGAAAGCAAGTTCTTGAAAGCTATGTTCATAAAGGGAAATCTCAAATAGAACCTAATGAAGCCAGGAAGGCTTCTAATAATTATAAGTGATATTTCTATAACTTTACTTACAACAACCCTGTGAACCATGGATTTCAAATATCATTGTCTCCATATTACCCATGAGGAAATTGAGAGTTAAGTGACTTGCCTATGGTCATACAGCAAGTAAGTGTATGAAGGTCAACTCACTATTGCACATTGCTTCTCAGTACAAAGCCCTGTAACAGATCATATCTGTTGTCTAAAGACTAGATTTTACTACTAAGTTGGGAGAATTCATAACCAAAAGGTTAGTTGCCGGTCTTTTTTTTTTAACTCATAGTAACTAACAAAGACTTCCTACTTAGGTGTGAAAGGTTTGTGATCATGATCTTCCTGGTAGATGCATACTCAAGAAAGGATCCCCATTAAAAAAAACTTGGAAAAGAGAAAGGATCCCTAAAGATGAAATTATAAATCTTTCAAAGTAATGATCAAATGCCAGGAAAATACTTTTTTAAGTGTAGAAAGTATTATATTAACACAAATTAATCTTAATAAGTAAATTATATGTCTCTATTTATACATATATTATTGTTATTATAGACTGAGTCTCCCTGTCTTGACCAGGCTGTAAATTCAGCTGCTACTCACCATTGCAATCCCAATCCTAAACACAGAAGCTTTAACCTGTTCCATTTTCACTACCTGGGTCAATTTGCCCCCTCTGTAATCAGCCTACCCTTCCTTCTTGAGGCTTATCATATTGGTGTCATATTCAGTACAGACATCCGAATGGCTTTAGCCAGATCAGAGCTCCCAAACTCAAGAGATACAACACCTTTAGCCTTCTGCAGTATCAACGATTATAGGACTGCACCAATGTCACCTCACCCAACCTCTCTTCCTTTTAAATTCACCTTGTACCGTAGTTCTCACCATACCATGTATGAAAAATGTTTGTGAAGATGATGGTGCTTAGTATTCATTTTTCTAGAAGTTTAAGCTTCAAATTTGGGGACATGTTTTTCCAAAGCTTTTCCAGTACAACTCACTTTTTAAAAATTATCACAACGATTACCATTTTATTTGTTAGCAATGTTCTATTTTTAAGCAAGGGACAGTAACCAGTACTGCAGTGCCCTCTATTGATAAAACCCAGAAGTTCATTTGAAATTAAAGACCTGCAAGGCAAGGAGTTCTTGTACAACTCCACAATCGAGGTCGAAATGTGAGCTACTGCAAGTCTCAAAATAGGACTGAAGAGGAAACTGCATGAGGATTAAGTGACCTTCGGTCCATGCAGAACGAGCAGTAACACTGTTGGTTTCAGTCTGAGTTCACAGCTCGACACAGTGGATTTATTTTGTTTCTATTTGTATTTATCTTTTTGGTTTAAAATCTGTTTTCTGCTTCCTTGGAATTCTGTGAGCAGCATGCTTGTCTAGAACCAGTCACTTCCTTTACTGCCACATTTTAGGACCACATAAGAAAAGTCAAATGGACCTTTTATACCAAGTTGCAAGCTTAGAACTGGTCTAGAAATTGTGTTCTGTTATCAGATCCTGGTTTATCCCATAGCACTGAATTAATCTAAGTAAGACTTAATGTTCAGGAAAAGTCAGAATGTTTACAGTAGTGGCTTGTTGGTATTGTTGCTGTTGCTGTGGTGTTTTTGTTTCTTTCATGCACGTTGGAAGTATAGCAGTAACTCATGGTCCTAATCCCTTTATTGACTGGCACAGAAGCCTTAACTTGCTCTATTTTTCCTTCCTGGATTGATTCTCTCCTCCTTAGGCAACCTGATAGCCTCCCACTTCTGGGAGCTCACCATAGTAGTACCGTACTTAGTATGGACACATAATAGACTAAGTTTACTGAAGTTCAGAACTCTTTACCTCAAGTGATCCACAAACCTTAGGATGTAGGCACAGGCCACAACTTATTTGTTTGTTTTTCAAGCATTTTTGGCCTTTGGACTATTACGTAAAACTAAAGGACTCTCCAAAGCTTTTTCTATGGACCACTTAACCTACTTGTTTCTATTTGACACCAGAAACAGCCCACCAACTACACTTTGAAAATTAGTTGTTTGTGGAGGTTTCAAACTTGCAGACCGAATATGGCTCTCCAGAGTGCAGTTGAGACAGATAAAAATGTGATTGGGAAATGCTAAACAAAACAAATAAGAATACAATACAACATGGATAATATGTGGTTTTCTAAGTCAATATGCGGGCTATAGGCATCTGTTTCTTTTAAGTTTGCTGCCACTGATAGAAGAGCCAGTAGCAAAATTGTATTTCTAATTTCTAGTTTAGTTGTTCAAAATTCGCTTATACTCTCTATGCTATGATTTTGTAGACTCCTAGAAAGATCCAATTTCATATAGGATTTACCACAAAACAGCTCAGAAACATAATGGTCTTCCCTATTTCCTCTCTAACGAGAAGTTAGTTTTTCTGCATTCTTCTCCACATCCAAGGTATTAAACACATTGCCCATGGGTTACATTGCAACACATCCAAGTATGGCCAGAAACTTGATTCAAATGTAATTAGGAAATATTTAACAAAATACGTCAAAATACAATAAAACATAGATAATATTAATATATAGTTTTCTAGGTCAATATGTGCTGATAGGGATCCTTAGGTAAGATTTAGTAGTCCTCATTTCTATTTGTGCTTGACATCATTGCCCTAGATATCTTTTGTGAGTTAATGTAATGATGATGGTCATAATAATACATTATTTATATAACTCATGACCATAATTAATTTTAAATTCTCCTTTTATACTCATAAATACTTGGTGAGAGTGTGAAAATGTTAGTGTAGTTATGATTCCCCTTTGATGAATGAGGAAGCTGAGATTCAGAAGGTTGTGGTTAAGTGACTGATGCCCAAGGTTATATCAATAATATATTACAGAGCTATACTGAGCCTGGGGTGTGTGGAGTGATCAGAGAGAACTAACACCTATTAGGGCACGCTAAGCCCTGTTTAGGACTGCTCATCCACCTGCCACCCAACTCTCATCTGTGGTTCCAAGAAGTTGTAGCACACACAGTGGCCACACCCCAGCAAAACTATCCTGGCAGATGGGTTAAACCAGGTTGAGAGTAATCTGCAGGCCTCAAACAAGTTAATGAGTGAGGGGGGTGTCTACTTTAATCATATGAAGACTTCCTCCGACTGAATGGGTGTATGAGAACAATTTGTTCTAACTTCCTTGAAGGTGGCTGAAGCAGACACAGTTTGGAGCACTTAGAGAAGTCATATGTCAATGATGCCAAGGTCATCCACTACACTTGGGCCATTACCAGTCATCTTGACTTTTGTTTTGCTACTGGACTTGGATGACTCTGGAAGAGAGAGTGAGGCTGATGATCGTGCAACTCTGCCTCACTGAAATCCAATCCACTTGCAAGTCAAGGCACCACCTTGCGATGTCATTGGTCCCCTGAAAACAAAGGACTTACAACAACACTGACACTTAGGCCCTCTGATTCTGAGTCCAGATGCCTCTGTCCACTATAACACACTACTTTTCCTTTACATAACAATATAAAATTGTTCTACTTAAAATCCCACAACGATAAGATTTATCTGAGCAAAATCATGTAAAAAATGGAAGCAGTAAAGATTGAGTATAACTTGTCTTAACATGGTGCCATGGACATAGTAAGATCATAGACTTAGGGTTGGCGGGATCATAGAGGTAATCTAGTCTAATCCCCTCATTTTAAAGTAGAGTAAGGTCAAGTGATTTGTGCAGGCTCAGATAGGTTGTAAAAAGTATAGTCAGGATGCCAACACAGGATCTTTGGGTAGAGTCAGCTAGGTAGTACAGTGTATAGAGACCTGGGCTTAGATTAAAGAAGACCACCATTCACATGAGCCATGGGACATTTATTGTCTGACCCTGGGCTAATCATTTAACCTCTGCCTCAGTCTCCTCAAATTTATCATCAAGATAATAATAGTACCTGCCTACCAGAATTGTTAGGAAGATCAATGAGATGACATTTATAAAGTGCCTGACTCATAGTAGGTACTTAATAAATGTTTGATTCTTTCCTTTCTCTCACTCCAAATTTAGCAAATTTTTTTACTTCACCATGTAGGTACTCAATAAATGTTTTAAAATCAACAAATGAATGAATTCTCCAGAGGCATCTTATACATGAGTGCGTGTTAAAGACTTTACAAATTAAGAAAAATTGGAGATCCTTTTATATTTCACATTGTAGCCTTGTGATATTTCTCTCTTTGGGTCTATATTGCATGGTCACCTCCTAGGTAAAACCTAAGAATCTCAGCTTTTTGTAAGGACCTTTGAAGCCATTCAGTTCAATTTGTGTCTGAACAAGAATTTCCTCTATGACGTACTTGGCAAGAGGTCATCCAATCTTTGCTTGAAGATTCCTCTAGTAGAAGTGCCCAACTTCCCAAGGCAGCCCATTCTACTTTTGAATAGCTCTTCTATTAATAACTTTTTCCCCTTGTACCAAGCCTAAATCTGCCTAGTTCAAATTTCTTTGAGCACTTCAGAAACTAAACCTCATTCACTGAATGGATTTCCAAAACAAAAGCACTTTATGCTGAATTCAACTCTGTAGCCAATGATGTCATAACGGGGCTAAAATGTATACCTATTTGCACACCTAGAGTAATTATAATTAACAAGCACTTACATGAATGCCAACTGTTTGCAATTCACCACATAAAGTAGCAGAATGAGTGCAGGAAGAAACATAGCATAGTTGTATTACAATCACATTCAAACCCAAATCTTCTAACTCTAAGTCCAGGACTGCCTCAAGAAAATCATACAGACATGGTCTCTTCCCCAGGAGATTATAAACTTAAAAAAAAAAGTCTGTAACAATACTTACAACAAATGACTTTCAGATTCATTTTCAGATATTAATTATTGATAAAATCTTTTTAAGTAACAGTATCTAGTTTTCCTAAATGATCAGTATTTATGCTTTTGACCTTATCATGTCATAGTAACTATTTCAAAATTCATTTGAGAAATACTCCAAAAAAATTTAAACCACTCAGTGTTCCATTTTTAAAATAAATGAAAGTACCCAAGAAGAAAATGCAATCATGTTTATAACATTTCTCTTCCAAACCAAATGAATAAATTTTATTATGGTAAAAATATGGACATGAGAGAATAACAAATGTAGCAAGTGATATTTTAGTAATATAGTCTATAAATATTGCACTGAGGGTTTCCTCTGATATTCCTTCAAGGTCTGGAGGTCACCCTTGGCTCTAAAAGTCTTTATGCATAGGCCGAGCAGTGGATTATATGTCCTTCATCTTAGAAATAGCCTTATTAATCATGGACAGACTCATCACCAAAAGACTGACAGCCAAGTAATAATTTTTTTCAACCACAACAATGCAGGAAGATTTAGAAAAGTTGGGAACTACCGTGTTAGAAGGTGGAACCCCACCAATTCTTGAAATGCTGAAGTATGCTGCTAAATCTTTTTTATTACTGTGAAAGAATGAAGACTTTGAGAGCCCAGTTCCACTTCAATTAAGCTTGAACATTGCAAAGGTAAGAAGGTACTGAATTTTCTTTTTCCCTCATGTTCAACTCAATAAAGACTATGAAAAATATCTATGATTTCAAAGATTTCACTCTCATAAATATAACATGAAACCAAAATATCCTTTAATCCATTTTATTTTAAAAAAATTAATTCCAACTTTAAATTATTTGATAGAATACATGAAACAAAGATAATAGAATTTTTAATTCCCTTTCTTTCAGTGATAGAAGTTAATGTAGGAGATTTTTCTTTCAAATCAGTTTTCAATGCCAAATTTTCTAATGAAGTTATATTGAAATAAGAAATGAATAGTGCAAACAATTAACTATTATTAAGATTCCTTGTACTTGCTTTATGATAAAGACAAATAGGGTAAAAGCTTCTATTCAGTAGTATTTGAGCCCACAAAACTTTAAAAAGATGCTGTATTCCGAAGATGAAAAGCTCTACATTGAGTGTCAATGCAGGTGATAATCTCTGACCCTTTGTTGTCTAGTTCTAAAAGTGGGTCTCAATTTTTCTATGCCAATGTCTAAATCTCTATGATGTTTAAAAAGACAATGTTTCTGGGTAATTTAATCATCTTGTTAATAATGTCAGCATGTTTATTAATAAAAAGGATGGTCATTTGGCCATTTCTCTCAGACCAAAGACTCCTCTGTAGTATTAATCTCATCAGAGATCTTCCCCACCCATTCAATAGGGCTCAGGTGGGCCTAGGTGGGAAGGCCTGATTCTATCTTTGTTTGTAAGTAGGCCCCAAGACCCTACTTACTAGGTGCTAAACCATATGGGTGTGAAGCCCTTAGGGCCCTAAGGGGAGTCCCTAAGACCAGAGCCAATGTTAGTTCGCTGAGTTCTAGTCAATCAGATGATGGCTAGCACTGTATAAAAAGAAAGCCCAGAACTGGAAACAGCAGAAGAGAACTTGGAGGAGCAGAGCAGAGAGTGACAGGATTCAGAAGCAGAGAGCCAGCATGGAGAGGGCAAAGCGGAGAGTGCTAAACAAGAGAAAGTTGCAGAGATCAAGGAAGTCAAGTCAGCAGAGCTGCAGGAGAGAGTGCTGATCTGAGAGTTAGGATTCATGAGTGATCTTTTTATAGGAAGGCCCTAGCATCAAGGGGAAGCTACAATATGGCTTAGTTTCTTGCTATAATATTTTGTTATAATTTCCTTGTTACTACGGTTAGGTGGGCTTATTGGTTTTGGAATGTTATTGCCACAATATCAAATTGGGGGCATTGGTCCTTGAATCTGATCCTCTGGAGTCTAAATAAATGTTATACTTCCTCTGCCTTCTACCTAGAGAATTCCTTTTACTTTCCAATTCTTAACTACTCAGGCATGTCCATGGCCCTCTCCAAGGTCATGAATTTTGCCTTACTACTATACCCTCATGGTGTTGGGCTTACAGTTTATATGCTATAGGAAGAGTAGATGTTCCTGAGGGTGGCAGTCAACTCTGATTGGTTAACAATGAGGAAATTAATATTACAACGAGAGGCTGGGCTATATTACAATGAGGGTCTTGGGGGAACATGACTTAGTTCACTAAAATCTTGGTCAAAGAGACTCATCAATTTCCATATCACCTGTCTAACAAAAGGGAAGATCTACATTTTCCCAGACCTGTCTGACCAAACACAATGAGCAGAAATGCACCCATTAGCCTAAACTTAGGATGTCTTCTGCTGTCTTTGATTAGGTCTCAGCTATCCTGGCTGGGTAAGTCTTTGAGAGAAATTTCCCACATAGGTTGATTTCTGGACGAGGAAGTAGAAAAAGGGAAAAACCTTAGTCCTAATTCCATACTTAATTATTAATATAAGAGGAAATAATAATTTCTCTGAGCTCCCTTATTTATCAATCAGGTATGTTATCAGGATTAATCAGATCATGTAGCAATCCTAACAGTCCTTGCACTTCTTTGCAATGGTTGACTAATAAATATAAGGCATTTTCCTAGGTCAAATCCTGGCTATGTCACTCACTCCCTGTGTAACTTTAGACAAGTCATTTAACCTCTCTGGGCCTCAGTTTCCTAAACTGTAAAATAAGGGGCTTGGGCAAAAGTGCTTCTGAGGCCCTAACCGCTTGTCTATGACACTATGATCCTATTTGTTCAGTCAAGTCCAATATGAAAGATGTCCCTGCATTCTCAAAGATAACACCAGCAGAACAAATCCCAATGAGCTAGAAAGGCTTCAAGTCTAGCCCACATGACAAATAGCATGTCTTTCATCCAAGGATCAGCTTAACTAAGTTCAGAGATGCTTGTGCCTAATTTGACAATGTGGTAATATTTTTTTGATCCAACTCCTAAAGATTTTCTATTAAGTCAGAAAGGGGTTGCAACCTGTTGATAGAGGTGGTACTTGCATTGGTGAGATTATAGTTCCTTAAAGAGTTAAAGTTTTCTTTGTTAATGCCAAATTGTATAATATAATTCTACAATTCTTCTGTTGCTGATGATTTCAGGTATATGTTTGCTTTCATCAAAACTGATATTACAGTCTGGTTTTTTTGTTTTGTTTTTGTTTTTTAAAGAAGACATAATAGGTGGCAAGCGTTCACTTTACATGATAATATCCCACAGCATTCCTCTAACATAAGGGATCCTTACCATTTTTTTGTCATGGACCCCTGTGGCAGTCCTCCCTTACAAAGGAAACATTCCAAATTTCCTGGAAGTTCATTGTACTCCAGGACTTCTCCCACTGCAAGTACACTCCTCCTGTAACTCCTTCCACTGTTGTATCAGTAAGGCAAATGTCACAATATTGATGGTAACCATGAATATGCTTGTATAGTTCTGCATTACAGAATATAAGAGATTCTCCATACAGAAGGCAGAAGAAGTAAAACTTTTATTCAGACACCAGAGGATCAAATCCCAAAACCAATAACTACAATTCAACATAGCAGCAATTATATCCCAAATCCATTAAGTCTACTTCATCATAATAGAATAGAACTTAAAACACAATATCACAGCAGGGAGCCAGGCCATCCCATAACCTTCCCCTCTGCTGGGGCCTTCCCATAAACATCCACTCACAAATCCTAGCCATTTGCTTGCCTGCATCCTCTCCTCCCACAGCTCAGAGAGGGCTTACTTGTTTGCTTTACTATGTGCCTGGTGCATAGTAAATAGTTGGTAATTTCTTGTTGACTACAATGATGTTGAAAATTTCCATCTAGTTCACACCACTCCCACTCTCTGCAATTTATACACATTCTCCCTTGAGGAGATGGGTCCATGGATCACATTTTAGGATCACTTGTTTTAGGGGGTAGCATCAAGATAGTGGAGTAGGAGCAGAAATTCACTTAAACTCTTCCAAATTCCTCTTCGAACACCTTTAAAAATAACATCTCCAATTGAATTCTGGAGCAGCAGAACCAACAAAAGTTTAGACAAAACAATTTTCCAGCCCCAAAAAATAGGATGTCGGCAAAAAAGGCAGGGTGGTGGTTGGCCTGGAGTGCAACACGGCCATACCTTGGCACCAGCAGCAGGCCCTCGAAGTGACTGCATCAGCAGCATCAACGGCTTTGGGAGCTCTCACCCACAGACAGTAAGGGAGTTTGGACAACTGGTGAGAAAGAAATTGAGGGGACCTTTTGCTGGCTCTAAGTTTAGGACCCTGTTGCACTGCCCACATGCAGTTCCTTATTATTCCCAGGCAGCCACAGGGGAACAGGAGTCCCGGTTAAAGTTAAAAGGAAGAGTACTTGTGGTCACTCACGGGGGAATGGAGGCCCTGGTCTCAGTTCTAAGGCAGAAAGGAGAACTAGTGCATTCAGCCAAAGGAGAGCAGGGACATAGTTCCAGCGAGAAGAGGAGCATGCTAAGGGCTAGAGGGGAACAAGATCCTTTCCTGGGTAAATACCAGAGCACAGGCCAGGAGAGCAGTGACAAAACTTTTCCTTAGATCATCCTACCTCACAGGTACCAAAGACCTACAGACTGCCAGAACTAGTTCTGAAAACAGTATCATAAAAAACCCAAACTTGTGACAGTACCTGCCCACCCCCAGGTGAGTAGAGTCCAACTCTAGCATAAAGTTCAAAGTCAAAGAAATAGGTTGAAAAAATGAACAAACAATAACAGAAAAGAACTTCATCATAATAAGTTACTATGGTGACAGGGAAGATCAAAACACAAACTCAGAAGAAGACAATGTCAAAACAGTTCCAAGGGCCTCAAAGTGGGGAAAAAATGTGAATTGGACACAGGTCCAACAAGAATTCCTGGAAGAGCTCGAAAAACCTTTTAAAATCAAGTAAGAGAGGTAGAGGAAAAATTGAGGAAAGAAATGAGAGAGATTCAAGAAAGTTATGAAAAGAAAGTTAATAGATTGGTAAAAGAGGTACAAAAATGTATTGAAGAAAACAATATATTAAAAACAGAATTTGCCAAATTGTAAAAAAAAAGCACAAAATTTCACTAAAGAAAAGAAATTCTTAAAAAGCAAGTTGTGGTTTTTGAATGCGATGGAATACTATCATGTTATACGAAATGGTTAGCAGGATACATTCAGAAAAAACCTGGAAAGACTTAAATGAACTGATGTAGAGTGAAGTGAGCAGACCCAGGAGAACATTGTACTTAGTAACTGTAATATTGTATGATGATCAACTTTGAATGACTTTGCTATTCTTAGCAATACGATGATCCACGACAATTCTGAAGGACTTATGTTGAAAAATGTAATCTGACTCCAGAGAAAGAACTGATGGAGTGTTAATGCAGATTGAAACATACTGGTTTGTTTGCTTTTTTTTTGCTTTCTTTCTTTTTCTTGGGTTTTTGTTTTTTGTTTTGTTTTTTGGTCTGCATTTTCTTTTGCAACATAGTTAATGTGGAGCCATTTTGCATAAATGCACATGTATAATTGTAACAACAATGCTACTTGCTGCTACTGTGGCTATGTAAGGCCAATAACACCAGTACCCAGAAGGGCTGCTAGCACAGGTCTTCTGATCTGCTTTTCTAAGGAAAGCAACTTCGAGGGGTTTACAATCTCACTTTAATTAAACATACATATATAATTCACTTAGTTCAGGAGGAAAAGCCAGCACCCTGAACTTCAGAGAAAATACAGAGATCAACAGACAGGCCTTTTATCTGTGTGACTAAATCACAATAGTTACCAGAGAGAGAGGCACCAACATCTGGGTTTTCGAAGCTGGGGGACTCTTGCAGCTACCCAGAGTCTTGTCTGGTCAAATCACATGACACTCTTCCAATGAGTGAAAGCCCCACACAAAATGCTAACCTCTGAGTTTATATACCCTTCTTAGGGCCCTAAGGCTTCACATCTAATCAGTAAAAGGTTGTGGGCCTGGGGCTTCACACCTAGCAAGACTCAATCAAAGGCACTTGATTACTTTGGCATTCTAAAAGAGAAAACAATAAAAAAAAAGTCCCACCTTAATTACCATTACAATAATCTATATCAAATGCTTGCCTTCTCAAGGAGGGGAGATGGAAAGGAAAAAGAGAATTTGGAACTAAGCATTTTTTTT
>CM053626.1:141004962-141084112 GCA_028646595.1 Phalanger gymnotis | reverse complement strand
TGGGGAGTGAAGAGGGAAGAAAATTTGGATCTCAAAGTTTTAAAAGCAAATATTAAAAAAAAAGTTTTTGCACGCAACTAGGAAATAAGATATACAGGCAATGGGGCATAAAAATCTATCTTGCCCTACAAGAAAGTAAGGGAAATGGGGATGGGGGGGAGTGGGGTGACAGAAGGGAGGGCGACTAGGGAAAGGGGCAATCAGAATATATGTCATCTTGGAGTGGGGGGAGGGTAGAAATGGGGAGAAAATTTGCAATTCAAACTCTTGTAAAAATTAATGCTGAAAACTAAAAATTTAAATAAATAAATAATGATTAAAAAATAATAAAACAACTTTGAGGTACCACCTTACACCTATCAGACTGGCTGAAATGACAGAAAAGGTAAATGATATATGTTGGAGAGGATGTGGGAAAATTAGGACACTAATGCCTTGTTGGTGGAGTTGGGAACTGACCCAACCATTCTGAAGAGTACTTTGGAACTGTGCCCAAATGGCAATCAAACTGTGCATACCCTTTGATCCAGCAATACCACTACTAGATCTGTATACCAAACATATCATAAAAAAGGGAAAAGGTCTACATGTGCAAAAACCATATTTATAGCATCCCTTTTTCTGGTGGCAAAATATTAGAAACTGAGGAGATGCCCATCAATTGGGTAATGGCTGAACAAGCTGTGATTATGTGAAAGTAATGAAAAACTTGTGCAGTAAGAAATGATGAACAGGCACATTTAAGAAAAACCTGGGAAAGACTTGTGCAAACTGATGCAAAGTGAAATGAGCAGAACCAGGAAAATATTGTACACAGTATCAGCAACATTGTGTGATAATCAGCTATGAATGACTCAGCTTTTCTCAGCAACATAATGATCCAAGACAATTACAGAGGATTCATGAAGGAAAATGCTATCCACTTCCAGATAAAGAACTAATGGTCTCTGAATGCAGATTGAAGCATACTTTTTTCACTTATTTCTTTTTCATGGTTTTTTTTCCCTTTGATCTGTTTCTTCTTTCACAACTGTGACTAATATGTTCTACATGAGAGCACATGTATAAACTCTATCAAATTGCCTACCATTTTAGGAAGAGGGGAGAAGAGCAAGAGAGGGAGGAAAATTTGGAATTCAAAGTCTTGTAAAAATGAATGCTAAAATTTGTCTTGACATGTAATTGAAAAAAATGGTATTTTAAAAAAAGAAACCACAAAGCACTTAAGCTAGTATCAGAATGTTGAACAAGTATACTCTGCATTGCTGCTCTAACCAGTTACTTTTCTATGAAAACATCATGACTCTTAATACATCATCAAACTTCCCATATTATCATGTGGTTGATTTCCTCAGACGCAAATCAGCTAGTAATCCCTCAGTCAGTGGAATGAACTCTTCTTAGCATCAGTCCTTTTTTTAAACTATCCTCACAATATTGTTTTTCTTAGAACTAATTAAACGTTTCCCCCATGTAGAATGTATGTTCCTTGAAGGTAGGGACTACTTTCATATCATAGTGGACAGGTAAAGGAATTGGAGTCAGGAAGACGTGCAATTGAATCTTGCTTTAGATACTTCCTAGCTATATGGCCTTAGTAAGCCACTTGTAGTTAATCAATCAATTAACAAGCATTTATTAAATGCATTCAGTGTGCCAGGCTATGCTAAGCCCTAGGGGTACAAATGAAGGCAAGATTCCTCCCCTGTAAAATGGGGATAATAATAGTACCTACCTCAATGGGTTACTTAGACAATCAAATGAAATCAAAACTCTCTCTCTCTCTCTCTCTCTGTTTCTCTCTCTCTCTCTCTCTATATATATATATATATATACACATATAATATATATAATATAAAAACACATATATAGCATCTTGCAAATCTCAATGAGCTATGTAAATATTATTTATATTATTGATTACTCAGATGATTATTTATAATTTTCTTTAGCATCTAGCACAGTTTTAACATAGAATAGGCTGTTAATAAATATTTGTTGAATGTTTTCTTAACATTAGAATATACCTGTACATCCTCTGGAAGGATTTTCATTTAACAGAAATTTCAGTCTGATTGGTTCTACTTAGGCCTGAGAGAATATCAAGGTTAAATTAAGCTGTCTTGAATGACAATTGAAGTTCAATCAAGATATGCTAAATTTTATCTTGGTCTTTTTATTCTATAGCTTGAAATCTAAAGTATAACTTTCTTTAAATATAAAATGTGTTAGTAATTATTTAACCTTTCTTTTTGTTATTCTAACAAAGTTTTATTTTTTCATGCAAAAAGTACAGCTGATTGGATCAAGTACTATCTTCTCTTTCTGGTTTTCATATTTGTAACTAGCCTAATCAATTGGTCCATGAAATCATAACCAGGCAATAATTTTTATCTCACGTTAGCTATCTAGATTGAAAACATGCAACATAGGAGGAAACACAGCTTTTAAGAGGCTGACATTAATGTCTCTAACCTACAGAATGATGGCAAATGTCACAATTGCAGAATGTGTTTTTTTTTTAACTCAACAATTTATTGTGTATGGGAAGCTCATATTATCCAAAGTCAATGGGAGTGAGGGTAGAAGGGACAATATCATTATCCCATTTTCAAATAATAGCCAATAAAATTGGGGATCAACAGTTTTTCTTTTGGGTAGATTACAACTGAATTGCCCGTATTGTAACATGATATGACAAATAAATTTGTTCCTGACTTTTGTCTCTGTGGATTTCTTTTAATCCAAAACAAATAAAAAAAATAAATCTTGCCTCGGAAAATCTTCAATACTCCAAAGATTTGTTAATTTGTGTATATTGTGGGTACTCCCTCCAATGATATAGATCAAAACCTTTCTTTGCAACTATGTAGATGGTCGTTCTTCAGTTAATGTCAGTAACATTTATTAAATACCTACTATGTGCCAGGCACTGTGCTAAGCACTGGGGTTACAAAGAAAGGCAAAAGACCATCCCTGCCCTCAAGGAGTTTACAATCTAATAGTAGAACTGCAAGGGTTAAATTTCATCATTGTGTGTCACTTTCATCTGCTGATGACACTCTCTGATCCCAGCTATACTGATTCTCAAATGACAGATACATCAGCAGCTCTATCCTCAAAGACTTTTCAACTTGTTAGGACACGTACTCTACTGGCATAGACTTGGAGAACCTGAGGTTGCCTTCATGCCATAATAAAACAAAGGACTTGATTGGTAGAGGAAAAACATCATTTACAAAAATCTAATTTATATAGTTTTTCCTTTTTGTGTCTGAAAGCCCTGTACAGATATCATTAAATCTATATTCTTTTCCTCTGCAGAGAAATTGTGAGGTATAAAGTCCTGCACTTCAAATCTGAAAAACCTAGATTCAGATCATGCCTCTGACATTTACTGTGTGACCAAGTCAATTAATTTCTCTGATGCTCAGGGAACTCTTTAAGACTTATAGATTAATATTATATATAAATTATATATAATTAAATATTATATTATTATACAATATGTTGCATATCACTATATATTATTATATGTTATAATTAATATAATTATACATTATTATATTATATATATACACACACATGCTTGTGTGTGTGCATGGATGAGATCACAGATTTGTTGGAAAAGTAAAATCTTACCTAGATTGTAGCTCTCTGAGGGCAACGACAATGCCTTATTTCATGTTTATAGCTCTCCCAGCATCTAGTTCAATGTTGTGTTAGGAGTCTTACTAATGTTTAGGGGTTCTTATTATCAAAAGTCTACTAAATAATCTGGGGAAGGAGTATGATGTAGAGGATGGAGCCTGGCTTGGTATTGGGAAGATAGGAAGATCTGAATTCATATTCTCTCTCTCTCTCTCTCTCTCTCTCTC
Organism: Phalanger gymnotis; assembly: GCA_028646595.1. NCBI lineage: Eukaryota > Metazoa > Chordata > Mammalia > Diprotodontia > Phalangeridae > Phalanger > Phalanger gymnotis. Next base: position 141,080,234 of record CM053626.1, on the reverse strand, counting down.
TCTCTCTCTCTCTCTCTCTCTCTCTCTCTCTCTTTCCACACATATATACATATAACCACAGAGAGAGAGAGAGAAATTATCTGTATCATTAGAAGAATTTTCCACACTGATAAAATCATAGCTCTTCAATGTTTCAATGTTGACGCATACCTCTGTTAGGTAAATAAGCTTTCTTCTTTCCCTTGTGTTGATTTTCTAAGAACCCTGAGGCACAGAGATGTTATGTTTTTCCCCTCACAAAGATTGTTAATGGGAAAGCTAGTAATATAAATCACTTATCTGATTTCTTAGCCTAAAATGCTATAGATTTCTAATCCGTAGCTTTTTTGTCATGTTGTTTGAAATTGTCATTCCAGCCCCCACCAAGTTTGCAACAATATAGAAATTATCCCTTGTGATTTAAGGAAGTGAAATTTAAAAATATTTTTTCTCATATGTTTAGAAATGTATATTCTGGAATCAAAATGGAGATGGGAAGGGTACCAAGACCTATCAGGATAGGGATGAGTAGACTTGGGATTTCCTTAGTACTGGAACTTCCCATGGAGGAAACTCTTTCTACCTCAGAACTCTCTGCAACTTAGAGTCTTACAGAGTTGATTGAAAGGTTAAGTGTTATTGCTCAGAATCGCATGGTCAGGATGTCAGAGGCAGTACTTCAACCCAGGTCTTTATGGCTATGAGGATTGTTCTCTATTCAGTATGACACGCCGCCAGGATCTATAGATTGAAGAAAAATGCCTATTGTTGTTGTTGCTGTTCGGTTGTGTCTACTCTTCATGCCCCCAATTGGAGTTTTTTTGATAAAGATACTAAAGTGGCTTGCCACTTCCTTCTCCAGCTCGTTTTACAGATGAGGAAACTGAGACAAACTGGGTAAAGTGACTTGCCCAGGGTCACATAGATAGTAAGTGTCTGAGGCCAAATTTAGACCCAGGTTCCCTGATTTCAGGCCTAGCACTCTATCCACTATACCACCGAGCTCCCCGCCAAATGCCTGTTAATTAATGTTCTATTTATTGAAAATGTGCCTGTGAACTCTCTCAGTGTTTGGGGTCAAGAGATCAATTTTCATTGAAGAAAATTCTCTGGACTACATTTCCCAGAATGTTATGTTTTAATCTGCCATTCCGAAAGATTGAGAATGATGGGAAAGTCTTAAAGTAGAGGAGGTGGTCTCCATTTCTTAGTAGCGGAAAAACTGGTAGATGGGAATAGAATCAGAAATGGAAATAGCAACTGCATGTATTGTGCAATGGGGGAACTGATCAATCATGGCTCAGGCCTTACTTAGACTATGAACATTATGACCCATCTGGTGCCAATCCATGTGGAGGTTTGGAGAGTCTGCTTGTCCTTTCCTTACTGGTTTCAAAGCACCCAAATTATTTTTGTTTGTTTTTGTCAGAACTGTGATTTCATTATTAAATATGTATATGTGTGTGTATATGTGTGTGTGTGTGTGTGTGTGTGTGTGTGTGTGTAAACAAATTCCAAATGAGGAAACTCAATCTCTACAAATGCACTGTATCTTCACTGAAAGATATACCCTACTGTGTCATTCCCTAGAATGGCAAAATACAGATTTCTTGATTCTTTCTGAGGACTTAATGTCCAGTAAAAAAAAATCGAAGTCAGTTCAAAAGGGAATAAAATAGTCAGATGATAATAATCGTGAGTGTTTTTATAATATTTTATAATATTTTAAATATTTTTATATATTTATATTATATATTAATTTATATTATATTAATTTATATATTATATATTTATATATATTACATATAATTTATATTATATTATATATTAATATATATTTAAAATATTTATAATATTTTAAAATTACTCACAGAACATTAGAGCAACAAGGGACTCTGAGGATCATTGCTTCAAGGAAGTTATATGAATTGGCCACTGTCACAGAGCAAGTAAGTATTAGAACTCTGCTGAAAAATGGTTCATATATCACACAGTAGTATGTTCTTTTGGCTTTCTTGGACTGCTGCTAAATAAAGTGTGTGGCATCAGTTTAGCTTCAAGTGACAATTATAATTTACTTTGTTAGAACTTTGTGAAAGGAGCAATTTCCCCTAAACCTCGTCCTCGTTCTAACCAATATTTGTTTTTCTCAGACTTTTAATACCTAGCCAGAAGGTAGTACAAAAAACATTGCCTCTACTACCAGACTTGGTTGATATGTTGGCTAGCTTTCCTGTACTTTATCTTTTCTTTCTGGGGAGACGATGGAGAGGGATATGTTCAGAAATAAGGTGATATTAAAATTCAATGTTCTTTAATTTTAAAAAGTATCCTTTGAAATCCTTGAAGATACCTAAGATATAGTCTAACGTCAATGTAATTTAGCATTTGAATAGCAAGGTGTATTGGCAATCAAAATGGACTCTAAGCACTTAATTCAACCAAGTGCCCTTGAAGAGTTTGGCCTTTATTTTCTTGATTAAATTAGGAGTCCTTGATGACCTCCTTGCCTCAAGGGAAAGCCTAGTTTACATGGGTTTGAGTGACATGTTTGTGACATCAAAGGCTTTGCGACCACGTGGGTTTAAGTCGCATTTTTGTGACGATTTTAGGTCACATGGGTGACTCACTTGTGACTCACCCTTGATCCTGAAAAAGATATAAAACCAGAGGTTGGCTTTGTCTTTTTCTGGAGCTGTAACCCACAGCAGTAGCAGCACATGTGACTCTAGGCCAGTCGTTGTTATGAGCTCCCTGACTGAACTCAGATGTTGGTAACTATGAATTGTATATGGTCTGTCTGTCGATGTTTGTAATTTGTTTGTATTTGCTCTGAAGTTCAGGGTGCTGGCTTTTTCCCCTGAACTAAGTGAATTGTATTTGTATGCTGGATTAAAATTGAGATTGTTAACCCCTTAATATTGCTTTCCTTAGTAAAGCAGATCAAAAGAACCTGGGCTTGAAGTGTTGTGCGAGCTGGTTGTTGTTGGTTTTACACCCCCACAGCAGCTGCTAGCTGGATTGTTGTAACACAAGGCAGCACAGTAAATAGAGTGCTCAACATAGAGTCAACAAGACTTGAGTGAATTCTGCTACAGATACTTATCATCTGTGTAATCCTGGGTAAATTAATTTTTCTCAATCTCAATTTCTTCAACTATAAAATGGGATAACAATAGCATCTACCTCATAAAGTTGTTGTGAAGGTCAAATGAGATAAATTCTGCAAAGTGCTGTACAAATTTTAATAGTGCTATACAAATGTTAGCTACTATTATATGTTGGATATATTATGTTAGAACATTCTTACTTGATTTTTATGTAATTTGGAAAAATGTTACTTGTCAAATGACCTTATCCTGTCTCCTCCTCTCATTCTACCCATTGCAATTCAACTCTTTTCTTCTTCCTGAACTTTTGTAGCATTTTAGACATCTCTTCTGAAACTTCACATATTTGTACTGTAGTTAATTGTGTACTTGCATCATTGTTTTTCCTGTTACAGTGTAAGCTCTTTGAAGGTAGGAACTTCACCTTTGTTGTTTTTGTATTAACTACTGCATCTTAGCAACGGTGCCTTGAATGTAATGAGAGCTCAATTAGTATCTGTTAAACTGAATTTCTGAATTGCAGCTACCATAATAAGCTATCTTAGTCTTCAGAGAAACAAGCAGACAAAAAAAGTTCTTTTGATTTACTTATAAACTTTTTGTAAACATGGTCACGCCACACTAAAATAAAACACAAGGATTTTTTCCAGTTGTTGGATGTTTTGGGAAAGGGCTTTTCATTTTTTAATTTCTTTTTTCCAATGCATGTGTTTGGGAGGGTATAGAAATAGGGAGGAAGGAAGAGAGGAAGGAAGGAAGGAAGAAAGGGAGGAAGGAAGGGAGGAAGGAAGGAAGGAAAGAAGGAAGGAAATGAGAGAGGGACATATGGAAGGAGGAAAAAAGGAAGGAAGGAAGAAAGAAATGAAGGAAGGAAGGAGGAAAAGCATGAAAGAGAGAGGAAAGGAAGGGGGAGAGAGAGAGGGAGGGAGGGAGAGAGAGACTTTTTTAATACAGAGAAGAGAAAGGCCATATAAGCTGGACAGTTTTGAAAGTTATGAGTTGATCTTATACATCTAAAAACAAAGGCAATTTGTATATAATAGAGATTTGCAGTTTCATCTAAAATCCTCTTTATCTGTTCTACTATACATATTTAAATGCTCATTGTACTTGGTATTTGTTAAGAATACAAATTTAAAAAAAAGAAACAAGATAATGATGGCCATCCTATAAATAAGAAGCAAGATTTCTGTTTATACCCTAGGGAAATAGAGCTATTGATCCCAGTAGAACCCTACCCTCTAGCCTTCAGTTATTCCAGCAGGTTAGGAGATATGTAGTGTTATCTAACTCATTGTCTGACCTTGGTGTCATTGCTGAGTCAGAGCACCTTTTAAAGTAGTATTCCATCAGAGTTAATGTCAGCCAAGGAGGCATAGTTTAACTACTGAGGCTGTTTGCTTTTGGGGAAAGATGAGAAGCTTGTTTTCCCAATTAAATCCACCCACCTATAAGAATGAATAATAAGGCATTCTTTGACATGTAAGAAAAAACTTGGCACCTCTTGAGTCCAGTAACACAAGTCTATAAACCAGGATATCATATGCTGGCTTATACATAACAGGGTTTATTGCCATTGAGGCTAGTAGAGCTACATTCTTAGATGAAGATCTGATACTCACTTTGCCTGTATATTACAAATGACTAAATGTTTTTTGGGGGAGGGGAGGAGAAAGAGAGGGAGAGAGAGAGAAAGAGAGAGAGAGAGACAGAGAGAGACAGAGAGAGAGAGAGACAGAGAGAGAGAGAATATATGTAAATAAAAAGTACAGAAACATCCAGAAATTAGTGGTGTACAGAAATCATCTGAATGTACCTTCACATGCTATCACTTTCCTAGACTTGTGTAACTGATTTTTTTGTATCTAGTATAAATAAAACATTACCTGCCAGAGAAGTTAGTAGTAAATTACAGCCTTTGGACCATCTCAAATATTCTTCATTGTAAGCACTTGAGGAATGTCTGACACTTATGAGTAGCAACATGGGGGTGGGGTGGGGAGAGGAGGAATTTATTTTAGCCTGTCTTTCTCCATCATTTCTTCCAGTGATATGTTAGGCACATGGGTTTAAAGGTTTCTGGTGAAGAAGCATAATCTGTTCTGGGCGGCTTTGCTTTTGTGAAAGACTTGTAAAATACTGTCTCATAATGTGTCATCTCTTTACCTAATAGCTTTTAATAACTCAGAGTTTTTATGTACCATTTGTAAGTTTGTGTTGAGATTATACTATGGATTTATTGTAGATATTAAAAGCTTACTTTAAAAATTCACACCTTTATTGTTCATAGAAACTATCACATCTCATTTTTTTTTTCCTGAACAGATCATTCAAGCCTCATGATTCTCCTGTTTTAGGAAGTACTTAAAAATACCTCCCCACCTATGCTGGAATATAAGCTCTTATAGAGTGAGAATTGTCATTTTTGTTATTATATCCCTCGTGCCTAGCACTATGCAATATATATAGTGAGTGTTCAATAAATATTCGTGGAATTAAAATAACTTTTTGCCCTAAAAATTAAAATGAGAAGTTGTAATTTTATAGATGTGAGCCAAATGTGATCACACATGGGACACCTCTCTGGGCCTCAGTTTCTTCACATATAAAATGAAGGAGTAGGTTTGGAGGTCTTTTTCTGTTCTGACTTCTGTGATCCATCTCTAGCAGCTAGGTAGATGGCACACTGGATAGAGTGCTGGGCCTAGAGTGAGGAAAACTCATCTTTCCGAGTTCAAATCTGACCTCAGTCACTAGCTTCGTGACCCTGGGCAATTCACTTAAGCCAATTTGCCTCAGTTTCCTCATTCATAAAATGAGCTGGAGCAACTGCTCCAGTATCTTTGCCAAGAAAACTCCAAATGGGCTCACAAAGAGTTGGATGCTCCTGAAAAATGATTGAGCAACATGATGGATGTCTAAGTTAATCTTTCACCTTTTTAATGACTTGCCCAGGTGAGTTAGTCTTCTGCTTTGTCTTAGCCCTTCTTGGCATACTTGAAGAATTTGATGTTTATTTCAATGACCATTCTAACACCCTGGCTTCTCAAATTCAATCCATCAGCAGAAATGACTTCAATGAAGAGGCATTACAATCTGCCTTGCTGCTTCACCCATGGTACATGGGATGTTTCCATTTGACTTGCAGCTGCAACTTGTTTTTTCTCCCTCTTACAATGTGAGCTCCTTCAGGGCAGGGACTACTTTACTTTTCTATTTGTATCCCTAGTACTTAGCATGGTGTTTTGCACATAGTCTGTGCTTAATAAATGGTTTATTCATTTATTTAATTCACCAATCTTTTCAACTCCCATAACCTGGACTTTTGTTGGTGTTCTTTACAGAATGTCCCTTACAGAGGTGGTTATATCTTAGTTCTCATCTTCATCCCAAATTCCTTTAACTCTAAGGTCCTGAAACTTTGAAATTTGCATATCTAATGATAACCTCCTATTCTTTCACTATGCCTACTTCTTTATGCCTCTAGAACCTGACATTCATCTTTGAGAGTTCTGATTCCTCAATTCCTCCTGATTCTCCCAGTATTCTAACTTCTCTTCTTTTACCATTTTGATCCTTTATTCAACCATTTTAGCGGTACAGTTTTCCTTTATCTGGAATCCTTCCTTGACACCATTCTATATTTAAACCTCAACCCTGGGTTATTCCCCCATCATAGGCTTCCTTCTTCCCTAAATGCTTTTTGAGGAAGTCATAAAGCTATGTTGACTTGGTCATATGCATTCATCCTATATAAACTCATTTGGACCCTCACCTCTTCACAGCAATCGTTCTTTTAATTTATTCCTGCTTAATGTACCATGGTAGATATTCTAAGCCTCCCCTTTCCTCAAGTCCCCAAGTTACTCCAAAAAATGTCCTTCCCTCTTTCGCACCTCCAGGCTTGTCCATGTCTTTACTTATACTTCTTTCTTCTTCTTCTTCTTCTTCTTCTTCTTCTTCTTCTTCTTCTTCTTCTTCTTCTCCTCCTCCTCCTCCTCCTCCTCCTCCTCCTTCTCCTCCTCTTCCTCCTCCTCCTCTTCCTCCTCCTCCTTCTTCTTCTTCTTCTTCTCCTTCCTTCTTCTTCTTCTCTCTCTCTTTCTCTCCTTCCCCTTCTCCCTCTCTCTCTCATCATTCATTCCCCTTCTCATTTTCAATATCTCCCTCAGTTGACTCTTCTCTTTCTCTGCACAAAATGATTAACACTTCCCTATTCTAAAACCAATTAAAAAAACATCACCTTCTCTAGGCACTGACAGCCCCTGTTGTCTCCTTCACCGCTAAAATTTTTAAAACCTCTACTTGCTCATCACTCACTCCTCAGTCCTCTGAAATGACTTCCATCTCTATCATTGTAATGAAATAGCCCCCTCCAAGGATGCTAATGACTTCTTAGTTGCCAAACCCAATGACTTTTTCTCAGTACTCATCCATCATTGACCACTCTCTTCTCAATTCTCTTTCCTCTTCTTCCATCCACTTCTGGGTCATTGTTCTCTCCTGTTGCTCCTCACAAATGTCAGACTGTTCCTTTCTTGTCTCCTTCACTGTTCCATCTTCCTTGCATTTACTGGTTAGTACAGGTATTCCTCAAATGCTGTGGACTTGGTTATGGACTTCTCTATTTTGGGACCCTCATCAATTCTGCCCATTACCACATTTTCAGTGATCACCTCTAAATTTATATGTACATCTCTTATGAAGAGGAGTATGCCAGCATGGATAGTATGCTTGAGTTAGAATCACATAGTTCTTGCTTTGAGTCCCATCTCCAATATTTAGTAGCTGTGTGACCACAGGTAAGTCACTTTAGCTGTTTATGGCTTAGTCTCATCATCCAGGAAAACTGTTTCATCATCTTTAACGATAACTGTAGTTCTCATGTCAAAGTATCTTGATGAGGTCAAGATAAGATAGTGCATGTAAAACATTTTGAAATCCTTAAAGTATTTTATAAACATCAATTATTATCTCCCTTTGAACTTGTCGTTCATTTTCAACTTGCTATTGGAAATTTCTACTTGATTCACTGATAGCTTGAATCAACACAGGCAAAAACAAACTCATCATCTCTCCCCAAACTTCCCTTCATCCAAACCTACCTGTTTCTGTTACCATTGACACTGACATTCACAATAGGTCCCTACTCAAGCTCCACTTAATGGCTATATTTTGGACCCTCTTGGCTCAGAGTAAATGTCAATGTTAACTGTTTCTCTTTTGGGGGGCAGCTCTGAGGGTCTTCCCCTTCCAGTTCAATTTTTTAGTTTCTTTTTTCTAACTAAAGGGGCCATCCCTTGACTCACTACTTAAAGAGGCCTATTCACTGAATGGGCATTACCTCACTCAAAATGAGAACCCAAAAAGGCCTTAACCTAAAAGGGCCAGGGTCTCCTATTGCATCCTGGGCCATCTCCAGTTGTTCTGATGAATATCTGGCCACTGGACTCAGATGGCTCTGGAGGAGAAAGTGAGGCTGATAACCTTGTACAGCCCTTCCTCTCTCAAATCAAAGTCAACTACAAGTCATGTCATCATTTTTCTGATGTTATGGTCCTCTGCAGAAATGAAGGACAAACACAACCAACAAACATCTGTTTCTCTTGCACTGTGTGCCCAGTTACCCAGACTTAATTCTTCCAATATAGTAAAGTAAGGGCACTGGCTCTGGAGGGAGAGAAACTGGCTTCAAATCTCACTTCTGATAATTACTACCTGTGTGACCTTGAACAAGTCACTGAACCTCTCTTGGGATTCAGTTTCCCCACCTATAAATTGAGAAGGCTGGACAAAATGGCTTCTCGGGTTCCTTCCAGTCTTGATCTCTGGTACTATGAGCCTTACTATTCATATCCAATCAGGTGCAAATTCTTGTTTATTCTTCCACTAGAAGATCTCACCCCATTCAACACTACCATGACCATCATTCAGGTCCCCATTACCTCTTTCCTGGATTGTGGTAAAAGGATCCTGTGTTCTCCCCCTCCCTCCATCATCTCTTTTCTTCCTCACAGCTGTCAAAATACTCTGATGCATAAATAGTGGCTCCTTATTAATTCTAGGACAAAATAACAATGGCTGACATTTATAATAGTGCTTTATGATTTACAAACTATATACACATCTTGTTTGTGTATTCCTTACCCTATTAATAAAGGAATCTATTTCAAGCTGATCTTTCCAGTATTATTTCATTCAAACTCTCTATTCCTGCAAAACTGAACTATTAGCTACTCTAATAACATCCTGTCCTCTTTTTACCCTTCTGTGCATTTTACATTATAAGAGGTTATTTCCATGGTTAAAACACATTCTCTCCATATCTCCACCTGTTAAAATCTTTTTTCTTCCTTGAAAGGCCCGTTCAAGTACCACCTTTCTCATGTTTATTCAGTCGTATCTGACTCTTCACGATTCCATTTGAGGTTTTCTTGACAAAGATACTGGAGTGGTTTGCTATTTACCTCTCCAGCTCATTTTACAGCTAAGGAAACTGAGGTACCTTTCCCAAACAACCTTTTGTGATCTCATCTGAATGTTCTTATCCAAATTATCTTATTCAAATTATCTTCCTCTCACTCCAGAGCCAGTGCTCTTATTCTACTATATTGGAAGAATTAAGTCTGAGTAACTGGGGAGACAGTGCAACAGAAACAGGTAGGCTTGGATGAAGGGAAGTTTGGGGAGAGATGATGTTTGTTTTTGCCTCTGTTGATTCAAGTGTCTTAGTACTTGGAGTGTAAAACTTCTTTGTTCTTGTCATATCTTAAACTTGTGTCACACTAACCTGTTTATACACCTGATCCTCCCTCATTTCTATTAGATACTAAGCTCCTTGAGGTCAGGCATTCATTTTTATCTCTATGTGTATTGGGTCCAGCACAGTGCGTTGTGTGTAGTAAGTACTTATTAAATGTTTATTGACTCAAATGAGTATATTCTTCCATTTTACACTGCAATAAAACTCTTATTCTTTAAGTACTAAATGATAAATTCTTTCACTGAACAATTGAGCATAAATTTATTTATATTTACTATACATCTTCAGTTTGGGATGATCAAAGAGTTATGAGATGGTCTACTTTTATTGAAGTGGGGGGGGGCTTTTTGCAGCTTACTCTTATTTGTGACATCCAGGTAGCATGATAGATCTTGTGCTAGAATGGAGTCCGGAAGACCTGGATTCCAACCATGCTTCAGACATTTACTATCCATGTGTCATTGGGCAAATCGCTTACCTTAATCAACCTCAGTTTCCTTATCTGTAAAATAGTGATATTAATAGCACCAAACTCACACAGTGGTTATAGTTGTCCTCTTCGTCAATCCTTATTAATATTTGTGATTCAAAGAGTTGGCTTTTTCCCAAATATGAAACTAACTCTGCAAGATATTTCTACTATCGAATCAGTTCTTCCTTTTCTTTACTAACAAGGAATAATTCGTATCAGTAGAATTTCTAACATTGCTGTTGACCAAGGACAAACTTAGATCTCAAAGAATCAAATCACCAGTTTTCCATGAATTGATTATAATGGCACTTTCGCATAAAAGTTATTCCAATATTTAAAACTGGCATTTCTACTTTGGAATCCGAGTCTTTTATCCTAAAAACAAAACAAATTTCTTTTCATGTCTATTGTTGTAGTGCGGGAGGGGGAAGTTTAGAAGAGAGATGTTGATGTGTAGGGAAGAAAAAAAGGTGACACTGCTTTTAATATGTGAGAAAATGAAGTAGAAGAGGTGGAAAAAAGGAGGAATGAACAGTGGGAGACTAGAGGATACTGAGTTCAGTTTAGAGATTTGTTGTCAGGATTGAGAACATATGTTGTGGCTTCCTTGTTAAATTTCACAGGGAAGAAATGTTTTCCTAAAATACCCTGTAATTCTCAGTCAGTTTAGTGTATCACATTCTAGCTTGAATAGTTTTAACATGGTTGCATCCAGTCTTTCTGCTTAGAAACTGTACAGCCTTCTGTCACACATTTTCTTTTTTCACTGTATCTGAATTTACTAAACACAGACTTGGGTTGTGGGCACACCAAGCCCAAGGCTGCCTTCTCCCTGTGAGGGAAGGCCAGGTAAGAGTGAATTTTCCTCAGGAGAGGGAGTGAGAGGGAGAGACAGACAGAGAAACAGCAAGACGACAGGCAGGCAGGCAGGCAGGCAGGCAGAAACACAGAGATACAGGGATGGAAAGAGACTAACAGAGGTAGAGACAGAGCGACACCTGTAGTCTGACTCATAGCAGTTCCTTAGCTAGGCTCTTCCTCAGCTTTTCCTGGAGACTGAGACTGGTTACAGAGACAAATAGATAAGCTCGATTCCTTCCACCTACGACTCCTTTGCTAATGGTGTGGTGCGCGCGCGCATATGTATTGTTGGAAGCAGACTACCCTACACACACAGAGCACAGTGTGCACAGAGAGCGTGAGCTTCCGAGGTTGAGGTCAATTAATTTCACTGCAGCCCGATACTCCAGACTAAACAGCCGTGAGCCAGCAGCAGTCGGGGCGCGGGACAGCAGGTGCATGTTACGTGGACCGGTGGGATCTCCCCGCCCCCGCTCCGCCTCTGTCCGGTCTCCGTTTTGGTGCGCAGCCCGAACTCCTCTGCCGGGTGTGGAGGCGCAGCGCTGGCTCTCCGCCCCTACTCTCTCTCTCCGCCGTTCCCTCCTTCCCCACCCCACCCCCCCTTTCTGACCGCTGCGAGATACTGGCAAGGGTAGCGAGTGACTTGATCTGAATGTAGCCCAGAATCCGCTGAGTAGAAGGTATGGGTCGTGCATCGAGAGGGCGGCGACTGGAGGTAGAGGGCGGGTGAGAAATTTTTCCCCATCCCAAAGTCTGTGCTCCCAGGGTACGCGGAGGCACGATCATTTCAGTTGCTTAGCCCCAAGCGGGGATCAGTTCAGGCCCGGTGGGCCAAGGAGGTGGCCCCTTCCGAGGTGGCAGCAGCGCCCGGCGACAGCAGCAGGTGGCTTCCCCTGGAACTCAGCGCTAGGAGTCCTCGGGGCCTCATGGGCACAGGCTGCCCGGGTGCGATGCGCTAAGACGCACAACTGAGAGAGAGCTCCGAGCCTCCCTGGTGTCACACGGGCTGGACACTGATGGATCCCGGGGTCATCGGGCGGAGCCTCCGGGCGCCTCCGCCACCAGCACCGCCTCCGCTGCTGCCGCTGCTGCCGCTGCTTCTATTGCTGTTGCTGCAGGTGGCCTGCCCAGTTTCTGCCTTTTCGGAAAACCTGCTGACCGCCCCGGGGGTGATGGGGACCAGTGCGGTCCCCGCCAGCCCCGGGAGCGTGGTGGCCCCGGGAACAACCCCCTTCGAGGAGAGCCGGCTGCCGGTGTTTACCCTGGATTATCCCCATGTGCAGATTCCCTTCGAGATTACCCTCTGGATACTGCTGGCTTCCTTGGCAAAGATCGGTGAGTGACTTGGTCCCCCTGGTGGGGATCCTTGGAGAAAGGCTGGATAGCCAGGTTGGGGACCGGAGGGGGAATGCGGAAGAGGGCACTAATCGGGTGTCTGGGAGTCAGGGGTGCTGCGCGAAGGTGTGTCGGTGGAAGCGTCTACTTCTATCTCTCCTTAAAGTAACTGTAACAGATATGGGAGGCTCATTGTGTGAGAAAGGAACATGAAGCCAGAGCATTTTTTTTAACTTTGGTATTACGTGCACATTGGACAGGAGTGGAGGAGGATGAAGACAAAATTGTATAAAATATAGGTCACTAGTTAATTCTAGCTTGAAAACAAACAAAAATCAAAATGGTCTGAAAGTAAAGCTGATTTCAAAAACTTGTAGCTGTTTCTTGGAGGATCCAGAAAGTGGGCTGCATTTTATCAGTGTTACTTTAAGGAAAAGCACTTGAGTTAAATTTTTTAAACCTGATGGCCTGAGAGGAGGTAACATAGTACCTGCTATGGGCGACTAATGAAATGCATGGAAAGGTACCAGTGACACAGGAACTGCACAAATGAAAATGAACTCTTACTCCCTCTTCTCTGAAGCCAACACTCATTAGGGCACTCCAAGAGAGGTGACCCAAGGAAGTTGTGCTTATTTTAGCTTTTACTACCCTGGCAATAAACCTTTAAGTCTCCTTGGGAAGGAATAACTGTACAGACCTTTGTCACCTTCGTTAAAAAAAAAACAACAACTATGCAATAATGTGTTGAATACATAACCCTTTTACATTAAGTTGCACCCTTACTTTAATTTTGCTTTAACTTTTAATATAAAATAAATTGGCAAATATTATTTCTAGTCCATTAAGTGGAAAAAATACTGATTTGAGAGCAGAAAGTTACACACCCCAGTCCTGATAGATATTAGCAGTATAACCCTGAGTAAGTAATGTAACCTCAATCATCAGTAATGTGGGGGGAAATTATAACACCTGTGCTTCCTGCTTTATAGAGTTATTATGAGGACAGTAGATAAGGTACTGGATTTGGATTCAGGAAGACCTCTCTTCAAATCCCATGTTAGACAGTCAGTTGTGTGACCCTCTACAGGTCACTTAACCTCCTGGGGCCTCAGTTTCTTCATCAGAAAAGTGAGGGGGGGGGTTGATTCCATGGACTCAAAGGTCTCTCAACAACTCTGATTCTAAGTAAATCTTCCAGTATTATACAAATGAGACATTATTACAGTGTTAGACCCAGAATCTTGGGCCCAAATCTTGACACTGACCTTGATTACCTGCATGACCTTAGGCAGTTAGGTGAATTAACTTCTCTTGGCCTCTGTTTCCTCATTTGTAAAGTGAGAAGGTTGGACTAGAAGGCCTCTGAGCTCCATTCTAGCTCTAGATACATGAATCTCTCATTGTTTTCTACTGGGATAAGGGGAAATTGTAAGAGTTTTAAAAGAGAGTTCATTAATGGTGACCTGGAGAGACATCATTTGATAACAGGGATTGTGTGATAGTATTGTTACTAATTGACACTTTTAAATTCTTTAGAAAATACCACATGAAGGACTAAATACTTCCCCCACTTACTAAACAAATATATACATTATTAGAAATTATGTGTATGTGTGTAGGATTAAGGAAGTCTTTATACACCTGCCATTTCTTATTTGTCCCTGTGTCTTTGCAGGCTTGGGTTCTCCTCACTCCAGTATTTCCATAACTTCCTGTTTATATTTCCATCTCAGGTTGTTGTTCCCTTTCCCTATATTTTCTGAGGTTTTTCTTAGTTCTCTATTTATCTTAACCTTCCAGCCTGTTTGCTCTGTGACCTAGCTTCTTAGACTTGCCCGATGTTTTTTTTTTTTTCCCTCTTGGATTTTACTTTCACGGTATTTTCTCTTTTGTTATGTATCTTGTTTATTAAAATAGGCAGTACTAGTATGCGTAGTGATTTCACCTAAGAAAGAATGCCCCAGTGTGGAAACTTCCTTCACTAATACAAATCAGCAACTCATCTTTAATAAGCTGTGTTAGAGACTTCCCTAAGGCAATGAGAGATTAAGTAATATGCCCAGGGTCACCAAGGTGGTATGTCAGAGATAGGATGTCCAACCAGGTCGTCCTGATTTCTGTGAGCCCAATTACATGGAGATGCTTCTTGTTTGTTAAGTACTTTCCTAATATTAGCAGTCACTATAGCTTTCATTTTTTTCCTTCTCAAGTTATATATTTGTTGTCCCATCTATTTCCTATATCTGATTTGCCTCAAATTCCTAATTCATTTCATTGCCTTGATCTCCTCTCCTCCCTTGAATCTTGAAAAAGAAAATTTTTGCCAGGGGCCATTCAGTTCTCTCCAAGGAATTCTTGGCAGCTGAGTTTGGATTTGTCAAGGGGTTGAGTGAGAGATCTTGAGCTTCAACTACAGAGGTTAGATCTAAAGGCAGAGAAGCACATCTTTCAGGTGTTTCTCCCAATCCTGCCTAACAGTGCACTTGTGCTGCAGCTTTGCCTTGAGTTGAGCCCCTCACCTCATACATATGCCCTAGCAGAATACAGAATGTTTCCTAACTTTCTGGATGGTTTTAAGTAGGACCACCCTAGTACTGTGGGATATGTCTGCTACCCACTCAAATCATTCACCCAGTCATTTACAATCTATGTTTAGGTTCTCATGATGACTGGACAAGCTGTTATTTCTAGCGTTGAACCAGATACAACCTAATTCTCCAATGTTTTGAACGTTGGTGCTAGGAGGGTGGCATGACTCTTTAGACTCATACAATTTACTACTCACCCTCATGGTGTCATTGGTCCTCTTGTAGAACCAAGGATGAACAACAACAATAAATCACCGCTATATACTTAGTCTCATTTTTATGTTAAGTGGATTTAGGGGCAAAATACAAGGTTCAAATTCCAACTCCACCTCCTACTAGAATGGAGAGTTGGACAAGTCAAGATTTTTCTTAGTCCCATTTCCTCACCTATAAATAGGGATAAAAATACTTGAATTGCCTTGAAGTAACTAGATTGCACAGCCACTAGAGTGCTGGCCCCATAATTGGGAAGATCAGAGCTCAAATCCAGCCTCAGATACTTAGACTAGCTGTGTGATCTTTGGAAAGTCATTTAACCTTCCATTGCCAGTTTCTCTAAGTATAAAGTGGGGATAATAATAGCTTCTACATCTCAAAGATTGAAAAATTGAATGAGATAATATTTATAAAGCACTTAGATTGGCATAGTTGTTGTTCAGTTATATCAGTCATACCCTATTCTTTCTGACCCCATTTGAGAGTTTTCTTGGCAAAGATACTGGAGTGGTTTGCCATTTCCTTCTCCAGATCATTTCACAGATGAGGAAACTGAGGCAAACAGGATTAAGTAATTTACTGAGGGTCAACACAGCAAGTAAGTGTCCAAGGCCAGATAGGAACTCAGAAAGGTGAGTCTTCCTGACTCCAGGCTGCGTGCTAACCCTAAATGCACCATCTAGCTGCTGTATCTGAGTTGTTGTAGAGATTGGATAGATAATACTTGTAAAGCACTTAGAACAGCATAGTGGGTGCTTAATAAATGCTTGTTTCCATCCTTCCTCATTAACGAAATTGTGAAGAAAATATTTTGTAAAACTTGAAAAAATTTACAAACTCAAGCAATTGTGACGTCTGGATACCTTTATCATATATGATGTGTTGTACTGGAACTTATATGTCCTTTGAAAACATGAAAGAACTGAAGTATAAATAGGTGGCATGTTGAAACTGCATCTATTATGGAACTCATTTGTCCAAAGAAAGGCAGTGTGCTATTGCAGAAAGAACATTAGCTCTGGAGTTGAACACCTAAATTCAAATCCTGCCTACTATCTATGTCACCTTGGACAAGGTATTGAACCTTCTCAGGCCATGTTTTTTCATTTCTAAAATGAGGAGAGTATTGGGATGGGTGTTATAGTTCAATAATCCTATAAGAGAATTATTTAAAAGCCTGAATGTGTTTTTTGTTAAGTATTATTAGTGTCCGGTGTTGGTATTCAAAATACTTTTACTAAATTGAACTCAGCATACTATTTGAAAGATCAGAATTCAAGCCTTCCTAAGACAATAGAGTTTATTTGTGAAGGAAAAAATGGAATAATACATCTTTATTTTGAGTTGTTTTGTCTTCTGGCAAAATATATTTCCTATTTAGAAATACGTTGAGTAGTGGATAGAGTACTGGACTTTGAGTCCTGAGGACTAGATTCAAATGCTGCCTCAGACACTACCCATGTGATCTCTAGCAGGTCGTTATTGTATTTGGACCTCAATTTACTGCTTGGCAAAATAAGAGAATTGGGCTTCTTGATTTCTAAGGTTCCTTTCGGCTTTAAACTTGTGATCATATATGGGTTGAAAAAGCTTGAGTTTAAACATAATCTGTAGTTTTCATATAAAAACGACATCAATTTTCCTTGTAAACTCTGTGCAAAACTAAAATTTGATATTATAAGGTCAATGATAATGGATTTAGAAATCTCTGAAAATTTTTGTAATCTTTACCAGGAAAGAAAATCTCAATCTATTAGCTCATCTTACCTTCTAAATATTTTTTTGATGTTGGTCATGCTACTGCTTCAATGATTGACCAGATGTCTGATTTTATTGGTACAGGGAATTCAGGATAAGAAAATTCCCTCTTCCCTTTTAGGACAGCACCTTCACTTTTTCATCTTAGGGGTTACTTAGATGTTGAATGCCTTTTCCAAGCTCGTACATCCAGGATGTATTAAAAGCAACCCTTGAACTCATGTCTTCTTGGCTCTAAGGGCAGCCTGTTGCTCACTCTGAAGAAGGCTGCCTTTTTACTTCTTATTTCAGTTTACATCGCTCTTAATTATTAGAGTTAAAATTGTAAGTGTGCACTTTTCTTTGGAGACTTTACTTTAAGAGTTGTAACTGCCTTAAGTTACTGTGATATCAATTAAATTGGTACTTTCTTACTGTTTTAAAATGATTAAGTGTCTTTGATTGAGCCTTACTAGGTGAAAAGTATAGGTCCAAACCCCTATCTACTAGGTACTTAAGCCTACGTGGGCATGAAGCCCCTAGGGTCCTAAGGGGAGTTGTTAAGACCAGAGCTAATACTAAGAGCCTAAGTTCTGTTAGCTCAGATGACCTTTTGAGGATGACTAGAGTGTATAAAAAGAGAGAACAGAGCTATTTGCCAGGGCTCTCACTCTTGGCCGAGTGCTGATGTGGAGACTGTGGAGACAGCTGTAGTTAAGAGCCAACCAGCTTGTAAAGCCAGGTGTTGGGACTTTGTTAAACTCTGGTAACTGTGAATCGAGACTTGAATCAGACAAAAATCTGTCTGTTGATGTTTGTAATTTGTTTGTATTTGCTCTGAAGCTCAGGGTGCTGACTTTTCCTCCTGAGCTGAGTGAATGATATTTGTATCCTGGATTAAAGTAAGATTGTTAATCCCTTAACGTTGCTTTCCTTAGTTAAGCAGATCAAAAGAACCTGGGCTTGCAGAGTTCTCCTTGTTGAGCTTGTGTTGGTTTTTCACCCTCACAACAGCTGCTAGCCGGATTGTTGCAACAAATGGCATAGTTGTGGCAGGATCTGCATTTTAAAAGGAAAGTATGGTGTTTTGGGGTATTGAGTTGGTTGAATGTTTCCCAGTTTTTGGATTGCTCTTTGTACTTGGGGAGGCTATGGTTCTGTGGAGCCCCAGGAGCAACAAAGGCCTGAAGGAAAACAGGCCAGTGGTTTCCAGGAGCCCAGAGCAGGGCCCCTGGAAGATAATCCCTCCTTCTGAGGGCTTAAGTTGATAAGCCTGGCTCCAGAGCACTGTGCTGAAAGGGTAAATGTTTTGACACTAAATTGTATGAGGAGTTTTGGAACAGGAGCAGAGAACTGCCTTCATACAGACTTGAGAAAAATATCAGAGAATGTCCTTCATGCAGATTTGGCAGGAGCGGCTGGTGAGGAGAAAGAAGAAGTGGACAGTGGCTGCCGACATACTGACCCAGACAGAGCAGAAGACTGCCTTCATGAGAACTTTGGAAAGGTGGGAGCAGTGAGCTGCCTTCTCGCCGACTTTGGTGAGGTGAGCGCAAAGGCGGGAAACCACCTACATAGGGATTCCAGCAGAAGCCAGGCTGGGCAAGCCGAAGTTGAAGACTAGGAACCCAGGAGCTTGGAATTCAGCCCTGGGGCAAGATGGAAACCTTGCAGTAAGGAGATAAGTGTGCCTTTTTGTGGCCTCCTCCTGAGCCTGTTTGGGACCCAGGAAGGAGGGGTGGATTTGTTTATGGTGGGGTGGGGAATATGCCTTGGACCCCCAGGAACCCCACCTTGTTGGCTTTATTGCCCAGCCACCCCTCAGGACTTGGAAGCAGCAATTGGAACAGCATGTAGAGAACAGACCCCCAACAGAACTTTATTTGGACTTTTTCTTTGAGTTGGGACTTTGTGTGCCAAGAGGAAGCCTGCGGTGACAGTGTGGGGAGAAGGACATATCCCCAAGAGAACTTTATTTGGACTTTTTTGTTTGTTTGTTTGCTTTGGTACTTTACTAACTATAGCATGCCTGTGCCTGAGGGTACTGGGAAGAAGCCTGCAAGGTCGGTGTGTGTAAAAGGACCCGTGCTCCAGAAGTACTTTACTTGGACACTTTAGAAGAAGATTGTTACTTGCTGGGACCTAGAAGTGGATCATGGTGTATTGTAAACAAGTATTTTGGGGGATAATACTGAATGATATGTTTGTTATAATTCCCTGATTAATTGAAGAGATTAACTTGCTTTGACCTAGGGGTGGACATTTGAATTGTAAACAAGTATTTTGGGAATAGTTGATTGAAGAGATTAAGTTACTGGGACCTAGGGGTGGATCAGGGTTGTATTGTAAACAAGTATCTGGGAATGACACTGAATGATATGTTTTGTTTTGTTGTGAATGATGTTTTAGTTTCCTGCTTGATTGGATCACAATGTATAATGCTTCTATTTGTTCCAGGATCCATGGCCATTTAATTTAGATTTTTGTTATGCCATGGAACCTGGAAGGGGTGGAGTGTGATATTAAGTTGGGACTTTCTTACTATTTTAAAATGATTAATTCAGTGTCTTTGATTGAGCCTTACTAGGTGCAGTGTTCCAGGCACAAACCCCTATGTACTAGGTGCTTAAGCCTATGTGGGCGTGAAGCCCCCAGGGTCCTAAGGGGAATTGCTAAGACCAGAGCCAATAGTAGGAGCCTAAGTTCTGTTAGCTCAGATTATGTTTGATGATGACTAAAGAGTGTATAAAAAGAGAGAACAGAGCTATTTGCCAGGGCTCTCACTCTTGGCGGAGTGCTGATATGGAGACTCTGGGCAGCTGTAGTTAAGAGCCAACCAGCTTGTAAACCTAGATGTTGGGACTTAAACTGGTAATTATGAATCAAGATTTGAATCAGACACGATCTGTCTGTTGATGTTCGTAATTTGTGTTTGCTCTGAAGTTCAGGGTGCTGGCTTTTTCCCCTGAACTAAGTGAATGATATTTGTATGTTTGATTAAATTGAGATTGTTAACCCTGACGTTGCTTTACTTAGTAAAGCAGATCAAAAGAACCTGTGTTGGCAGCTTTCTGTGTGCGGGTTGTTGGTGGGTCTTACGCCCGTACAGCAGCTGCTAGCAGATTGTTGCAACAGTTAACAGAATTTGAACTTTCGTTTGTAAAGTGTAGGCTGATTTCCCTCCTAGAAAAGGGATACCTTATTCAAACTGGATTAAAATTGAATGTGTGTGGAAGGGGGTTGAGGTGGGGTAATATTGCATATGAAAGAGATAAACTTGTATAAGGTAATCCAATAACTGGGATGGGGAAAAGTGGTGAAGAATATTTGGCAAAAGATCAATGGAGGCAAAAATCATAATAATATTGTCAGTGGAATGTATATTATAGACCACCTTGACAGAAGGAAGAAACAGATGAAGACAAATCACCAACAAATCACAAGCCTGATGCAAAGTTATACAATAGCAGTGATGGGAAACTTGAATTATTCAGACATCTGCTAGGGCTCTCCTCTCTAAAGCAGAACAGCTAATAGTTCTTTGATTTGCTTTAATGATAATTACCCTTTTCAAAAGATGGGAGAATCAAAACAGGGAATTCCATTCTAGTTTTGATACCAATAAGGAAATAATAGGAATCATGAGTGAAAGGACCACTTTATGTTAAGAGTTTATGATGGAGAATAGTGCCCCAAATCATAAAGCTCAAGATAAGCCGGTGGGAAAAGCTAAGGACACCAGGAGTATAGAGGATTTTAGTTACATTGGGGAAAAAACGCAGATAACCAAAGAGAGGGTAGGATTGCTCTTGATCAGGTGGGGTCTGTAAAGTTCATCACTAGGAGTCAAAATACTCTGAGTTCTGCTCCTGAGCCTACCACTAACCACCTTAAAACTTCTGCATTTTAGATACGTATTTATAAAACTAGTAGGTTGCTCTGGATGATCTCTAAGACATCTTCTAGAGCTATCATTTTATGATTCTAATTAAAATGCAGATTTAAACAGTAAATAAGAATGTGATATGGTGATAGAACTGCCTAATGTACTTCATTTTTGTGGGCAGTGATAATTATGCAAATTTATATGGTATTTTCCTAGTATTTTTTAAAAATATATTAATGCTTATAGAGTATCAGATAGGACCTTCACAACTAATGATAAGAGTAAATCCAAGTGGTCTGTTTCTGCTATCTATGGGACACAATAATTCTTAAAGAGCCACTTTGTTAATCCTACTGAGCAGAGGTGGAGATGATTCTTCCTGTTTTTCCCCAGCCATATTCTTGCAGTTGGAGAAATAAGAAGGTAGCTTACTAGTTTTAAGTATCAATGGTCAAGCTTTGGGGAAAAAAAGTCTCTGGATCAAAAGGGAAGCTTTAGTTTCTAATGGGTCATTAGTTTACTTATTTTGCCTTGGCTAAATTCATTAACCTCTCTGTACCTCACTTTCTTTAGGTATAAAAATAGGCATGTATCTGTCGACTTGTCCTCTGTGTTTTGAGGATGATGTACATACACATATACACAAATACATGTATACACACGTGTAGATATACACATATAAAAGTTTGTACGTATATATGTGTGTGTATATAATATGTGTATATGCATAAACACACACTATATATATACATAAACACACATATACATATGTGCACAAAATAATTGGAAAAAGCTAAAGGAGCTATCCAAATAAGAGGTATCATTCATATAATCATACCTCAAAGTTATATAACTTTTCATATATGTTATCTAACATTTGAAATTATTTAGAACCCTGTGAATGAAGCAGAGTTGATATGACGATCTCCATTTTATTCATAAGGAAACCGAATCACAGAAAATTGTTACTCACTGTCTCACAGCTAAAAATGGCAGAGCTGGGTCTAAGAAACAGATTTTGTGATTCTAAGTCTACTGCTATTTCTAGTACACCACGCTGCCTCTGTTGTTTTCACCATCATTATCATTGTCATCATTGTCATCATCAGCACTACCACCGTTACTTGTCTTCTGGCTCCCACAAGCCTTTGAACTGTTCTATGGCAATAACCGTGTCTTCTGTGCTCTCTTCAAGTCTCCAGCCCTCGATAAATGTTATTAAGTGATTCATAGACAACCTGAATAACAAAGATATCATTGCTGCTGTTAATGACATAAATAATAGCAACATTCTTTTTCAGAAGGGGGAGAACCTGTGATTTCTTTGATATAGGGAATCTCTGTGAGGGGACTCCTATGCAGATCATCATAGGCTCTGCAACTTCAAATCTTAAGAAAGTTGTCTGGGGTAAAGTTACGTGGCTTGCAGAAGGTCCCGCAGTCAGAGGGAGGACATGAGTCAAAGTTATCCTGATTCCTGGGCCAGCTCTCTATCTAGTATAGGCCACCCTGTCTACCAATACTAATATTTGATTAGTGGGGTAAATTTCCTTGTGTGCCTAGGTATATTCTGGAGGTCTATGCTGGGCCATCTCTTCTTTTCTCTGTATAGTCTCTTGGTGGTCCTTTTATTTCCCATTGTCTCAACTGTCATCTCTGTACATAAGACTCTGAAATCTATATATATGAAATCATGCTCTTTCTCCTGAGTTTCAAACCCGCATATCGACTGTTTATCACAAATCTCCCACCGTATGTACCATAAGTATCTCAGACTCAACATTTCTAAAACAGAACTCATTGTCTTTTCCTCCAAAACCTTAGCTTCTTCATTACTTACTCATTTCTGTTGAAGGCACTGCCGTCCTTCCAATTGAATGAGTTTCCAGCCTCAGAGTCAGATAATACTCTTCCTTCTCCTTCATGCTTCGTATCTAATCACTTCTCAAGTCTTGTTTCTGCTTCCACAAAATATGTTTACTTAGTCTCCTTCACTCCATTCACACAACCACTACCTTAATTTAGGTCTTTATCTCGCCTTTCATGGACTTTTGCAGCAGTCTCCTAATTGGTCTTTCTGCTTCCATGCTCTCCCTCTCCGATCCCCTCTTTATATAGCTGTCCCATTAATGTTCCTAAAGCACGGCTTTGATCGTGGCACACCTGTGCCCAAGAAGCTCCGTTGGCTTTCCACTGCTACAAATTCCTTTGGTTTTAATGCTCTTCATTATCTGTCTCCAGCCCACCTTTGCAGACATATCACATATTGCATAGTTTCATGTACTCCCCTCCACCCACTTCCCAACCAAACTTTCCTACTTGCTATGGTCTATACAGAGACTTCCATTTCCCATCTCCATACATTTTTATAGGTCATAAATGTCTGTAATGAGTAACCACTTCATCTCCAAATCATAGAATCCCTAGTTCTCTTCAAAGCTCATTTTAAAGTTGAATAAGACAAGATTATTGTCCTCAAGGAGCTTAGAGTCTGGTAGGAGAGATAAAACATGCCTATCAATAACCCCATCACAAGGCAAAATTTTGAACAGAAGTTGTACTTAGAGTTCACAGAGGGGGAACAGGGTCAGTCAACAAAAATTTATTAAGGTGGCCCAGTAGATAAAGTGCTAGATTTGGAGTCAGAATGAGCTGAGTTCAAATATGGCCCTAGACGCTTGCTAGCAGTCTGACCTTGGGCAAGGTACTTAATCTCATCTGCCTCCGTTTCCTCATCTCTAAGAAAGAGAAAATTAATTGTACCCACCTCCTGTGGTTGTTGTGAGGATAAAATGAGATCACATTTGTAAAGTACTTTGTAAACTTTTAAGGTCCATATAAAAATTAGCTGTTATTAAGTACTTACTAAGTTGTTAGCACCAAGCTAAATACTGGAGACACAAAGAAAAGAAAAGGAAAGAAAAGAAAAGAAAAGAAAAGAAAAGAAAAGAAAAGAAAAGAAAAGAAAAGAAAAGAAAAGAAAAGAAAAGAAAAAAATAATTTTGGAGGTCTTATTTTAATGGGAGAGTCCACATTCAAACAAGAGATATGTGTGTATGTATATATATATATATATATACACACACACACACACATATATATATATATATATATATATATATAATTCAAATTGAAGGTAATCTCAGAGGGAAGGAGCACACATGAAGGGGGAATGGGAAAGGCTTTTCGCAGAAGGTAATATTATCTGAAACTTGAAGGAAGCCATGGAAGCCAAGGAATGGTGATGAGGATGAAGAACATTCCCAGATTGGGGGGAAGCCAGTGAAAATGAACAGTTAGGAGATGGATTATCTTGTGCAAAGAATAGCTGGGAGACCAGTGTCACTAGATAAGAGTATGGGGATAGGGATACAATGTAAGAAGATGTGAAAGATAGGAAGGGGGCAGGTTATGAAGGGCTTTAAAAGCCAAATAGAGGATTTTTATATTTGATCCTGGAGGTAATAAGGAGCCTGTCAGGTTTATTTATTGGGGGGATTGAGGGGAAAATGACATGGTCAGACCTGTGGAAAATCACATTGGTGGCTAACTGGATATGGACTGAACTGAGAAGCTTGACGCAGGGAGACCAACCAGAGGGCTATTGCAGCCATCCAGGTGTGAGAATATAAAAGTCTGCATCAAATCAAATCAAGTCAGTAAGTATTTATTAAGCACCTACTGTGTGCCAGGCACTGTACTAAGTGCCAGAGTGGTAGCAATATCAGAGAGGAGACAGATATAAGAGATACTGTGAGGATAGAATCGACTGCACTTGGCAACAAATTGGATATGACGGGTTAGAGAGTGAGAGGCTAGGATGACACCTAGGTTGTAAAAAGAGAAATCAGGGAGCATTGAGGATGGCACATTGGGACATTGAAGGATGGATAGAATTTCAGGTAGGTAGAGATGGGAGAAGTATTGGGGAGGGAATGGGGGAATATATACAGGGTAGTGGAAACATTGTAAGTAAAAGGAAGCAGGAGAATGTGGAGCTTGTTTAAAAAAATGGCAAATCTCTAGTTTTAGTGGGCCAGAGAGTAGATGAAGAGATGTAATGGGAAATAAGGCTGGAAAGACAAACTGAGTCTTAATTATGTCACTACATAGCTGACCTTAGTTTTCTTTGGTTGAATACTGGATTGATGAGAAAGCTTAAAGGTAAAATTTTGACCAGTGTAATTTCCATTTGGCTAATTCATCTTATCAAGGATTAGTACTTATTCTTCTTTAATTAGCCCTGAAAAGTACCTGTTGGAATTCTTTCAAAATAATTTAAATTTATATAGAACCTTGTTGTTGTTCAGTCATTTTAGTGGTGTCTGATTCTTCATGACCCCATTTGGGATTTTCTTGGCAAAGATATGGGAGTGATTTGTCATTTCCTTCCTCAGCTCGTTTTACACATGAGAAACTGAGGCCAACCAAGGTTACCCAGCTAGTAAGTGTCCAAGGCTAGATTTGAACTCAGGAAAATGAGTCTTCCTGACTCCAGGCCCGGCACTGTGCCATACACTGTGCCACCTAGTTGCTCCCTACATAGAACTTTAAGATTTGCAAAATATTAAATTATTTACCTCCGTTCACACAGCTAGTAAGTGTCTGAGGAGGGATTCATAGAATCATTGCACCAAGACCATAAATCTAGAACTAGAAGGGATCTGCCAAATCATCTAGTCTACCCCTCTTTTTATAGAGAATCAATACAGCATATGGGATAGAGTTCTCGACTTGAAATAAGGAAGACCTGATCTTGAATTCTTCCTCTGACACTTAATAGCTGTGTGACCTAGGGCAAGGACTTCTTTGATCCCTAGTTTCTGGTGATAATATTAATAGCATCTTCCTTACAGAATATCAGACACTGCCTCAGACATTTACCAGCTGTGTGACCCTGGACAAATCACTTAACGCTGTTTGCTTCAGTTTCCTCATCTGTAAAATGAGCTGGAGAAGGAAATGGCAAACCATTCCAGTATCTCTGTTAAGAAACCCCAAATGGGATCACGAAGAGTCAGACATGGCTGAAACGATTCAACCACAACAACCTTGTAGTGTTGTTTTGGGGGCCAAATGAAATCATATACATGCATATCACTATATGATAGGATCCTAGACTTATAAATGGAAAGAATCTAATATTTAATCCAATCCTTTCATTGTACATCTGTGGAAATTGACACATAAAGAGATTAAGTGATATAGGATCTTATATCTAGTAAGTATCTAAGGCAGAATTTGAACCCAGATCTACCCGATTCAAAGTTTGGTATTTTATTTACTCTGCCACATTGCCTTTCATATATAAATGTTAGTTAGATTAATTATTATTTTTATTATTATTGTTACAACTAAGAAAATGGAAGTCTGTAGAGATTAAATGACTTAGCCAGTATCACACAGATAGTAAGCCTAATTAGAGGCAAAATTTCAACCAAATTCTTCTGGCTCCAAAGCCAGTGTTCCTTCCGCCAAGGAAAGAGCCTTCAGGTCTAACACACTTTCCCATGTACTGTACCACGCCATGGTTATACCCTTAAAGGATGACACTTTGATTATTCTCAGTGGAAAATATTGAATGAATCCTATAGACCGAGTGTACCCAGGCTTTATACCAGTCAGTCCCTCATTAACACTACGTTAGCACTGCTGTTGTTGAGACTTAAATGGAATAGTCTGCACGACATATGAACTCACATACTTTTAGCAAAGGAAATGCCGACAGAAACAATTCTGTTAATTCGACAAACAGCCAACATTTATTTGCCTATTTATAAATACATTTAAACACCCCAGTATTTATAGACCTGTAATCTCTTAGATGTATTTCCTCCAACAGTGTACATCTTCACAACTTCTCCATGCCTTCCTAGCCCATAGGAGGCTTCTCTCTCAAGTCTTATTTTAAATATATCATACATGCTCTGACCTGTGTGTTTGGAAGCCTTTCTCTAGTTTTCCTGATGCTATAAAACACAGGCACCGATGGAGCACACAGTCTGTCTGTCACTTTTCACTCACTTTTGCTAAGGGAAGCATTTATGTAAGCCATAGCAAAGTTAAGAGTAATCTAAGGGCTATTGTGACTTCAGTG
Source organism: Phalanger gymnotis (assembly GCA_028646595.1). Classification (NCBI taxonomy): domain Eukaryota; kingdom Metazoa; phylum Chordata; class Mammalia; order Diprotodontia; family Phalangeridae; genus Phalanger; species Phalanger gymnotis. Next base: position 141,053,190 of record CM053626.1, on the reverse strand, counting down.
AGATGATGGATGTAAAAGCACCTGGGAGAATATAAAGCACTATGATTATGTAAGGTATGATTAAAAAAATTGTGCTCAATTGGGGCCAAAGAGAAAGAGACAGACAAGGGTGCTAATGGATTTTCTAGAGTAATAGGGAATATATAACAAGACAAGGTTAGTGAAGGAAATTTTTTTGTTTATGTTTTGACCTTGGTTTTCCTTGTCTTGTCCAGTGCAGTGTCATTCAGGAGTTTGATCTTACTGTTGATTAGCATAAAAGTTTTGACCTCCTTAGGCATTCCGGGGGGCTCACCATATTGGTATCAGGCTTAGTGTCAACACTGATAGGCTTTAGTCTTCTTACTTCAGTTCAGAACTCCTAAGCTCAAGCAATCCACCACCCTCATCCTCTCTAGTGACAAGTATAACACCCATATACTGGGGAAAATTTCTCAAAAGAGGTGAAACATAAGCTATATTTCAAAGGAGGAAAGTGATGTGGATGGTAATCATATGAAACAGGCCATCAGACACGCATATAAAGAATAGTATGAGTTCAAACTCAGGTTTAGCTAAGTTGTGGGTTGTGATAATAAGCAGGTTTGCCTGGCAGGAACAAAGGAGTGTGACCTGAGCTGGACTGAGAGATTCATGCAATTAAGTGCTGCTGGGAAGGGTAATTGGTGGGAACCCTAGAATGCTATGAATGGGAGGCTTGATTCAATTTAGCCATTATGTATTTCTGAGAAAAAGGAATCGATCACTTCTGAATGATTCAATTCAGTCCAACAAACACTTATTAAGTGCCTACTATAATCAAAGATCGGCTAGGTGAGGGGAAATAGTTCTATTTGTGGATAGTTGATATTATACTAGGAGAGATGGTGGCTAGGTCCCAGTTTCTTCCTTATAGTGAATAATCCATTGTGGTTCGATGGGAGGTTGTAGAGGGAATTCTTGTTCAAACAGGGGTTGAACCACATGATTTCCTGAAGTCTCATCCATTTCTGAGTTTCTGCAATTCTAAATGTTTAATTAGAAAGGCATCTTATTCACTACTGTCTTCTACTGCCTTCTTTCCCCAATGTCAGAAATTTTTTTCCATGAAAATTCTTACTTAGAAATTCAGCTCTTGACAGCTGTGAAAGAAGAGCCGAGTCCTTTAAAATAATTAATTAGTTGATTCTCACTATGTAAATCAATTACCTACTTACTGGTTTATTATCATTAATAATAATTACTATCGTTTTTGTAGCACTTTTAAGGTTTGCAAAGGGATTTGCAAATATATCTTCTCATTTTATCCTCACAAACAACTCTCGGGGGTAGGTGCTATTATTATTTCTGTTCTTACTGATGAGGAAACTGAGGTACATGGAGGTTAAGTGACTGGTCTAAGGACCCATCCATAGTGTCTTTAAGACATCTCTAATTAAAGTTTAGTGATTTTTCCTAATTCTTAGACTATGACACCAACTTAAACTGGAAATCAAAGGAACTTAACTATTCCTCTTTCAAGTTCAGTTAGGTGGCCAAGTGGGTAGGGTGTTGAAATCAGGAAGACCTGAGTTAAAATCTTGCCAAGGCAGCTTGCCAGCCTTGTGACCCTGAGTAAGTCACTTAAACTTTCTCATCCTCAGTTTTTTTTTAATCTGTAAGGGAACAATAATAGCACATACGTCACAGGGTTGTTGTGAGGATTAAATGAGATAAGATGTATAAACTACTTGGCAAACCTCCAAACACTATATAATTGGTAGCATTATTAAGTTCCAGACCCTGATTAGGACATAATATTTCTCTGATACAGAAATAAGTCTCGTTCTGATTCTGAAGACTTAACTAATTGAGACAGTAGGAATGGATGTGTACCTTTTTGGAGCAGTTGCCTCAGTATTTTATACAAATACAGAAAAAGTGGACATCCCTAACTCTAGTTGTTTCACAGGTGGTACAATGAAGAACACTGCGCTGAGAATCGGGCGAGAGCTGGGTTTCAAATTCTGTGGTGGGAAATAGAGAATTTCTAAGTTCACTTCGAATAAAGTTTGCAGTACTCTGCTTGAGGAGTATAATGGTGACCAGCTACAGATGCCAGATTACCTCCTTTTTTGATCCTTATTCTCCTTATCTGTAAAATGGGGATAATAATACCTATGCAGAACTAAATAACAGTGTGGTGTAGCAGATGGCATGCTGGACTTGGAATCAAGAAAACCTCGGTTCAAATTCTGCCCTGATAGTTTTAAACTATGGGATCCTGAGCAAGTTTATCTCTGTGTGCCTCAGACAACTTCACAGGATTCACTCAGGTTATATCTGCGTTGGTGGAGGAGGTTCTCACACCAGGAGTTCCCCATACTGCCAAAATTACATATTCCCCCAGGAATTCCACAGGAATACCGACCTTATGGAGTTGGTATGAGGCTTAAATGAAATAATGTATATTAAAGAGCTTTGCAAACCTTAGAGTACTGTGTGAATGTCAGCTATTGTCATTAATTATCGTTATTATATAATTAATAACAATTACTATTTTTATCATTTTATCATTGAGGAACCAGTACTCTATTATGGGGCTTAGGTACTGACCCTGTGATTTCATTGGTATAATGGACTCCTGGATTAAGAAAACTACCTTTGGGTAGGTAGGTGGTTGAGTGAGTAGAGCACTGACCCTGGAGTCAGGAAGACTTGAGTTCATAATCTGGCCTCAGATAATTGACACACTTACCAGCTGTGTGACCTTGGGCAAGTCACTTAACCCCAAATGCCCTGACTTCCCCCACCCCCCAAAAAAAACTAACTTCACGGATGCAGATTAGGACATTAAGAAATAATTGCAGAGGGCCGCATAGCCAAATAAAAGTCAGAGTCAGGATTGAACCCAGGTTTTCTTGTTTCCAAGGCCAGCTCTGTACCTCCTATGCCACACAACCTTTGTTATACCCCCTAATGTTAGCATATTCCATTTAGAGAATAATCAGGTGACTGTCGTTCACTTGTTTCAGTCATGTCCAACTCTTTTTGACCCTTTTGGTATTTTCTTGGCAAAGATACTAGAGTGGTCTTTCCACTTCCTTCTCCAGATCATTTTACAGATGAAGAACCTGAGGGTTAAGTGACTTGCTTAGGTCACTCAGCTAATAAGTGTTTGAGGTCAGATATGAATTTAGGTCTTCCTGACTCCAGACCTGGCATTCTATCCACTGTGCCAACCAACTGCTCTAATCTGATGACTACTATAAAACAAAACACTGATACCCGTTCATTGAAAAAAATTAAATTAGGTAAGATTTATGGATGTTATTAACATGCTTTGTTCTATTTAAGTAAATGGTAAATTCTGTTTATAAATAGAAATTATCATACCCAATTAGTACATAACACTGACTCATTCAAGAATCCGTATAATTTAAGGACAACTTTGGTAGAAAAGAGTAAACCATTCACTAACTTGAAAGGGATGAAAGCATGCTGGCTCCAGGCAGTAAAATCCAGTTTAGGAGAGTTGCCTGGAAGTTGTTTTCAATTATTGACTTATGTGAAATGAGTGTTTAATCTAGGTCATTGTAAAGCAGAAACCTTATCAAAAGTCATTCAAAGTAATTTTCACACCCTGATTCAGCATAAGCATAGAGGCAGAGTCATAAAAACTGAAGTACCCTAATTGGTCAGCCATCTCAGCCTCGTTGGCAGTAAGGGGGTAGAGGGAAGAAATAAAGTCTGATTTTCATACTCATACCACTATAAAAACTGATCCTTTCCAGGTCAAATAGAAGTGTTTCTTCATTAGCCATTGTCACGGCATGCTCTGGGAACTAGAAATCAGTACTATCAAATGATGGTCATTTAAATGAACTCAAATCAGTAACAGTGACTTTTCTTTTGATGGGGGACAGGGAGTGTAGTGCCATGTCATAAAGCTCAGGATGAATTGTGAGCTCTATAAAATCGCATGGGCACTGCTAAGCCTGCTTTTATAGGTGTGAGATTTGGACCTGCTGTCAACAGCTTGCTCAGAATGAGTTTCATTAGTGACAGTTGTGCTGTCCTTAACATGAAGCAGTAGGAGAAAGACTCCAATAATAGAGTTGTAAAGAAAGAACAGTGAGTCCAGACTGGATAATAGTATTCAAGGGCAACTTTCAGTGTTTGAAAATAAGATACCTAAAGTTCTCCAGAGATAGCTTTGGATTGGAGGCGATACAAAGGGAGAGTTTGGGGAATGGAACTTGAGTTTGAATCTTGTCTTTGCGACATCTGTGCAACCTGTTCTACCTTAGGGAAGGACCTTAACCTCTCTAGGTTTCAGTTTCCTCAAATGTAAAAGAAAGCATTAGGCTAGATTCCTTAGGACTCCTTCAGCTATAGATTTATGGTCCTATGATTTTATAAATGAGGGCTCATTGAAGACAGAGGAAAATTTTTTTTTCACTTTGTACAATTGTTATAGCCATATAAAGTAAGGAACACAATGCCTACGTGTTATCTAAATGGGTCTTGCTATCCAAAAGAGACATCACCTGGAGCTGAATAGGGAAACATCTGGCAGGCAGAGATGAAAATCATTATAAACCTGATAGGTAATGTCACAAAACCCAATTGACCTGAACTTAGTGAATTGGCTAACACAGATTCTGAAAATATAGCTGGAGAGAACTGAAAAGAGAAAGTGGAGGGGAACTTGTCTACCTTTTACACATGTTTCTAGTTCCCTTCAAATGAAATTTAGATATCATAGTAGCTTAGGCTGGAAGAAGCCACAATTTAGATAACTACATTGGGGGTTTGGAGGGAAATGTGGAGGGAAATACATATGGAAATAGCTACGGTTTCTAAGCCAGCTGTGAGAACAGGGGGCAGGGGGAAACACTTCATTAATTAGGGACCTTTTTTTTTTAACAGTACAAGCGTGATGGAAGAGCTTACAGAAAATTAAAACTGTGAATCATTCTAAATTAAAAGGTGGCAAGCACTATGAACAGATAGTGCTACAGTTTCCTCTGCCTATTTTTTTCACTGGCTCTCTTCTTCTCCCAAGTACCATTTTCACGTTTTGCTTTGGTAAGGAAAACCATCACGCCAGTTCTATTTAACCATATCACTTCATCTCAGTTTTTCATCAGCTCTTGGGAAGAAGTAAGCCTATGAAATGATCATATTAGCCAATTAGCTATGACATCGCTGAATTCAGATGTTTTAATGGAGATTTTAGAGACCCAGATAAAGACCTACAAGTCACAATGGAGTAATTAAGATAGTAGTCAGGACCTAAAACAGAAACAGTGCCTGTAACAATCATTTATTTTCTAATTCTACATGGGGATTGGGGAGTAGCAGCAGCCATGTTAGGGTATGGAAAGAACCCACTACTAGAATTTCCTCTTGTTATTGAATATATAATTGTTCACTCAGTATTAAGGGCTCTCCAAGCTGTACCTGACCAAAACCTATTTAAGGGAAAGGGACAGTTTAGAAGACTTCTCTTTTCCCTCTTAGACCATTGAATACCCAACCTGGTCAGGCAGTCTGGCCTCCTAATTGTAGTGTCATTTTTTGATGTGTCTATGGCATATGAAGGGGACTAAGCAGGAATTATCTGCCATTCAGAATGACTGGTATGCCTTGGATGCCCTGTCCCAACTCAGGATATCGTACTTGTGTGACAAGGTTCTATTGGGTTCTCCATGTCATCTGGGCTAGTTGATAGGAATGAGAAAACCAAGTCAATCACGTAATATGAGTAGAAACTCATTGTTGTCAGGACTGTTGGAAATACAGAAGCAGACCTGGGGAAGTAAGCTTTTTTTGGGGGGAGGAGTTATCTTTGTCCCCGAGGTAGATTGATCTGAGACCCAGCTGTGGGTCCTCTGGGAAGTTTTTGAGACTTTGGCAGGGAACTCCTGGGACCATGGGAGCCATTTCTCTGGCTGATTTCTTTCACCTTTTTGTCTATGGCTTTAATTCATTTTTATCCTCTGGTCTCCTTTTAAACCACCTGCAAAATTACTTCTACAGAAGAGATTGGATTTGTTATGATTTTATATGATTTTAGTAAAAGGACCATTTGCTTAAAGTTTAAGAGGGTTTCAAACCCTCTGTTACCATTGTACAGTGATTCATTTTATCAGTTGCAGGATAATAACTGACTCTGACCTTATAAATAATTTCTACTTTCAATCCTAGTATTCTGACTACTCATTTAGTATGACAAGCAAATATTCAGTTAGTGTTGGATACCTTACCTATAGTCTTACCTATGAAGAAAAAAAAGAGTAACATCAAATTTTAAAAATATACACAGAAGAAAAGAAATATAAAAGGTGATCCAAATAGAGCAATTTGTCATTAATTTGTTAAAATTAGCATTACATATTTTAAAGAATTATATAGTACCATATACATATATAGAATATATAGCACTAGACTCATGTATGTATATGTGTTTCTTGAAAAACAAATTATATATGACAAATTCGCAGTTCCTTTTTCAATGATCTTTCTTATTTCACCTGAATTATTTAACCTGCATGCCTAGATTATTCCAAATTTACTAGAACAATTGTATGACCTTTAACTTAACTTCTTCATTTGTACCTGGCTCTATATTTGAAGAGTTTTGTATGTTATGCTGGGATTTCTACGTGCTCAACATTAGCAACAACATACTGTTTGGCAGTCAGGTCAACAGTAATTTGAAATGCGGCAGCTTTTCAGCACCACTCACAGAAAGTGAAAATAAATTTCTCTGTTAGGATTTTATAGTCCATCACAAGCTAGCCCTGATCTACTTTTCCAACCTTATTTATGCATTACTTTGCTCCCTATACTCTACGACCCCCAAAAGATGAGTTTCTTGCCGTTCCTTACACATGGGATACCATCCATCACCTCTGATCTATTGCATGGCTGTTCTTTCTTATCTGGAATGTACCTCCACCTCTTGGAATCACTTGGCTACTTCAAATCAGTTCCATCTCTGCCTGCTACATGTAGCCTTTTTTGTCTCCCCAGCTGCTGATGCCCCACCCACCAATTTGCCATATATTTATTTTAATAATATTTTATTATATTGTCTATTAATGTATTATTATATTAGGTAAGACATTATCATATATAAGATATAAAATATGTCTTATACATTATTAATATAATATATAAGATATATACAATATATCATATTCTGTTATGTATTCTATATGATATTATTATATTGTTAGGATATTCTATAAGGGTAGCATGCATGTTATAATAGATTAAATGGTACATTACATATGACCCATGTGTCATGATATATCATAGGTAATGTTATGATAGTATATCCTATTAAATACAACATATATACCATAATATGTGTGATATATTGCTATATGATATAACACTGTAATATATCATAATGTATTATATATAAAATATATTAATGTGTTTTTATATGCACTTGTCTCCTTCATAGAATGCCGGATCCTTAAGGGCAAGGACTGTTTTCCTTCTGTCCCTTTATTTTCCACACCTGGCATAGGTTCTGATAGGTAGCAGACTCTCAGTCACTGCTTGTTGGTTGATTAATGGATTCAAATAAAAGTAGGAAAAAGAAGTGGGGATATATTCTTTAGTGATTAGTGAGATTTAAAGCTTTGTGCCTTTAGACACTCTGTGCCATGGACAACTATTCTGGGGATTGAGTCCCTAGTCTATCATCCACCATAGAAGATTCAGCTCAAGTGCCTTCTACAGAAAATCGGTAATGCCTTCCTCCAGGAATTGCATTGTTTCTACCTCATACGTGCTCTATATGAGCATATTGTTTCCCCATTAGAATAAGTTTCTTGAGGACACAAGCTATTTCTGTTTATTTTGGGTATATGTAGTGCCTGGCAAATAATAGGCTTTTCATGAGTAATTTCGAATTCACTGAAATAATGTGAAATGGGGAGAAAATTTGTAACCCAAAATCATGTGGAAATCAATGTTGAAAACTAAAATATTAAATAAAATGATAAGATTTTTTAAAAAAGAAATAATGTGACCCTGGGCAATTCTTGTAACCACATCTCTGTGAAATGATGTTTTCCACCTCTGCCTCATAGTTATATAGGAAATTAGGGAGCTGCAAAAGCACTTTGAATTTCTTTAGAAGAAAAGCAAACACTAACTTCTGACTTTAATAATTATTGGTATCCAGTACCAAGCACAGTGCCTGGTACATAATAGGTACTTAATAAATGATTGCTAATTGACCAATATGCTGAAAGAAAATAAAATTTTCACTCATAATGTCTAGTGTGAGATAGTAGGAAAACTGAATTTGGAGTTGAAGGAACTGGGTTTGAATTCTTCCTGTCTGTGAAACTTTGTAAAGTCACTTAATCTCTCTTTGTATCAGTTTCCTCATTGGTAAAATGAGAGAGTTGGATTCAATTACTTCTGGAGCCCTTCTAGGTCTAAATCTATCCTATGATCCTTTGGGGAAGCTAAGTGGCACAAAGGATAGAGCACCAGGCCTGGAGTCAGAAGACCTGAGCCCAAATCCTGCCTCAGACGCTTGCTAGCTGAGCAAGTCACTTAACCCTGTTTGCCTCACTTTCCTTGTCTGGAAAGGGAAATAGCAAACCACTCTAGTATCTTTGCTAAGTAAACCCCAAATGGGCTATGAAGAATCTCAAAGGACTGAACTACAACAAATGATCTTTATCTCCAGGCTCAGAAAGTCCTTTAGAGCCTGAGATATGAGACAATAGGGTAACAATAAAATAAAAATCAAGTGCTCAAACATCAGGCTCAAAAGATTTTCAATAAGTATGGTCTGAAAATCTGGTGAATACTATATTACCATAAACACAACTTGGGGACAAAAATTTTTAATGTAATTCAGTTCCAAGAGGGGAGAGTTCCTCTTCTGAGTAAGTAAAAAGACTCATAGCCCTATCTCCTTTCTATTTTAATGAGGTTCTGCTGCAATGAAAGTATAATAGTAAATCATTTGTAAAGCACTCATATTCACAGAGTTTTATGTACTCATAATAAAAATGGAATGATATAGGGCTCAGCGCCCAGGATACTCTAAATAGAAGCAAGCCAGAAATGCAAAGTAATGAACACCTGAACAAAGAAAATATACTGTAATGTAAATGATATAAAAAGATTAGTAATGTGACCTTGGGCAAGTCATTCAACCACTGTGGACCTCAATTTCCTTATCTGTTAGTGAAGGGTTAGACTAGAACCAGATGATCTCTAAGGTCCCTCTTAACTCCAAATCCCATAATTCTCTGGTACTCGAACATAAGTACTGGCCAAGACTTAGAGAGGATATGGTTAAAAGAAGAATTCCTGTAAGTAATTTCAAAAACTACTGTGATCAGTTGAATTTGGACTTTGAATCTGGACAAAAAAGGAAGAATAGTGGTACTTCATGCAAACTCAGTTTCCTTTTGCTCATATAAACCTTTTTTGGGTCCAATTCATTTCTTCTGTTAGGTAAGCCAGTAAAATTTAAATACATTATGAATTTTTGTTTTGTTGTTTTTTGAGCCACCAAATCTCAAAAAAAAAAATTGTGCTTTCCAAAGCTACCCATGAATAAGACTCGAAGTTATTTAATCCTTTATTAACTATAAAGCAGCATGGCCAATTCATTCATTCTTTTTAGTATTTCATTTTTTTAAAAATTCAGTTATCAGAGCCCTAAATTGAATGATCAAAGCATTTGTACATGCTGAAAGATAATTGCCATAGGACTGCAGTGACTTTATACCTTTAAATACATGTTTACCAGTTTTCAATAGTCTTTCTTTTCTTATTCATGCTATTACTATTTATATTCCTATAATACCTAATCATTATCTTTTGGGATTATGCTTACTAGATTCCCTTTATCTGAACCAATTAATCATACTGTCTACTTTCCGTTTCTTCCATTCCCTGTGTTGTATTTCTGGGATTGTTCTTTGCTTAACTTCTCTTCTCAAGATAATGTGACCAGTGCTGACTATGTACATCTAGAGATGGTAGGCCATTGATAGAGATTTGCTTTTCACAATCCTTTCTCTCCATATAGTGACCCTTAAAAATACATACATTATAGGAAGAGGTTAATGCATTAAAACTACTAATGCCTTAGTGTGGACTACTTTATTAAGGGTTTTCTGCCCTGGAAAAAGAGACTAGAAGAGCATAGAAACAATAGTCCTCTGGATTTGAGAAAAAGGGAGAAAAGGACATAGAAAGTAGAAGTGAGGGACAAATATATGGTTTTGTCTAGATAGACAGGCAGGCAGACAGACAGACAGACAGATAGATATAAATGATGGATGGATGGATGGATGGATGGGTAGATGGATGGATAGATGGATGGATGGATGAATGGATTGGTTGGTTGTTTGGTTGTTGTCCTTGGTTCTCAAAGAGTACCAAACTGACATCACTATGTTGGGGTCAAGGGTACAATGTGTCCAGCTGTGGCTGATCAGACCAATATGAGCTCAGAATGTTCTACCACAGGACAGGCACAAATAGTCCATGTGAACATTTGGGCTGGAGATGTCTCTAAATTTGTGTATCTCATGTTTCTTTTGAGCTACTGCAATTCTGCTTTGCTCATAGAGCATAGCACCTTCTTTGATTCAGGCATGCCATGTTGGGTGACCCTTTGCCAGCATCTCCCATATCAGGCAACCACTTCTAAAGTACTTCAGAGAGACTTTGAGAATGTCCTTCTATCTAATGGATATATGGAGAGAACATTTATTAAGGGAATACTATATGCCAGTCACTGTGTTAAGTACTAAGGTTATAAATACAAGCAAACAATATTCCTTTTCTTCAAGGAACTTATATTCTAAGGAGAAGACAAGATATAAAGGAAAACTGGAAAGGAGCTGGAAGGGATGCATTGGAGAAGTCAAGGAAGTGAAGTGAAACTTGCGTTCTAGCTTGGACTTCTTCCCTCATTTTCATCCCCATTAGAGCCCAAGTTGGTTCTAGAAGCAGAGAAGCTAGAGATGAAGGCCAGAGTGGAAGAGCCGTGATCGAGATGGCCATGCAATATGCTTGCTACTATAGGTTTCTTTTCTTTGTTGCCTTCCCATTTGCCTCTGTGTCTTGGAGGGATGGTGTCTCAGCAGATCTTAGCAGTTAAATAGACTTGGTAGTGCTTAGATACCTTTAGCTTAGACAATGGGAAACCCTGGAGTTGCATATGTGAACCTTATTTCATATTACACTCCAGCAAAGGTGGTTTCTTATTTTATCCTTGATAGCAGCCCTGGGGATTTGGTAAATAGGGAAGATTGAGGTCTGCTATTATCCTCTTCATCTCAATTACATGATGATAGCTGTGGGTAAATGGCATCACTTAGTTCAATATCCTGAAAGCCCACTGAGGCCTGATTGTTAATGGATTTACTTTTCCTTCTCTGTTGGTCAGTGAAGTCAGTAGACAGGAGGCCATAAGCACTGAGCAGCTGGAGCATTTGACTATCTTTATATACTACCTATTACGACTTCATACAAAGCTTTTTTTAAGAGAATAAAGGCTGCTCTCAGAAGTCTTATTTTAAAATGCTAATTTCCTTTTCGGTTCTTTAGACTATTTCAGTGACACATAATATCATCAGTTATAGTTCACAACATATTTAGTGCAGAGCTTCAGAATGTAAGAAAAATAAAATCATGTATCCAAGATTTCTGAGATCGTACTATAAGCTCTTTCAAATCCATGATTCTTACATTGTAAGAGAGCATATTTGAGTTTCTATGTTTTATTTGACAGATTCTGAATAATAACAACCAATATTCATATAATATTTTAAGGTTAACCTAACAACTCTATGAAGCAGGCATAACAGGTATTATTATCTTCATTTTATAGATGAGAAAAATGATAAGTGACTTGTTCACGTTCAAGCAGTTAGTGTCAGAGGCAGATTTTGAACTTAACTCACTCCTAACTTCAAGTACAGAATTCTCCCCACTCTTACAAGCATTCTGTGTAGAAAATAGATTTTGCTCTTTGGAGTGTGCCTCACTGAAAAAAATAGGATGCTGAACATTGTTCCATTTTAAGTTTATTAAATGAAAAAAAAAACAAATACGTATCAAACTAGGATGAACATCAGAATCTTATCCAATTCTCCCAGTCCAAGTCCAGTATTTATACAGTTCTTAATGGGAGTTGTGTGCTAAAGAATAAAACCCAAACTATGTAATTGTTTAACTATAAAATTCTACCTTCTAATTTTAACTCAGCATGAATGTATTCAATAAGGAGAAGGGGAGTTGAATTCTGCTTAATATCATGCATTAAAAAAGTTTGAATATACTAATTTGCTGATTTTGAAAAGTATTTTTAAAAAGGATAAGTTAGGACTCCTCATGAGAATAATGTTTAGATAACCAAAAATTGTTTTTTCTTATTATTCTTTCTCATAGGCTTTCACCTCTATCACAAGTTGCCTACAATAGTGCCTGAAAGCTGTCTTCTTATCATGGTTGGACTTCTACTAGGTGGGATTATATTTGGAGTAGATGAAAAGTCTCCACCTGCAATGAAGACAGATGTATTTTTCTTATATCTCCTTCCACCCATTGTTCTTGATGCAGGATATTTTATGCCAACTCGTCCTTTCTTTGAGAACATTGGCACCATATTCTGGTATGCTGTTGTAGGGACCCTTTGGAATTCTATTGGCATTGGGATCTCTCTCTTTGGCATCTGCCAGATTGAAGCTTTTGGCTTGACTGACATCACTTTGCTACAGAGCCTGCTTTTTGGCAGCTTGATTTCAGCTGTGGATCCCGTGGCTGTGCTTGCTGTCTTTGAAAACATTCATGTCAATGAACAACTTTACATCCTGGTATTTGGAGAGTCACTGTTGAATGATGCTGTGACAGTGGTAAGTAATTTTTTCCGAATCAAATTCTTGCTATTGAGTGATAATAAGTCCTACTTCCATGTTTTGTTTGCATGCAAATTCCTAATCTGGAAATGCTAAGAAGATGTGTCCAGCACGGTTGTGCTGCATTCAAATCCTAGATCATACAAGCTAATTTTTAATGTCAAAGGAGACTTCAAAGTAATGCTGATGTATGAATCTCTAATGAGTTACCATGCTGAGTTATTCCCAAAACAGTACTCTTTGATCATAATTCAAGGGATTTCAGGTCCCCAAGTTATTGATGAGAGCTCATGCTAACAATATATTGTACATATGATACAATGACATTATACAGATCAGAAAATGGGTAGATAATGCCTAATAATAAATAAGCCTCTTTGGCTCTGTCATTTCGAACTGTTAATGAGGAGTTTTGTTGATGAGGATTCATTTTTATTTTGTTAATGATTTTAATATAGATTTATTATTCCAGCCTGGCTTTCTCTTGTGATGCAATAGATATGTATCTTTTTTTTTTATCAGTGGATAGGATGAAAATTAATTTATGGGATAGCATTTACTTTGGGGGCAATGGAGTTTATCCATCATCAGCACTGAAAGTTTGGAGCCCCAGTATGAAACCCTAGGAGGGCAGTAGGGAGAGAGAGGGCTTAGTTTCCTGCTCCCCTCACCCCCCACCTACATCCTGCTGCCACACTCAGGCACTGTTGGAAAAGAGCTGATTGAACTTCCCACCAACTAAAGAAATTTAAAGCTGTTACTAATTAGGTAGATCATTTGTTGCAGAGAAAAAAGAAAAGGTACCCCTAGGACTCAGGGGTGGGGAACCTGTGGCTTTGAGGCCACATGTGACCCTCTGGGTCCTCAAAGTGCAGCCCTTTGACTGAATACAAGCTTCACAGCTATAACTCATAGTCTTAGGCAGGTTTGTGCTGTGAAGGGCCACACTCGAGGACCTGGAGGGCCACATGTTGCCTCGAGGCCACAGGTTCCCCACCCCTTCCGGATTAAACCAAGCATCCATGTCTTTTGGATTATTTCTGGTTATTTATTATTCACCATTTCCCATCATTAGTAGAGATACTGCAAAGATGACTCTGTGCTTTCATCTATAAAGAACGATTTCCATATTTTTATTAATCCACTCAGTTTTTTCCTTTTGAAATGGAAGAAGGTATGATAAAAGGAGATGATATATTAAAGACAAAAGAACTGAGGTAATGGAAATAATCTAACCCTTATTAGTAGGCTTATAACTCAGTCTAGTAACAGCCACCTGTAATGTATCTGACCTGGGTTCAAATCTTTCACCTGATTCTTAACAGCTTTTGTGACCTTGTGACCTTGAACAAATCATTGTGACTGTGGGCCTTAGTTTCCTCATCTATTAAATGAGGAGATTGGACTAGACAGCATCTGAGGATTCTTATTACTTCCTACTTTAGATCTCTGATCCTGTTGCTTTACAATCAGATGTTTTCTTTAGTCATGACAGTTAATCCAATTAGTAAATATTTTATTGACAAAGAAATTCTATTCTTTTGTAGGTGGAAACTTTATTACACTCCATAAGTTACACTCCATAAGCCATAAATCCTACTTATTTAATCCACTATTTGTTAACAGTGATTTGTTAATAACTTATCTGGACTGTTTTTTAGCTGGAAACATTTTGCACCCCATTAAGATTCCCAGAAGAATCCAGTTCTTCCATGATGACTTGCATATGAATTTGTGCACATCTTTCCCCTGACAAGGCATTTTGTTGTTATTGTTATTCAGTCATGTCCGGCACTTGGTGACCCTGTTTAGGGTTTTCTTTGTGAAGACACTGAAATAGTTTGTCATTTCCTTCTCCAGCTCATTTTACAGATGAGGAAACTGAGTCAAATAGGGTTGAGGGACTTGCCCAGGGTCACACAGCTTTTAATTGTCTGAGGCCGGATTTGAAATCATGTTTTCCTGAGTCCAGGCCCCAGCACTCCATTCCCTGTGTCACCTAGCTTGCTTTGATAAAACACAGAAGAATATATAAATTCACGCAAAAGTCATCATGAAGAAACAGAATGTCTTATGAATCTTCATGGGTCTCATATCGTAAGACTAGTAGGATTCCTAGAAGGGTACTAGTGAATATTGAAAAAGGGGATGAATCAAAGAGAAGTAATAGCCATGTGCTCTCTACCTGATGTTTCTGTGTAGGGAAGTTTATAGGCGTTGAGAAGTCAGGTTAAACCATTAATGTAAAATTTAGAATTAGATGTCATGCCTACACACTACTCTGCCCCTCTCTTATTTTAATTTAATGGTTCAGTAATTTATTCCAGGGCTTCTTAAACTTTTTCCACTTACGACCCTATTGGCACTTTTTAAACTATAGGTCATGACCCCATATGAGGTAATGACCTACAGTTTGAGAATATTCATTTTTTAAAGAATTGGGATGTAGAAGAACTTTATCAATTGCACAAAATCGTAGTTAACAGGAGGACAGAAATGCCTCTACCTCCCCACTGTGGATCCAGACCATGTTAGTCCCATAGATACGCAAAAGAACCTTTGGTAAAATGATATTTCGTGTGTGGAGGCTCATTACAGACCTATACTTTGCTAATAAGATCCAGAGGCACATGCAGGGCAGTGATGGATGTTTCAGCATAGAACCATCAGGGGAAAAAAATGATTGTGGAAAGAGAGGGAGTGCTGACACAGGCTGGGGCAGTGGGCCAAGCCAAGGAGCTGCCATTCCAAGTCTGAAAGGAAGAACAAGGACAGAAAAAGAAGGAAGAGCTATCCAGCCCAAACAAAAAGGAGTGTAGTTATTCTTTAGATGTGGAAGTACTTGTCACATGGCCAATGGGTATAGGTCAAAAGTATGGTGCAGTAGTTGCAAATGAAAGAGACTTTCATAGCACAGTATACATTCTGTCAGGGAAAGGACACACCAAAGAATCCTATGGTTCTGGCTACACAATGCCAAAATATCAGTCAATTCAGTTGAAAATTCAGTCCAACAAATGAATATTGTAGCTGCCTAACACCAAATAATTGGGTTGACTGACTTATTTTTCACTGAATTGCCTAAATTTTTTTTTTTACTGACTTGTCCAGATGTTTGAGGTCGTGGAAATACAGCCTGAGATATCTCATGTTCACTAGGTAGGTGCTATCAAGGAGTATTAATGGAGATGTTTTATGAAATATTTTTGGATTAATTATTCCATTCTTGTTACAAGGCATATTTAAGGCTCTCTGTAATGAGGAAAGTGGTAGGAAGCCCAAGCCCATGTTAAAAAAAAATTTCAAGTCACTTGGATCTAACAGAGTTAGGGTTGGAATTTTTTTAAGAGGAGAAGCATTTGCTTATACGTCAATATCTTGGTGATAAAGAGAAAAATGGGAAAATATAGCGATTAGTAATTTATCTATTGTTGACCCAAACATTGTTAGTTTTATAGCTTCTTGATTCAAAGGAATCTATTGGGGTGCATGCTGTTCTAGGTATGTAAAATTCAATAGCCAGTCAGTCCATAAACATTTAAGTATCTATTTTAAAAAGTCAGGCACTGTGCCAAGCACTGGGGATGAAATGAAAGGCAAAAAGACAGTCCCTGTTCTCAAGGAATTCACAGTCTATATGCAAGAGACAGTGTGTAAATAACTATGTAAAAACAAGTTATATATAGGAGAAATTTTAAGTAATCAGTGGAGGGAAGACACTAGAATTAATAGAAATTTGGAAAATTTTCCTGTTGAAGGTGAGATTTTAAAGGAAGCTAAGGAACTCAGGAGACAGAGGTGGTGATGGAAAGAACTCTATGCATGGGGTTAGCATGTGAAAAGGCCAGGTGTTGGGAGATGGGCGATGGGGTGCCTGGTGTGAAGAATGTGGTAGGGTATAAGATGTGAGAAGACTAGATAGGTGGGGAAGATATGTGTGACAGAGAGAGGGTTTTTTATTTTATTCTGGTGGTGATAAGAAGACACTGGAGTTTATCGAGTAGGGAGATGACATGATCAGATCTGTGCTTTAGGAAAATCGTTTTCATGGCTGAATGGAGGATAGACTGAAATGGGAAGAGACTTGTGACAGGCAGACCAACCAGCCCACTATTACACAGTCTGGGTATGACGTAATGAAGGCCTGAACCAGGGTGGTTGGTAGAAGTGTCAGAACAGAGAAGGGAGCATGTATGAGAGATGCTATGAAGGTAAAAATTGGCAGGCCTTGGCAACAGATTGGATATGGGAGGTAAGGGAAAATAAGGAGTTGAGCATAATACCTTGGTTGTAAGCCAGAGTGATAGAGAAAATGATGGTGTCCCTAACAAGAATAGAAAAGTTTGGATGGGATATTGAGGTTAGACTGGGGCATGTTGAGTTGGAGATATTTACAGGACATCCAGTTCAAGACATCCAATAGGCAGTTGGAGATGTGAGACTGAAGGTCAGCAGAGAGGTTGTGGCTGGATAAGTAGATTTGAGAATCATTAACAAAGAGGCAATAGCTGAATCCATGGGAGTTGATGAGATTACTAGTTGAAATAGTATAAAGGGAGAAGAGAAGAGGCCAGGAGGCATGACCTGGATGATTATCTAGCAAAGGAAACTGATAAGGAGCAGTCAGATAAGGAAGAGGGGAGAGAGAGAGAGAGAGAGAGAGAGAGAGAGAGAGAGAGAGAGAGAAGAGTGTCACACAAACATAGAAGCAAAGAGCACATGGTTATATTATTCTATAAGATGTTGTGTGGTATCTACACTTAATTATCCCATTTTAGATTTCCAAAGAACAGAGAGTATATTTACTGTGGATATTCACATTCTTTATTGTGTTTTTCTATTCCCCATTTTTCCATTTCTGTTAAACCCCTTATCCACTAGGCCACATTTGCAAGCATGCTTAGTTTTTCTACCAATAAATACAAATTCAGCTTTTTAATTTATACCATGGAATGGTATTTGTTGTACTACTTGACCTCCAAAAATAAAAATAAATAATGTATTAACTGTCATTCAGTAAATGGGGGCAAATTCAACTTCCTTAGGTGAGATTTTTACTCCCAGAGGGTAGTTTATGGGTATAATTTTGCTTCACTTGATTGGGTGGTGACATCATCATTCTTGAAAAAGTTAATCCAGCCCATTTGTTCACTAGGCAAGTACAATAGGAAGCAGGGGAAAGGTCAGAGAAAAGGAATTTCCTGTGTTGAGTTACTGTCTCTAGAATGAATAAATAAACCAGGTGAAAAATTCTTATACTCACTCATGTCTTCATTGGTATGCAGCACATTAAAGTTGGAAGAGGCATGTTGCCAGTTCTGGAGAGATATAAAAGGAGACCAGGCAGAAAATAACTAAAGACTTAATTATAACTCCATTGATGTACAGCTTTATTGGATTTTAGAGGAATGGTTTTGAAAAAAAAAATGTTTCCTATTTAACTAAAAAACAAGCTCTTTGATAACATCCACAGTTAGGTAAAACATAGGTATAGTCTTATCTACATAGCTTTCTTGTCTGTGTTTTGGTATTATCTCATAATTAAATCATATTTTTCCTATGGTACTCCTTATGAAAGAGAAAGATCTTTGTCCAAGACAATTCCAAAGGACTTATGATGAAAAATGCTATCTACCTTCAGAGAAAGAATTGATGGAGTCTGAATGAAGATCTAAGCCTACTATTTTTCACTTTTTTTAGGGGGGTCTGTGTTTTTTCCCCCACATGACTAATATGGAACAATAGTTTCTGTGCACTTGTATAACCTATATCAAATTGCTTACTGTCCGGGGGAAGGAAGGAGGGAAAGAGGGAGAGAATTTGGAATTCAAAATTAAAAAAATAATAATGTTTAAAATTGTTTTTACATGTAATTGGGAAAATGATAAAATATTATTAAAGTGGGAAAAAAAAAACAAAGGGAAGGGTCTTTGGAGTAGAGAACTTGGAGTAAGGGAACACAATCACAGCTAAGTGAATTAGTCCCATGGAAGTTCATAGAGGTTAAGTGACTTGCCTAGAATGGCTGGGCCATTCAGGAACCAGAGTCTGAGACCTGACTCCAGGTGTAGCTCTCTATTCAGAATACATATAAACCTTTTACTTCCGTGGTATTTTAGGGGGAATATATCTTTCTGGCCTAGGAAGTTGTTCGATTAGAATTCTCTGCCCTTTTTTTATAACTTTTCTGTCACAGGAAAAAAAAGTTTCCTAATTTTTTTTCTTTATAGAAAAATATTTCTTAGTTCCTCAGTTATCAGTGTACAAGCATTTATTGATCACCTACTATGTGCTAGACACTATGCTAAATGCTGAAGATACAAAAAAAAGTAAAAACCAAAGCAAAAAATCAGTCCCTGCTCTCAAGGAATTCACAGTTTCTGAGAAATACTGAGATTTCACAGTATTCTAGACTCAAACACTTATATGAATTCAGTCACTTACATGAACCTTTTGGGCACATGTTTCATTCTTATGACAAAGTTGTTTTTTTGTGTGGTCACTTTAATGTTTTATCTATTTAAATCCCCATGTTGTCTTGATCTTATAACTTGGATTCATTGAGGAAAGTTTGCCAGTTGAGAGGAGTCCAATAAAGTATCCTCAGTCTCTAGTCATTCCCAGTAGCCCTAGTAATAAAATGTAATCTTATGGAATTGGGAAGTAATTAGTAACACTTCTAAATTATTTTTCTTTCTTGAGTCTTAAGTGTGAATCTTAAATTGTTCAGCTAAAAATGAAATAAAATGATCTAAACTTAAATTAGTTCTTATTAAGAGAATATGAGCCATATCTTTGGTTATTAGATAACTCTGGACTCCCAAATTTACCCTGTTACAGAACTTAGAACTTAGACACACCTCATAGTTTAGCCTTGCTAAAATATCATTACCAAATTTACGTCACCCATATGACCTGAGAGAAATCAGTCACCCAACTTCCCCTTTGAAATACAGTAATGCAGTATATAAATAATCACGACCACAAGATACCATTTAAGCATAGCACTTGTGGTAAGGTCAAAGAGTCTTTGGGAACCAACTCTGGGATTGTGGCCAGTTGAAACTGAAATAATTTTATCTTGTGCTGATCATTAGGTGAGAGTTTCAAGGTAAATCAGATGAGATGTTATGGAAAACTTCCTCGTTGGTGAGGAAACATTTTGTGGTCACAAGAGGAATGTGTCTAGCTAAGATGTTCCTTTCCGATTTTGCAGTGGTATCCACACTAACAGTAAGAACGATCAAAATGTATCCTCTGATCCATGGGCCCAAAATAAAACCTCTATGACTCAGTGTTTGCATTTTAAAAACTAAAAGGGACCATATTGAAAACGAAGCATACCTTTAAATAATAATATATAATGCCAGAAAAAATGGAAAAAGATACAGACTTACTTTGATCGAGCCCATGTTGCTAGTCACTTCTTAGAATTTTATACCACTATTCCCATTGTAGCGGACTCTGCAGTGTTAAAGGAGAAATATTGAAGACTTGAATGTATGAAATAACACAGGACAATACAAGGCAGGGTGTAATTCAGGTCCAAATTGTGAAATATCATTGTAAATGCTGTAAGGGAAGGAGATCAGTGAGGACTCCAATGGACAGAGAAGCTTTCAAGTGAAGGTAGCACTGGGACTTAGCAACTTCGAATAGGCTATGAAATGAGTGGAATAGAGGAGGGAAGCCATTCTAGGCAAAGGATACAATTTGAAGGAAGAAGGCACAGAGATGGGAATGAGCATGTTTTCTGTGGGGCATTATGGAGATCAGAGCAGAGTGTGTTAGGGAAGAATGAGAAATGTTTTGCTAAATTGGATGGGGCAAGATTAGGGAAACTCTGAATCCCTAAGCAGAAGACTTTGGCCTAGAGCAGTGAGAAAAAGGGGACTTTTGAAACGTTTTTGAATAGGAGAGGGAGAAGAGAAAAATTATATTGGAGGAAGATTTAATTTTACAATTCTGGATTTGTGTTAGAAAGATGACAATGAGGGAAGCCAGCCAGAAGTCCTTTGCAATAATGTAAATAATTTAGATATGAAGTGGTCGCCTTTGTGTAAGGAGCATTTAAAGTAGTGATTTACAGATACTACTTTTGTAACCTCTCAAAGATACACACACATAAATACAAACACACACACAAACACACATGGTTCATAGTATTCTTGAAATTCAACTGAGAAATTCAAATCAGGAAATATCTATCAATTATAATATGCAAAGCATTGCGATTAGTGCTGAGGGTATAAAGACAAAATTTTTTAAAAATGGTTCTTTTCCTCAATGAGCTTACATTTTATTGGAGGTGAAATTTTGTTTACATGGAAAATAAGTGCAAGATGAGGAGAGCTGAGCATAGACAGCTAGGGAATCAGGAGAGGCTCTGTATTGGAGATTTATTCTTGGGGTAGTACTTCATTTATATGGATAAATGAGTGCAAGCTGATTTGAGAAGGGTGAGAACACAGATAACTAGGGGATCAGGAAAGGCTTCCTTTGGGGAGTAGAGTAGGAAAAGAGCCTGGGAGGAAGCTAAGGATTCTAAAACGCAGAGAGGAGGAAGGAAGGAATTCTAGGGACTAGGGGTGGCCAATGCAGACACAAAGGCTCTGTATGGAAAGCCAAATCAGATTCCAGCAAGTGAGCCAGTATGGCTGGAAGTTAGAATGTATAAAGAGGGGTAATGTGAAGTAAATATGGAAAGGTGAGTTATCACCAGGTTATGAGGGGCTTTAAATGCCCAGCTGAGGAGTTTTAAATTTTATCTTAGAGGTACTAAGAAGAAATGAAAAATTCTTGAACAGTGAGGTGGCCAGACTTGTGCTTTACACATATCCATTTTGCAGCTACATGTAGATCATTTGGAGAGGTAAGGGGCTAAAACAGATGCAAGAAGACCTATCAGGAGCTGACTGAAGTATCACAGTCTTTTCCATCAAAAGTAATTATTAGAGTTCTCTACCTCTAGACCATTATTTTATAAAGTTTCAATCAAGTCATGGGAGATATATCTTATGACCATACCTTGACTGTTTTCTACAAACTACATAAAGATGTCTGATCATTTTATAGTTAGACTATTTAAAATCGTTGTTCAGTTGTTTGACTCTTTGTGACCCCATTTGAGGTTTTCTTGGCAAAAATACTGGAATGGTGTGCCATTTCCTTCTCCAGATCATTTTACAGATGAAGAACTGAGGCAAACGGGGTTAAGTAACTTGCCCAGGGTGATACAGTTAGTGTCTGAGGCCAGATTTGAATCCATTGAGCCGCCTAGCTGCACAGACCACATTCCTACAGAGAAGCAAAAAGTAATTCACTTTGTTGCCTACATACTCACTTTACTCAAAGAAAATTACCATTTGATAAGATGTTTTTAACTTTTTTGTGTGTTCATAATAGATCCCTTGGGCATTTTGGTGAAATCTATGCACCCCTTTGCTGAATAAAGTTTTTAAGTGTATAAAATTTATAGCATTACGAAAGAAACCGATTATATCAAAATGCAGTTACCAAAACATTTTTAAAACCAACTTTGCAGAACCCAAAATAAAAACCCCTGCTTTAAGCAGCAGCAGAAAGCAACAGACTCAGGAGATGAAATTCAGGCCATACATCTGGCATGGAGATCTTCACTCTGGTCCCATGCTGAATTGGAAGAACTTCTCTGGGAACAGGTTAAGAGTGTTAAGAGTTTAAATGGGCTCCTGTAAGTACTGAGCAGCTTCCTATCTGTCATGCTCTTAGTGAGGCAGAGGTTGTAACCCAGAAGAGTGGGATGAGTGCCAACCACGTGTTAAAAGGAACACAAGATCTCATTTAGATATATTCTGACAAAGCAGTGTTGCTTAGCATTCGCCTTAAAATGGATGGTACTGAATTGTTACATGATTTAGAAGAAAAAAAAAGGTTGAAATCTGAAATGTTGACCTGTTTTTCTCAAAAATTTAAAATATTTGTCATAGCTTTTTCATTAGCCAATCCTAGACTAAAAGATAATATTAATAAATTAGTTATTGATCAAATTTAATATATGTACATTTGAACTAAAAAAAAGTAGAAGTTTCTCATTGGAAGGTCAAGGTAGGGTGTAGTTTATTTTCTCTCCCATCTTAGAGAAACAATGGAGAGATGAGAAAGGATCATGGGTGGGTACTGATGCCATTTCTTTCTTCCACAGGTGCTGTACAATTTGTTTAAGTCCTTTTGCCAGATGAAAACCATTGAGACCATTGATGTGTTTGCTGGAATCGCTAACTTCTTTGTGGTGGGAATCGGGGGGATAGTGATTGGAATCTTGCTGGGCTTTATAGCAGCATTTACCACCCGTTTCACCCACAACATCCGAGTGATTGAGCCACTCTTTGTCTTCCTATACAGCTACTTATCATACATCACAGCAGAAATGTTTCACCTCTCGGGCATCATGGCGTAAGTACTGGGGGAAAAGACCTTGGAGGAATTGGGGGAATGAAACAATGTCGTCTAAATTTCGTGGTGTTGGTATATTCTAAGCTAAATAAAAAAGTCATGAAACTGAAATAGATTTGTTTTTAGGACAACTTTGAAGAACATTTACAAGTTTTAGTAGCTTCTCTGAGCTTCCATTTTGTGACAAATAAGTGAAAAAATGTACCTGCTTAGCTAAACTAAAATACACATTTTCAAAGTTCCATAGTGAAAAACAGCGTGAAGGTAATTTCCTTGGGCATATATGAGGTGGGACTGTAAGACAATATGACAGTTTTTAGATAAACAGACCAGAACATCTGTACTGAAATAAGAGTCATCTCTTTTTGAAGAGTGGCCATGAAAGACCCTACTTTCGTTCTAATGTTGCTTCCATTACTCAGATAATTTTGGAACTTCTAGAATTTCCATTAAAGCCTATGGAACAATCTGCTAATTATTCTTAATATGGAAAATCTTTATTCTTTGAGGATAATTGGCCATGAGGTGGGTGTTAGAAGGAATAGAAGGACAATAGTCATTTGGATCCAAGTCTGTTAAATAAGGTGGGTGATCATGCTGAGGGTTTTTTTTGTCAATTAAGTAACTTTTTGTATGAGTATAAAATAAGAAGATTGATTTTCTTGCTCATAAATTGTTTGTGAAAACAGTATAATTTTCTTTAAAAGGAATTGCTAAAATGTTTTGGGAAATGCCAATATCTTTAGAATAAGTGTCAAGACCCCAGGGTGACTACTTTGGAGCAATATATTCTTATAGATGTATAGGTTCTGTTGATTATTATGCCACTTCAATACTATATAATCACAAATTGTATATCTGAAGTGATGGCTAATCTCTTATGAAAAGCAAGAAAGACTTGGCCAGTGCAGACATAACTTTGATTGTTTAGTTAAGTTTCCTGCCAACATTTGTTATAAAGATTCATTTTCTGTAATATTTTGACTGAAGAATTTTGTTGCTTCTGTTCTTTCCCTTTGCCACTTTTGCACTATCATTATTGGAATGTGACTTAATCAATATCTTTTGCTACTGTGATTAAAAAGCTCAAATGTACCACACAAATAAGAGTGAGACCCATTATAATGAGCTCAAAGTTTTGCATGGTTTTTTGTTCCAGAGGCAAATCTAAAAAAAGCAACATATTAATCCAGTTTGACCCAGCAATGAAATGTTCCATCTCTTCCTCCTCGCTGCTATTCATATAATTTGTATAGCTTCCAGCTTCTTTCTTGTTCTTTGACCTATGTCATTGAAAGCTTGTGATCAGGTAGCTGCAGTGTCTCTAAAGAGAGGAGAGCCCAGCTTTTGAATTTCGTAAGGATTTTTTGTGAGAACATTGAATTGCAGAAAGTGTATTCCCTATACTCCAGCCTGCGCAGTATTGGTGTGAAGATTTAGGGCAGCCAAACAGAGACTTCAATGACTTTATCAGCATGGCTTGTCTGCCAATTTTCCCAGCCAGTGGAAGGAACTGGGGCCAGGGACTATCCAGATGAAATGTGGGGGAGGAGGTTGGTGGAGCTGGACTGAGGCCTATTCACTGTCCAGAAACTCTGTGACAACTGGGGACACCAAGTGAGGAAGATATTTAGTGACTTGTATCACATGCTCCCTGGGAGTAGATTGTCTTGGTTGATAAGGTCTAGAGGAATTTAGAAATTAGGATGAGATAAGGACAAGTTTTTCTCCTTTTGTTTTTTCAAATTGTTGTCGTATACTCTTAAGACATCTTCTGGCATTTTGTAACTATGTGAAAGAGTGTATTGTAAAAAAAAAAATGACTACTATTTTCAAATGAATAAAATTGCTGTCCAGGGTACTTTAAAATAAATTGGCCCCTAAATCTTAATTTTCGAGAAGTTTAAAGGATTTTTATATGTGCAGTTATTATGAATGTTCATGATAACAAACTAAATGTTTAAAAGACTTATTTGCATCTAAATGCATGCCCTTAACTGAATAGCATTTTTACAGACTATTGTCAAGTCTAGGTATTTTCCAGACCTGGGTATACATGATACTTTCCTGTAACGTAAGTCAGAGAGGTTTACTTTCTCTCAGCCTTTAGAGTATGTTTTGCACACACCCACATTTATAATTACTATTTGAAACTAGAAATTGGGAACTTAGTTTAGTGATAAAAAGTAGAATTGTAAATGTGTGTGTATAAACTTCATGTAAGATATAATAACATTTTGTAAGGTAAATTTTACTAAGTTTCAAGATTTCTATATTTGTTTTTGTAGAAGGCGACAAGGTGTCATTGTCATAAAGAATTCCTAGTGAGGTGACTCCTGCTATCAATGCAGATTGAAGCATGCTCATAGGCTTTTAGTCCCATATAGCTGCCTGGGGGATTGGGAGGTTCAGTGACTTGCCCAGAGTAGACAAGGAGGAAGAGAGAAGTGTGCTGATAAACATTTAACAAATGGATTTCTGGGAGGGGGAGAAGTCCCCCAGATGTGACATTCTTTAAGTTTACTCTGCATTATTAACATTTCCCTATCATTTTTTAATTCTAAACATTCAAGAAAACAAATCAAGCTCTGATTTTGTAGTGTTTGCCAATATCTGAAGTTTAAATGTTCACATTGAAAATTTAACACTCAGCCCTTGCCAGTACAGGTTGGTTTAGGCACATCCCTGGCTCACACGGAGTCAGAAGCAAGACTTGGATTCAAGTTGTCTTGACTTTGAGGGCAGCTCTCTATTCATCATACAGTGTTGCCTCTTTTATACACCTAACTATAACTGTACTACAATTTTTGACATTTTAAAACAAATGTTAAGACTAGTGGAAGTGAAGTTAGAGATATATAGAATGTGTCTGTTGTGTTTACTTAAGGTGGGCAGGGAGCCTATAAAAAAACCTGAACAGGAATTTTCAAATCAATTAAGATAGAAAATATATTCATTTTTCTTTCATTTCACTGTTTTTCCCTCCCCTCTCTCCCTGTCTCTTCTCTCCATCTCCCTCCTTGCCTCCATTCCTGTCTTTCTCCTCCCTTCCCCTTTCCTTTCTTCCTATCTCCCTCCCTCTCTTCCATTCTTCCACTTCTTCCATTCCTTCCTTCTCTCCCTCCCTTCATTCCTTTCTTCCCTCCTTCCTTCCTTCCATCCCTTCACCTTTTTTTGCAAGCCTTTCTGGGCACATAATCTTTGGTTTGGATTTACTCAATTATGGTATACAATATACAGCATGTAGTATTTTAGTTCCCTCGGTAAGAATGAAATTCAGAAGAAATCATTACAGTGAGTTTTTGGTTGAAAAACACAAAATCTAGGTTTAAGTTAGATTAGTTTCTCAGGTAGGAAAGCACTAGGCATGATTCCATTGCATGGACACCAAAAGCAGTGCATGTCTTGCATTTACAAAGCGTAGTGTTTCTGTCTTAGCCATTTGTTTTTCCCTTGTGAAACTGGTTTCAATTGATTGTCAATTGTGTTATACCTGTTCCTCCAGGCTATGTCTCATATGCTACTTAGCAAGAGATATTTGAGGTCTGTTTTCAACAGAAAACAAGATTGGTTATTTTCAAAAATGATTCTTGGTGACCTTGTTCGTTCCTTTAAAAAATTGTTCAAATGTTGTAAAATAATTTAAACTTAATCTCTTTTCTGGGCTTAGGAAAGCTTTGATTATATAGCCTTCAGGCCACATAAGGGAGATGAATGGCTGAATGAAAAAGTATTTACCAAGTCCTTACCTTGTGCCAAGCGCAGTGCTAAACGCTAAAGATAGAAATAGGAAAGGGGTCTGAAGGAGCTCACATTCTAATAGCACATATAGAATGGAAAGCTGAATGCAGATGGCAAGGCCCGAGATGAACTAACATCCTTTCCTTTTTCGCACCATACTTTCCTTTCCCATTAAGACTATGCCAGGATAGGTTGTTGCATCATGGAAGTTTGTGTATGTGTGTATATACCTGCATACTGTGTTCCTTAAAAGTCTCACACACACACACACACACATATGTGACTTTTACACATATATATATAATTATGTATAGATATAAATCTGTAGATATAGACATGTATATACATATATGTATACATTTATGTGTATGTTTGTATACATGTAGTGGGTACACAATACATAGACTTGACCCGACTTTCTAAAAAATACATTCTGGGTAGAGTTAGGGAGGAATTGTCTTAACTACATTTAAATGAACTCTCTTAGCTACATCAATGAAGTTTACCTCGAGGAACGATCACCATACTGAGCAATCTAGGAAGATTTATCTCCTTGAGATGCTCATTCTGTCGCCCATGCCCTCTAGGTTTTATGGTTTGAGACAAAAAATTAATAGTGATTCCTCATAGATCACGTATGTAACTTAACATTCCCAAGAATATCAATGTAGAAAATTACTCCTATTCTTACTCTTCTTTGTATAACAAGCATCTTTGTGAACATGAAGGAAAATCAGATCATCTGACACCTTCATACATTATAAATATTCTCTGAGGAGTATAATTAATACATATTGCCCAAAAGAGACCAATACATGGTATTCAGTACTGTTTGAGGGCCAGTGAAAAGATTTTTTTCATTTTGAGGTATAATAGGCATTATCTATGTCTATGATAGTTTCTTGCAACACTCTCTCCCTCACTTATCCCATATACTACAGGAGAAGTGAGTATCATATAACTCTTTTTTGTGATATGTTACAAATATATATGTATCAATACAGATATGCTCTTATATATGCATATAGACATATGTATATAGAAATATATGTATGTGTGTATATGTGTGTGTGCCTGTGTGTGTGTGTGCGTGCGTGTGTGTGTGTGTATTGAGACTGTATTTCCCTATGTTGCCTAGTCTGGCCTAGTGGCAAGTCATGACCCTGATCCTGCTGCTAAATGACATGGAAGCTTTGACCTGCCTTGTTTCTGACTTGGGTTAGTTGTCCCCTTCTTAGGCAGCCTAGTAACCCTGCATTTCTAGGGGCTCACCATATTGGTGCTGAACTTTGTGTAGACACATGATCAGCTTCAGCCCTACAATAACTCAAAACTCTAGAACTCAAGTGGTCTACCACTCTAAGCCTCCTCAGTAGCAGGGACTACACATGTCCCACTCTTCCTGAGGTGATACATTATTGTTATTGTTATTATTAATTCCTTAAAATTACTCCTTTTGCTCAGAGTTTTTAAAGCATTTCCATGTTTTACGCAACACTCAAGGCATTGCTGTGAAGAAAGTACTACCAGGGAAATAAATCCTTCACCTGATGTCCATCGAAGAACCTCTGTCTTCATACTTAGCTAAGCTAAAAACAGAATTACTGGATCAGAGATTGGAAGAGAACTTGGTGACTGTCTTTCCAAATTTTACCTGGATTACCTGAGATCCCCTCACAGCATGTCTGAGAAGTGACTATACAGCCTTTTCTTGAAGACTTCTAGTGGAAAGGGGACATCTCTCTCCCCCAAGACAACAGTTTCTTGCTGGCCTTGTATTTGAAGACTTTCCAGTGTGGTTAGCATTTATTAGTAAACACTTGTCATTGGTTTGGATAAAGCTGTTTATGATATGCTTATCAGATGTTCAGGTAATAGAGTTGTCACAGTCTTCAGGGACTGAGGATCACCTCTACGCCATGGTAAGAAAATTTAGGAGGAATTTAATAAAAGATAAAACATACAAAAATAAAAATAGCACTAATGTTTAAGTTTATGTTAAGTTTATACTCATTTGTAGGGAATTAGGCAGTGCAATAGATAGAGTGCTAGGCCTGATGTCAGGAAGATTCATCTTTGTGAGTTCAAATCTGGCCTCAGACATTTAATAGCTGTGCAGTCCTGGTCAAATCACTTAACCCTGTTTGCCTCAGTTACTCATCTGTAATATGAGCTAGAGAAAGAAATGGCAAACCACTCCAGGATATTTAGCAAAAAAAAAAAACTAAATGGGGGGCAGCTAGATGGCACAGTGAGTAGAGCACCGGCCCTGGAGTCAGGAGGATCTGAGTTCAAATGTGGCCTCAGACACTCGACATACTTACTAGCTGTGTGACCTTGGGCAAGTCAGTTAACCCCAATTGCACTGCCTTCACCCCTGCCAAAAAAAAACCCAAATGGGATCACAAAGAATCAGATACAACTGACTTGACTGAAAACCAACAACACCAATACTCTTTTACATATCCTCAAGGAAGGAGGGGTGGTTTACACCCCATCTGAATTAATGCAATGTAATCAGTATAAGGATATGATTAAATATTAACTGAGAAACACAATGGTTCATGGTCTATGATCTGTTTAAGAGGTCTTTGATTAAGTCAAGAAGGGAATAGCTTGTTAGCTAACCAAACAAGCTAATCACATCTGTAGGGACTTTGAATAGTTGCGGAAATTTCAGCCAAAATCATCCTAGCATTGGCCAGTCAAGTGGTAGAAAATCCTGTGATGACGGACTCCTGAGAAGAAATTGCCCATAGGGAGGAAAGAACAAGTTCTTTTCCTTCCTACCCCCATTGACCAAGTGACGACCTTGTAAACTCCCAAAAGTCAAGAGATTTTGGAGCAATGTAACCAGAGCATGAGCAGCTGATGGCAACATTTACTTTAGGAGCTAAAAGATAAAAACTAAGTACAAAGACAGCTTTAGGATGATGCAGGGGCACTGACCCTAAGACACCAGCTGAGAACTACAATTAAGAGAAACTTCATGCAGACTCTATGAAGGGAGAAAATGATTTAAAGGAGCTATGTGTTCCTTTTGGCTACATACACTTAAAATTTAAGGCCACTCCCCAGACATGTTGTACGTGTAAGGGGAGAATATGCCCCTAGTTTGGGAAGATATTTCTATAACAAATGACTTTGTTATATTACATAGTAAATATTCTTTTCAAAAGCTAATTAATTTGGCTGATAATGTAGAGCAATTTGGTGGAACATCAAAAACAAGAGTACTAGAAACCCCAGCCTTTCAGTTACTCCTAGTACTCTATGGGTATGAATTAGGAAACTAAGCCCAAGAAAAGTGCTTAACTTCTATAAATATATGTACATATATTTGGAAGTTGGACTCCATTTTTATTTTTTGAAACAATGGCAAATCCATTGTGAGAAGACTATTAAGAAGTTGCTTAGCTGAAAGATTTGAAAAGATAGCCTTTTATATTCTAAGTCATATGTGTGAATGATTTTAAATGACAGCCACAAGTAATCTCGTCAAATTAAAATAAGATCTTCTAAATTGCCTTTACCCTTTACCCACAAGAGGTATTCTATTGTTCAGATAAAAATTATCCATTTCAAAGATGCTATTTGAAGTTTTCTCAAAAACAACTTGCCAGAATTGGATTTGTTTGCTCTTCTTTGTAATCTGAAGATGTTTAAGGAGGTGATCATGGCAGTATTGAATTTCAGGAGCAGTCAGAGAAATTGAGGTTCTCCAACTAACTTTGTGAACTTTACCTCTGAGCCTCACCGAATCACTCAATTTCAGAGCCACAATTCCCTATATAATGTACCTGAAAAATGGCCATCCAGTTTTTGCCCGAAGACGTCAAGTAACGTTTGCTTCTTGAGGCCACCCATTTCACTAATTGTTGGGAAATTTTACTTTACGTGAAACCTGTTAACCTTCGTACAAGTTTGAGTAATTTCAGTCCTATTTGCTCGCTTCCCTTTGGAGCCAAGCAAAACAAATCTAGTCCTTATTCCACATGATAGACTTATAAATATTTAAAGGCAGTGATCATGTCTCAACTTGCTAAGATTTTGCTTTGCTTGATTAAGCATTTCTCATTCCTTCAAATGATCCATAAAGGGCATGAATTCAAGGCCCTCCTGATTACCCTCTTCTGGACAATGTTAGCTCATCATTTTCTTTTGTAAAACGTGACCCCTAGAACTGAAGAGAAGGCCATAGGTCTGACCAGGGTGGAGTACAGAGAGACTATGCCTCTTTTAATTTAGATGGACATTTTTTCTCTGCCATATCACGTTGTTGACTCATGAAATGTACATTACCCTAAAATTTCTACATCTTTTTTTTTTCAGAAAAAAATGATACCTAGCCAAGTCTCTCCCATCTTCCATTTATGAAGTTGACTCTTGGAACCCAAATTAATACTCTGTTAATCCCGATTAAATTTTATTAAATTTTAGCTTCAGCCCAACATTACAGCCTTTCAGGATTACTTTGAATCCTAACTGCCATCCTCTGTTATTTGCAAATTTGATAAGCATTCCATAGGTACACTGACAAATGATGTTAAATAGCAAGAGGACAAATATATATGCTCTTCTCCCTCCCAGGGAGTTATATTGGAGAGTTCCTTCTGACATCAGATCATTGGTATCAATCCATTGAAATGTACCAACTTCTAGCCCATATCTTTATGTCCTTCCCACATGGATAGCATATAAGATATTTAGCAAGTGTTTTACTGAAATCAAAGTAAACTATATGCACAGCATTCCCTTGAGTTTAGTAACCTTGGCAAAAAAAGAAAATTAGAGTAGCTTGGCCTAGCCTGTTATTTATGAATCCATGTTGATCTTTGTGACTACTGCTTTATTTTACTAGATATTCATTAACTATATCCCTTTAATAATAAATTTTATAGTTTTGCCAGGAAGCAAAGTCAAGCTCATTCATCTGCTCATTTTTACAGACTCTCTGGACTAGGGGTTGGGAACTTGTGGCCTTGAGGCCACATGTGGCCCTCTAGGTCCTCAGGCGCAGCCCTTTCACTGAATCCAAACTTCACAGATTAAATCCCCTTCCAGTTTTTGAGAAACAAGACATTTGCCCTCATCATATTCTATGGTAACTTTCTCATTCTAGACCATCTTTCAGAAGTTACTGACAGGGGCCCAACTTTCCCATCTGATCATTTTTTCATTATTTTTTCACAAATTTTCATAAACAAAGATATAATTCATTGAGGCGAGGTGACCTGAATTCATCAAAGGTGGTTAGGTGCTTTCTGGCTCTTTCCGTATCTTGGTTATCAATTTTCTGTTGAACAAATTTGATCTTTCCTTTCTCGTCCAAAGACCATTCTCCTTGCCAGAAAAATGGAAGGGAAATTAGAACAGATTTGACTTTTGTCTCTTATCATTTAGCATTGTTCTACTCACTCCAAACAGTAGTCCTATTCATTCTTGGATCCTCTTCTTTTAGCCGTAAAAAAAATCCACTTTCTGCTTATGATTCAGTTCATTCTGATCATTAGCACTCCTGACAGTAATTTTATAGGATTTTTTTAAGAACGCTTTTTAAAAAGTTTTTTTTAACTTTAAAAAATTTTTAAACTTTTCTAAAAAAGTCTTCTATCTATCTTTATATCTGTTTTCTATACATGTCTTCCAGAATTTTTTGAGGTAGTTGATGAGTAACCTGGATATCCAGATGCATCTCTTTAGACAACTCTCTTTTTGTTTCTTCTCATCAGAATTTTTTAATGTCTTCAAAATTTCAGTACTGACAGATTCAGCTATCTCCTAGTCTGATTTCTCCTGTAGAATTTTATTCCCTGAAATCATATGTCTTCTTTCTTTTAATCCATAGAAATCTGTTCTTCCAAAGCCTTCGTCAAACTATTCCTAGCTTCCCTCTCCTGCTCCAGTACAAATTCTACCATGGAGTATTCATTTCGTTAGGGCAGGTAGGTGGCAAAGCAGATAAAACGCTGGGCCTGAGTCAGGAAGATTCATCTTCCTGAGTTCAGATATGGCCTCAGACACTTACTAGCTGTGTGACCCTGGGCAAGTCTCTTCATCCTGTTTGCCCCAGTTTCCTCATCTGTAAAATGAGCTGGAGAAAGAAATGGCAGACCGCTCCAGTACCTTTGTCAAGAAAGTCCTAAAAGGGGTCATGAAGAGTCAGACACAACTAAAAAATGACTAAACAACAAAATTCACTTCATTCCACGGTTCCTACCACATCTTTCTTTAAAAATAAACAAGAAGTTGATTCTTTTTAGAAATTACTGTCATTTGCCAGTCTACTTCCCTTTGCCATTGAAGTCTCCTTTGTGACAAAGAAAAGTGTTCACCAAAACCAATCAATGAAATAACTTCAATTCACAGCATATGCCATTCTGCACCTGTTGTCTCACCATCACTCCATTGAGTGAAAGAAAGTATGTTTCAGCATCTGACCTCTGGCACCAAAATTGTTCATTACAATTAATCCAAATTCAGCTGCTTTTTAGTGTTGTTTTTGTCTATGTCACTATAGATATTATTTGTATTGTTACCCTGGTTCTGCTGTTTTTCTCTCAGTACTTAGTCATAGAATTCTTCCCATATTTTCCTACTGCCTCTTAGTAATTATTCTTCTTAGGACAATGATGTTGGATAGGTGGCACCAATGAATTATTCAATATAGCCTTCAGGAAACCAAGATAATTCTCCTCACAAAATGAAGCGTCTGAGTAATACTTTTGTGGGGAAGTACTTTTGTAGACCCTCAACAGATAATTATTTGATTGTTGGTTTTCTCGATGTGTGATCTTTGTCTAATGGCTAAGATCACGCATTTACATCCAGAAGGAACCTTAGAGGTATTCTAGTCTTCTCTTTTCATTTTACAGATGAAGAAACTGAGGCACAGAATTAAAGTGACTTGCCCAAGATCACACATGTAGGAAATGGCAGAGGATGGCTTTGAACCGAATCCAAATTCAGTTCTCTTTGCATTATATCACTCATACCTCCCCAGTGAGTAGATCCAATGTTGCCTCTCTAGTTGTTATCTAGAGATTACTCCTCAGTGAGTAGATGTATTAGCGGAATCATTAGTGAACAAATATGTTCCTGAAGGAAGTGAATCACATCTTACTGACATTCTTGGCATAAATGAAACCAAAGTATTAAAAAAAAACTTCAATTAAATAGAAAGATGGTTCTCACATTCCCCTTGGAGAGGTAAATAAAGGAGTCAGAGGAGTTTTATTGTGCACCAAAGGACGAAGAAACATCATTTCATGGAACACTTGATCGTCTTGCCTTGCAGTGCTCATGAAAAAACATAAACAAACAGAAACTGCAGATTCTGCCAACTTTTGTTACAAAGGATAAAGAAGTGAAGAAATTCTATGAAGTACATACAACGTGATATTCAGGGACTTTACTGCTTAGTCCCGGGAGGTCAACAGAAAACTGTGTTGGGAAATAAAATTTGGTACTTAGAAATTAAATTAATTAAATACTTGTAAACTACACAGAAGCTCCATACTTCCTGCTCAACCCTGAATATTTCTGTCAAAAAGAGAATCAGGAGGCACTATATGCGGTAAGCACGTAATAGCAGAAAATTAATGCTACTTAACAAACAGGAGAACTTCTGATGTTCATTTCAGAAGTAGACTAGAGGATAGGAAATCCATGGCATACAAACAGGAGATGCCTTTGGTAAAGACCTCACAGTGTCAGGACTATGAGAAAGAGATGAAATCAGTAATATTGATTCCAAAAATTGTTCCAAAAAATTGTTAAATTCCGAAAAATGTTAAAGGAAGCCAAATTATGGGAAGATGGCTATTTCTTTGGCTTATGCTTGCTTGTGGCTAATATTTAACTGAGCAAGACTCAGTGGGCTCAGAGTAAGAGTGAGTAGAATGTGTTTTGGAGAGAGAGCAGTTGAGTCTGGGAGTTAGGGTGTATCTCTGGCGTACATTGTTTTATGTCTTTGTTGTGGTATATTACAATGTCACTGTGTCTGTGACCCAACAAAAAGTGACTGTAACTTGACAGACCTACCTTATGTTAAAGCCCAAAGGATTAGCATTGATTTTTTTTAAATTTATAAAACAAATAACCAAAATAATTTCCACAGCAATGCTTTTTTGCATTGGTTGCTAATTAAAATTGCTAATTGCTAATTGTTTGCTAATTAGAATTGCTAAAAAGAATTCAAAAGTGAAATTTACTTTCCATCACATTTGTGAGCTTAATTTCATTTTTGATTTAAGATAATGAAGATAAAAGTTTCACAAAATGGTGGCTGTTCTTATAGTAAGTCTGCTTCACATTTGTATCATTTTCTAATCCACTTTTAGTCCATTGGCAGAGCATCTTAGGAGTCCAGTAAACATGAAAAACTATTATTTTTCACGAAGAAAGTGAAACAGAGAAGCTAAGTTGTTGCCCAAGGTCATACAACAAATTAAATCAGAGTTAGGAAAAAAAAAACCCAGTGCATTTTAGAATTCTAACTCTGTGACTACACCACTCTATCTCATTTTAAAATGATTTTCACCTAATTGCCCTTGGGTAACAATACTCCAACTGTCTAGAAAAGCCAAATGAGACATGGAGAAATGAAAGATTTATCCAGATAATTGAATTAAAGCATCCCATTTACTCCCAATTCCCTTGGATACTATATACAAAAGAATTTCATCCTTGAGATTTTTGTTATTATTTTGTGTCTATTATTCAGATCATTACCTTATTTCTCCTTGGTTAAAATCCCATTTCTAACACACTACCTATGTGACCAATGTGATCTTGGGCAAGGTTTGTCATGTAGAAAATGGGGCATTTGAATGAAATGGCTTTTAAAATCTCTTCCAGCTCTAGAGCCATCATTCTATGTTATATTCTCTACCTTGTTTCCTAAGGTTTGCCCTTAGGTTTGCCAAGCTTCATTGTGTTGAGTGGAAAAGAATTTATTTACATCTAATTCTACTTTAAATTTAATGATCCATGAAAGCAGTTGCAAATGGTTACTGGGAGATTGTTTTCTCCTCAGGCAAATGTTGGGTCCAAGCTCTTTGATCAAACACTTCCAACATGGGCATATGCTTGATTCATCACAATTAATGCCTTGAGGCCTGGAGTGATGATGATACTTGAGTTAAACTAGAAGACATCTCATTTTATTCTAGCTATCTTTCACTACTTATTTTTACCCTGGATATTAAAAAAACCTTCTGAGAAGTACTTTCCATCCTCTTGTTTACTACTTCAAAATGAACTGAGATTTCACCTGTATGTGACTCCCTTTATTTATGCAGAACAAAACCATTCCATGTCTTAGGTTAATGAACTGTTATTTTGGGGGAAAAGATAGTCTTAATTTTTTGGCCAACAATCTGGTGGTAAGTCTCACTGAATTAGACTAGATTAGTTCGTCAGTAACAATCCATCCCCTGAGCCTCTGCTTGAAGCTTTTTTCTATCTTTTTTAAGACCTACCAGAGATTGCCCTCTGTTGGAACAGCCTTTGAGAACAAAGGGCGACCTCCATTCTATGATGAGGCATCAGGGGAGAAATGCAGTGAAAGGGCTTTTTCCTCTTGTGACAAATTAAAAGAAATATCTGAATGCCAAAACTGATATGAAGTGGATAAAAGGGGGGTGGAATAGAGAAGAAAGGTTCTCTTTTTGAAAACATCACTACTTCTACAAAGGAATGAGTGTTGAACTTAGGACTGCTTAAATCCTAGACCTGACACTGCCTCTTTGACCTTGGGCAAAGCAATCAACTCTCCTGGCCTCGGTTTCTTTACTGTTGAAATGAGGCCTCTATAGTCTCTTCCATTTCTGAATCTGTTGTTGGTGTAGATGAAATGGAAGACTTGACTTCAAATTTTGCCTCAGAAGACTTGAAGTCCTGGCCTAGTCAGTTAACCCCCTCAGCCTTAGTTTCCTCATTTTCATGACTTTACTGGGTAGTTGTGAAGCAAAGCACTTTGTTTTATTATCTTATGTTCCATCTAGCCACATATTTCTTTAAGATCTGGGGATAGGCAATAGAGAGGAGGTGTGTTGGTAAGCAAAATGGGCTCCTTAGCAAGTGCCCTTGAAGAGTTTGGCTTTTGTTTGCTTTGAGTGATTCATCTATTTCATTGAATCTTACTAAGTGCTAAGCCCCAGGCCCAAACCCCTATTAGGTGTAAAACCTATGGGGGTGTGGATTGGCAACTAAGGTGGGGCCCAAGGTGAGGCTAACTCCAGGAAGGGCCTAGTTTACATGTCTGGGACAGCAGAGGGTCTTAGACCACGTGGGTTTTAGTCTGCCTCTTTGTGATAATTTTAGGTCACATGGGTGAGTTGCATGTGTGACTCACCCCTGAGGCTGACAAAGATATAGAAACCAGGGGTTGGCCTCTTCTTCTTTGGAGCTCTTGGCCGCAGCAGTGGCAGTGCATGACTCTGGGCCAGCCCTTGTTCTGAGCTCCCGGCCTGAACCTAGATGTTGGTAACTGTGAATTTGCATTGCGTCTGTCTATTGATGTTTATAATTTGTTTGTAATTTGCTCTGAAGTTCAGTGTGCTGGCTTTTTCCCTGAACTAAGTGAATGATATTTGTGTGCTGAATTAAAGTAAGCTTGCCAACCCCTTAACCTTGCTTTCTTTATTAAGGCAGATCAAAAGAATCTGTGCTTTTGCAGGTGCTGGCAGCTTTCTGGGTGCTAGTTGTTGGTGGATCTTGCACCCCCACCGAAGCTTCTAGCCAGATTGTGGAAACAGGAGGGGAGACAGAAAGGTGACATCAGGTTGGCTTATGCCAACTTGAAAGAATGGGAGTGGAATTAAAGCTGACCAAGAGAAACAGGAACATCACTGCCCTTTATTCTCCCTGTCAAGTGCCCTTTGACATGTATTCTTACAAAACTTTGCAGAGGACTGGAAATCTGCCCAAGGATGCCTTTGAATCCCAAAGGTCTACAGATTAGCAAAGTATTCAAATGTAAAGTTTATAAGTATAATCTTTTTGCTGAGTTGAGATTTACAAAGAACTACTTAATACAAATGAAGTATTTTTAAACTTTGTATCACGTTTTACAAGGGAAAAACACCATTATGTTGTTTTTTTCCCTTCTCTTTCACTCTTTATTCCAAAAATTTCACATTCTAGTGAACAGTAGTGAAAAGAATTTATTTACATCTATTTCTACTATATAATCCTGTCCTTATAGACAGACTGATTTAGAATTGCACATAAGTTTTGGATTACAGAAATTGTGTGTGTTTCAAATTTATTGTGTATAATTAGGTATTTTGGGGGTATACTAAATGTGTTGAACCTTAGAAATATTGTTTTAAAAACAAAAATAACTATTGTAATAAATGCTACCCCAATCTGGTTTCATTTCATGGAACACATTTTTAAAGAAGCTTTATGGCAGTCAGCAGTAAAGTTGTAATTATTATGCTTCCTGCCTCAGTCATTGTGGTTGCTTCTTAGGTGTGTCATTCCCAAGGAACTTTATGCTAGGGGCTACCAGCAAGTGCTCAAGTTTATACACACACACACACACACACACACACACTCTCTCTCTCTCACGCACACATCTATGTGTGTACATATATGCTTATATATTCATATACCTTTGACATAAATTTAATGTAACTTTATAACAGTTGCCACTCAATTATCTGAATATAGATTATCTGCTTCTTAGATTATCCAGAGCAATTTTTAAAAAATACCAAACTTGCTGCTACCTAGCATGTTTCTGTGTAATCTCTCCTGCTCTTTACCTCCATAAGCTGGGGTCTGCTAAGGGAATGCCAATGCACTTTAATTTTAGCACAAGAAAAACATAATTAGGAAAATAAGTTTCTTGGAAGGAAAATTACAGGGAACACCAAAGCCCAAGATCCATCTAAATTATGTGGCATTTAGTTGGTTCATCAAGATCCATCAGTTTAAGGTTGGGAGTGAAATTTTAGCTGAATTAGGATGAATATCAATTTTGGTTTGTCTGTTGTATGCGATTATCCATAACACTGTTTCTCTCAGAATGGATATTTTAGGACTGGCTTTAAAAAAAAAATCTTTCTACAATTCCTTTGACAGGGGAATACACTGGGAAACTTGTACTTACTCTTTTTTAACATTCCTTTTTTTTCTTTAATTTTCTTTATTTTTTTGTTACATTTTAAGTTTTGAACTGTCTCCCCCTTCCCCATCCTGCACTAGAGAAGACTACCATTTGTTAGATAGATCAATCGATCCATAGATGGATCTATGTAAAACCATACAATGCATACTGCTATTTATCAGTTCCTTCTCTGGAGATAGATAACATCTTCCTTTATAGGTCATTTGTAGCTGATTTTAGTATTTATAATACTCAGAAAAACTTAGTTGTTCAGAGTTATTCTTCAAACAATATTACTCTTACAACATACGTTGTTCTCTTGGTTCTACTCATTTCACTCATCATTATTTTATGTAAATCTTTCCGTGTTTTTCTAAAATTAGCCCGCTTAGCTTTTCTTACATCACAGTAGTATCCATTGTATTTACTCTTCAAATTTCAATTGTATGAACCT
The DNA here is from genome assembly GCA_028646595.1 of Phalanger gymnotis. Taxonomy (NCBI): domain Eukaryota; kingdom Metazoa; phylum Chordata; class Mammalia; order Diprotodontia; family Phalangeridae; genus Phalanger; species Phalanger gymnotis. The sequence goes on along the minus strand of CM053626.1, from coordinate 141,013,562 downwards.
TTTAAATTTAGCATTAAATTTAATACTGGTTCTTAGTAGTTAATGAAAGATTAGGAATGTCTCAGAATAAGAAAATCCTGTTTCTGCCCTTAATCTGCTTTGGAGCATGGCAAGTATCTTAACTTCATTGTGTTTCAATGACCTCATGACTAGGAGAAGGACAGGAATTTGATAATACCTTGAAGGATCCAGCTGTGCCAATTGATGCAGTGTATATGTTTTAATCAATAAGGCAAAGAAAAATAGAGATATAGGATGAAAAAAATTTAAATAAAATTATAATATTGTGAATTACTTGATGTATTTAGAGTGATGGTAGATCATTTGGGTCATGTGACTAACAAATACTTGCCTAAACATTTTCCTTAATCCCCGCTCTCAGAAAAAAAAAAAAACCTAACTTTTTTTGTACCAGTTAGAGCAATTTCAAAGGAATCCAAAGGATAAAAAATTGAGGGTCTCAACTATGTAAAATTCATTAATTATAAATTAATGTTTGAAGTATAGATGGAGAGTGAACTAGGTTCAGTTTTAAAAAGAGTAGGGAAGACGGGAAAATTACAAAGCATTTTTAGATCCAGAATTTCTCATAATAGCAAAGGCCCATCTTTTCAGTATTTTGCTGGTGTTGCTCTATGTTAGAAAGACCTGGAAAACTGTCGCCTGCAAAGAACTAAAGAAGAGCTTCATGCAGAGGACAATGGAGCAGGGAGGTATGGGAAGCCTTCAACAAATAACCAAAGAGGTACTCTCAAAAGAACAGGAGTAAAAGACATCATTAAAGAACCACATAGAAGAAAGAGAAGATGAGCTGATCCCATAGTGACAATGAGGAATGACAGCTGAAGAGTTACAGTATTCCACTGGCACCCTTGTGATGTTGAGATTATGGCATGTCATATAACCTCTCTGTGGTAAATGTTTGGGATCCTATGGATGAGAACCACATAGAATGGACAGATCTAAGTAGGTTGGAATTTGTATCATTGGAGGGAACTGCTGAATTGATGAAATCAGAGGTCCAGTATGGATATTTGAGAGAGTTTTGCTACTTGACCCAGACTTGACAGGGAAATTTTTCATATTTACTCTGCTAATATAATGTTGAATTTCAAAAATTTGATCATTTTAGTGAAGATTCATAAATAGTATTTTTATTTGCTATACTGATATATGTATGCAGTATGCCTTTATATTATCTATGGGAATAAGAAATAGTAGATACCTGATGTTTAAAATGATTTTTACAAATTCTTTTTAACTATTAACTTTAATTTCTGCTAACAAAATGGATGAATTTGAGTTTAACCTTCCAATGTTTATCCATCCTCCATTGAATGAACTAAGGAGCTGTGATATTGTCAAAAGGCTAGATTAGGTGAGGAGGAAGGTAAGAATGAAGGAGAAGCATGAGAATAACTCACAAATTTAATAGCCTATGAGCAATCTCTGTATAATTATTTTTCCTTCTTAAGATGTGTTCTGTTTTGGTTCTTGTTCTTTCACTTTCTACTTCTTTTTTTTATATGTCTTATTTATATTTTTCCCATGTGTCATAGAGAAGCTTAATATAAAGAAGGACTTTTAAATAGTTGGAGCTGTTTGGTAATGGTATATACCATTTTTGAATAACAAATTTCCTGTAACTGGCAACGGTGCTTAAGCTGCATAATCATCTGTACGTCAGTCAGCAGGCATTTTTAAAGTGTTTTCATGTGCACCAGACATTGGAGACATAAAAAAGTAAAACAAACAAAAATCCAACCATGTTCCCTATCTTCAAGTGGATCACATTTTAATGGGGAAGATAACTGGAAAAAATGTATATACAAGATACTTTGTTGTTCTTCAGTCATTTCATTCATATCTGATTCTTAGTGACCCCATTTGGGGTTTTCTTGGCAAAGATACTGGAGTGGTTTGCCATTTCTTTCTCTAACTCATTTTATAGATGAGGAAACTGAGGCAAACAGGGTTAAGTGATGTGCCAGTGTCACACAGCTAGTAAGTGTCTGAGGCCAGATCTGAACTCAGGAAAATGAGTTTTCCTGACCCAGTCGGGCCTAGCACTCTATGTGCCACCTACCTGTTCCACATACAAGATGTATACAGTGTAAATAGAAGGTAATGTCAGAGGGAAGGCATTAGTAGTAGAGGTGTAGGGAAGGATGAGAAAAAACAACTGCAGAAGGTAGGATTGGAGCTGAATTTTGGGGGAAGCCAGAGAGTAGAGGTAAAGGGGGGAACGTTGCAACAGTAGAGGACAGCCAAGGAAAATGCTGTTGCGCATTGGAGTGTCATTCAGGAGGAACAGCATGTGGGTCAGTGTTGCTGGAATGTAGAAATGCTTTAAAAGCAAACAGAGGATTATATTCCATCCTGGAGGTAATAGGGAGCCACTGGAATTTACTGAATAGAGAGAGATGATGTGGTCTGATACACAATTTAGGAAAATGACTTTGGAAGCTGAGTGGAGGATGGATTGGAGTGGGAAAGGACTTAAAGCAAGGAGACCAACCAGGTGATTATTGCAATAGCTCAAGCATGAGTTTATAAGGATCTGTATGAGGTTGGCAGCTTATTTGAGAAGACAGAAGAGAGATTTTTAAAGTAGAAATGAAGACATTCCATAACAAGTTAGATGCTTGAGATGAGTGTTAGAGAGAGGGAGGGGTCAAAGATGACACTAAGGTTGTGAGCCCTGGATGACTGGGATGGTCCATAATAAGAAGGTTCTGAAGAGGGGAGGGTTCGGGAGGGAAGGCTGTTTTATTTTGAATATTTTGAGTTTGAGATATCAGTGAGACATCCAGCTTGAGATATCCAATAGGAAGCTGGAGATGCTAGACTGGCAGTTGGTTTAGAGGTTAGGGCTGTATATTTAGATTTGAAAATCATCTACATAGAGATAATAATTGAACCTATGGAAGCTGATGAGATCACCAAGTGAGATAATATGGGGGGAGGAAAGAGGAGGGCCCAGGACAGACCCTTGAAAGAAACCCACAGTTAGTGGTCATTACTTGAAAAAAGATCTAGCAAAGGAGACTGAGAAAGATGAGTCAAATGGGTAGGAGAGGAGCTAGGATAGAGCAATGTTGTGAAAAACAAGAGAAGAGAGAGTATCTAGGAGAGGAGGATCATTCCAGATGTTGCAGAGGGAACTGCAAGTAAAGGCATTTGGTGGGAGGTTGGACAGCATGGTCAACTCACCGTGTTGTGTACTAGTGCCTTGGAATAAATTGAGTTACCTCATGTGAATGAATACTTATTTCACAGAATATTCACAGTATATCCTGAGTCACCATCTTGATTTATAAAGAATAAAGACAAAACTAGATAATTATTCATTGTAAATGTTAATATATGGCACACATTTGCTCAGTAGTGGATTATGTTTGTATATTTTGCCAATCTATTTATGGAGAATATTCAACTATTATTACTGCTAGATTGTTGTGTTTCACTACAAGTTAACACATACCTTTTCCAGGCTACATAGACTCAAAATGGGGGCATATGTTGTTGCTATTGTATCTTGAAGAACATTCTTTACTTATTCCATTCCCCATTCTGTGCAGCTCATGTTACACTAAACTCTCCTGGTGTGGGTGTAGAAACTTGAGGTCAACCTATTTTTTTAAACTTCTAAATAGTGAATGTAGTCATAAAGTGGATTAACTGCCATATAGCCCCATAACTACAGGCACATAACTGTGGAAAGTATACGTGTTTGAGAGTCATGACCAAAAATCTTACCTTGTGACATAACCCCCCTTTGTCCTGTGCTCATGTCCATCTGTATGAAGGGTAGTATCATTTTACACACTGATTGGCTTTCCATTCAGGCATAGATTTCAGAAGACCAGGCATTTAAATAAAAAGCCTATAGCTATTTTCCCATAAAAAGTTTTTAATGAACTTGGTAGTTTGTTAGACTGAAGTTTTTAAACTATTTTTCTTAGGGCAGTATACCAGATAGAATGTTGAATTTGGAAATAGGAAAACCTGGCTTGGAATCACACCTTTGAATAGTGGATTTAGTGTTGGGCCTAGTGTCAGAGAAACCAGAATTCACATCTGGCCTCAGACACTAGTTGTATAACCTTGGGCAAGTCACTTAACCTCTGTTTGCTTCAGTTTCCTCGACTATAAAATGGAGATAAAAATGGCATTTACCTTCCAGGGCTGTTTTGAGGGTCAAAGGAAATATTTGTAAAGTGCTTAGTACAGTGCTTGGCCCACAGTAGGGACTATGTAAATCCCCATCCCATTTTAATTCCAGTGCCTTTCTTCTATTAATTATCTCCTATTTATTCTATATATAGTTTGCCTTTGTATGTGTTTGTCTGCTTGTTGTCTCATAATACTGCATTGGAAGGAGTGTAAGTTCCTTGAAGGCAAGGACTATCTTTGGCCCCTTTTTGTATCCCCAGTGCTTAGCACATTGCCTAGCACTTAGGAGACATTTAATTAATATTGATTTTTTTGCCGATTGCTATTATTGTTATTATTTTACTCTGGAGAAGTCACTTAACCTGTATGGCTTACTTGTTCCTTTTGAAAAATAAGTTAATAACAGCACCTAACTCACAGGATTGGTGTGAGCATTAAGTGAAATTATGTTTGCTTTTCAAAACTTAAAGTGTTATACAAATATCCACGTTGTTGTAGAATTGATAGTAATGGAAACTATTCCATAGATGAATAGAGGAAACCATTTTTTATGGAGATTGAAAGTACTAACAATTACAGTAACCATGCCTTAGTTTCTACAGCTGTGTATTGAGAACATTAAGATGGATTCTCATCAGTCTTGTCAGTTTTTTAAAATCAAATCTACCTGGGGCAGGAGTTTGGTAGAAGAGGTCTGGAGTGCAGTGTGGAGCACAATGAGCCATGGATGGCCTGGGTGTCCTCCCAAAACAGAGTTTCTGGAAGGAGCCACCCAATCAGTGATGGGAAAGGGGCAAAATCTTTGCTTATGTTGAGGACGCTGAATGAGGAAGCTCTTCATTGGCCTGGTTTTGATGAAGTGGAAGGAGGATTTTTCTCTCTTCTTTCACCATCCCCTTTTTGTCCATGGGTAGATATCAGGGGCTTTCTAATCCAATCTGTTGCAGTAATTTCTCTTACCTTCATTAAGCATTTTTTGTTTTGTTTTTTGGGATTTTTTTTGGTGAACTTAGCCAGAAATATGCATTTCTGGCAAAGTTGACATTATTATTACTAGCCTATCTGAGCTCTTTGTATAAGCTCAGGCTCATCTCTTTACAATTTTGAGTTATAGTTCCTTCTTCTACAATATGGGGACAATAACACCAGGAGGAGTTGCCTTTTGCACTGTAAATCTTACCATGCCATACAAGAGTAAGCTATTATTATTACTATACCCCAGTTGTTAAAATTTCTGACATATTTGTTGGTGCTACTTTGCACATTGTTAATGACATTTGTTCTACATTGCACTGCTGATATGTGCCCAGGTCTTTTAAACCATCGCCTTATCTCCCCACATAGACTGAAAATTTCTTTTAGGGTTTTTATTGATTTTTTTCCGTCTCTTTTTAAGTTTTAATTGTTATCTTGCATTTTTCATCATCCACATTTCCCGATACATCCTTCTTCTTTTCTTTCTCCCTCCCAGTGACCTATCTCTTAAAACAAAGAATAAAAAAGGAGAGGAAAGCTTTTCAGCAGAACTAAACCAACACTCTGAAAAAGCCTAACGTTATATTCATTGTTACACACCCACAGTCCTCCATCACTGAAAAGAAATAAGGGTAGTGCCTTCTATGTTGCCTCTTCCTTAAGACTAAGCTTAGTCATTACAATTTCACAGCATTTAAATATGATTATTTAGTGGCTGTTGTTTCCATTGACATTGGCTTATCTTGTCTACTTCTTGTCTGTCTTCTATTTCGTCACTGCATACTCTGCAACATCCATGACAGTGTTTTACCCATTAATAGATACTCAATAGAGTTGGAAAAAGACCATCCACACTGGCCTCTTCCTTTATAGGAAACCAAGGCTCAGTGAGGTGAGGGAGGTGAAATTACCCACACAACGTCATAGAACTTGAACATGAGCTTTTCCCCCTTAAAATTCCAATCCAGTGCTCTTCTTGCTACACTGAATTGCTCTTTATTGAATTTAGTCAACTCATGATATCAAGCAAAACACATGAACTTTGTATTCATTACTGCAGTTATTTCTGGATAGGAGTAATTGCTCATTGTGGATGAGTGGGTTGATGACTATTTGTTAGACTAAGTGCCTTTATATGGAGGACAAAAACAATATGTATACATTTACTACATTAAAAAAACCCACCACTTTCTGGGCAGAATTAAAGAAAAAACAAACATAAGAGTTTGTGCCTTTAACCCTCAAGTCCCTAGTTGAAAATGTATTTTATACATTTAATGTATAAATGTTTCCTTATGCCCAGGATGGGCATTCCTGGAATCCAGGAAAAAACCCTCTTAGTAGAAGTCACATCACCTGGATACCACTAAAGGATTAGGTCATGAAGTCAGTGGGATATCTTAGCCTCGAAAATAGCCGGAACACATGATCATTTACAAAATTTCTTTATTATTGCTCTGCTTACTTATGAATCATTTACTTCTGTGTGGTTAATAGATAGAATAAAAGGCATTGAAACATCAATGTTATACCATATAATGAAATTAAAAATTGGTTATTTTCATAACTAAGTCATTAACTTATACTATCTTTTGAATAGGATCTAAGATGGATTGTCTTACATCAAATTATGCTCTTTTGGAAGACTCCAGCAAAATCCTCTCATTATACGTATCCATAGGCTAACTTAGAATGAAAGCATATTGAGATAAAGGACGGTTTCCCTTTTTTTGTCTTTGTATCACTAATTCCTAACTCAATATCTAGCACATAAGCTCTTAATAAGTGCTTTCTTGCTTGATGAGGCAAGCTCATTTTTAACATATTACTCATAGAATTTTAAAATCAAGGTACCACACAGAAAAGGATGATAATTCTTATGAAAAATATAAAAAGTGCTATTTAAATGCAGGGAGATTTGAATATGGGATTAGGGAACTCTGTTTGCTACATTTAGAATATGAATACAGAATAAATATTTTTCATAGAATAGCACAGAAAAGCGTACTGTGAAGAAAGCCAATCTAAAATGTGTTTTGTTATATCACTAAGAAAGGCTTTTAGGTATTGATGAAAGGTAGACCTGGATATCCTTTTAATAAATGCTTGAGTGATTAATTTCTTGATATTTTAATGTGGACATGGTAATCAGAAATAATTGGTTGGATGACTTCATGACCATTATTATCATCATTATTATTATTGCTTTCAAACTTAAGGTTCATTTTCTCTTTCAGGATCACAGCTTGTGCCATGACCATGAATAAATATGTGGAAGAAAATGTATCTCAAAAATCCTATACAACCATCAAGTACTTCATGAAGATGCTGAGCAGTGTCAGTGAGACCTTGATCTTCATCTTCATGGGAGTGTCAACAGTTGGAAAAAACCATGAGTGGAACTGGGCCTTTGTCTGCTTCACTCTGATCTTTTGCCTCATCTGGCGTGCCCTAGGTAATGAGCTCTTCATAGCCTACAGTGGTACAGAATCCTGTACCAGGAATTTTTTTTTAAATTTCCATTGTAAAAAAGGAAGTTTGAAAAATATTTAGTGACTAAAAGAAATGAGAGTAGGAATGTGACATCTTCATGAATACTAGCTTAAAAGAAATTGAAATATTCTATTAAGTTGCTGGGGAAGCTAGGTGTATAGAGTTCTGAACCTGGAGTCAGAAAGACGCATCTTCCTGAGTTCAAACTCAGCCTCAGATGCTTCCTAGCTGTGTGACCCTGGGCAAGTACTTAACCTTATTTGCCTCAGTTTCCTCATCTGTAAAATGAGCTGGAGAAGGAAATGGAAAATAGCCCCAATATCTTTGCCAAGAAAACCGCAAATGAAATCACGAAGAGTCAGAAACAACTGAAAGTACTGAACAACAAAAATATACTGAAAAAATCTAACAAGACTTGAAGTACAAAACACACATCTCTCCAGAATAGGGTTGGGGAGGGTATATTTTGTCCCATACCACCTTGATGTGTGGAGAGAGTAGGCTAAAACTGAAAGCGGTTGCCTCAAGGCACACATCTATAACTCATTCATTTTCTAATGCAACATGGAAGATGGGTAAATTGGCATATGACTGGAGCAGGACACAGCTGTCAGTGTCAATCTGCTGCTGGGTTTGGTCAAGCAGATCAGTCCTCAGTGCCATGCTAGAGCTTCACCCAGCTTAGCCGCTGGTGAACTTTGCTATGGACTCTAGTTTCTGATCCTTTCGATATCGCACAAAATTATTCTGTTTATGATTTTCCTTTACCTTTTTGTTCAGTCATTCAGTCGTGTCCAGCTCTTCTTGGCACTGTTGACCATACAGTTGTAGTAGGAAGGCCGAATTTATGATCTCAAATATAATCATGTATATGTTTGAATGGTCCGAAATCACAAGGTATGAGAGATTCTCTAAGGAGAAAACAACAAGAAATTTATTTAGGCCCCACCGCAGCA